>FR989947.1:3600000-4200000 GCA_905404155.3 Plebejus argus | reverse complement strand
CAGCTGATTAGTACGACTACCTTAGCTGTGAATTGATTGCGAATTTGTGGTAATTGTGGTTTCCAGTGCACTGCTAATAATTATTGCATTATAAAATGGAATTACTTACTTTACTTCATCGAATAATACGTTTGATTTATTCGATGAAGTAGACGAAATAGATTCTGGATCCAATTCCAGATAACTAAAATGTATAAAATTCGAGAAGACCCTTTTCAGTTAAATGATCGAATTCAAAAGTAAATATAGATTTTCAATTAGATACTTCTTGGAGACAGTTGCTACTGCCAACGGATGGACTGAAGACCAATGCCTGACCGCTCCTCTCACTGTTGCGCTCAGAGGGCAAGCTGTCTGCATTTTTGCATTTATAATATTAAGTAATTTAGTATGGATGTAACACCTGGGAGTAGGATGGCTGGCTTGCAAGGCTTTCACTTCCTCACCCATATTGATTGATTTTTATTTTATACAAGGTTTTGCCTGCGGCTTCGCTCGCGTTAAGAAGTATTATTATATAGAAACTTTCATCCCCTATTTGAACCCCTTGGGGTGGGAATTTATCAAAATCCTTTCTTAGCGGATGCCCACGTCATAACATCTACCTGCATGCCAAATTTCAGCCCGATCCGTCCAGTGGTTTGGGCTGTGCATTGATAGATAACCATGGCAGTCAGTCACCTTTGAGTTTTATATATACAGAAGACTTGTGAGAAGGTAGACTCAAATGATTATGAATGATAAAGGAAGAGGATAAATTATAACTTCATTAAAATATAATTTTATGTATTAAAATTATTGTGACATCAGTCTTCTTTTTTTCACATAACATTATTAAAATTAACACAACATTTTATTATTATAACGCTTACATACTTATTATTGCAGTATAGAAACAAAAGTCTTCATATTAAAGGACACACAAGTAAGAGATCTTAACTTAAATGTAAACAAATAATCAACCAAGTACGAGTTGGACTCAGGCTTAAAGGGTTCTGTACCATTTTATAGACAAAAATTGAGTTACTTTTAATATTAGAGCTCCTTTTATGTATTAAAATTGTGATATCAGTCTTTTTTTTTCACATACAAACATTATTAAAATTATTGAAACTTAACATTTATTATTATAACGCTTATTACATAGCATTTTCTTTTTGATGCTCCTGGCTGCCTTTCTAATGTAATCTGCAACAAAAACAACTTTATTAAGTAAATACTGCCATAAACATTTTTTTGTTTACTTCTTAGACAATTTAATTTCAAATGTTCATATTTAAATATAATTGTACCTACATTATTTGTTTCATCAGGCCATATTTTGTCTTGGGTTTGTTTTATATAATTATGGTCTGTCTGCCTGCTACTTCCTGCTTCTAATGTAACCTATAATATGAAAATAATTACAATTAAAACTTATTTCTATAATTACATTTTCATTTATTGCACTCTGATCAATCCATCATAATAATATTATTATATTGTATTATCTAAATTACAATTTATTATATTAATTGAAACAAAGCCCTGGCCATAACATACCTGATTATTATCAATATAATTATTGGTGACAGTGTCATTAAATCCCTTGATAGCGGATTTTTGGAAATCTATTGTTCTCCCAGCCACATGTGATATTGTCTGAAAGTGGTTTTTCTTCCTCTACCTAAAAATAAACGAAAACATAAAAAAAATTGTATGTTTAAGGGCCGATTTTACAATCGTCGGATAACTTTTACCTAAAGAATTATTATGACACTTTGACATTTTTTTTATATAAAATCTGTCAAAACGCCAAATTTATTCCAATGGTAAAGTTTATCTGAAGATTGAAAAATCAGCCCTTAGTGACTTAGGGCCAACCCACATGTACCACAACCACACCACATCGCAATGACAAAATATCGTCAAGGAGAGGTTACGTATGGTGTCGCTGCAGCTTTTTGTAGTTGATACCGACAAAATGTCGACGTGGTTGAATTGTGGCCAGTAGTTACGATGTGGTCATGTACGAAAGTCAATCAAACGGAAGGAGGGGAAGAGCGCGGGCGGTATGCGCGCACTGTCGTTGCAACAACGCAACATTGTGGTTGTGATGTGGTGGCGAAGATTAATTATACTAATTTTAACACATACATTCTGAATGAAAAAATATTTCAGTGACTACTGAATAAATATATATACATACTACGAAGAGAACATTGTCGCTGTCATATTTGTTCTTGTCTTCTTCAAATTCCTGGGGAATCATGTCCATGATGTCTTGTACATCTGGTGGTGGACTGGGTGGTTTTTGCCCACCACCAGTTTGTCGTAGCGCCTTTTTGTATAAGGAAACACACTTTTTTGCTTCCAGCTTCGCTGACCGCCATTGCTGTTTTATTTCTATGAGACCTCTTTCATTTAAGTTTAATTCATTGAATCTAAAAAAGAATTAAAACATCATCAATTACTATTCACTCTTAAGTACAGATAACATAGATCAAAGGCGTTATTTCACCTTCGTAAAACTTGCATCCAAGCTTCTTGCTTCTTTTTATTCATGTTCGTGTCGCAAGATTTACTTTCTATTATATTTATATATTCTTTGATACATTCCTTTAATAATAACTGTAAAAATGAAAACGCTAACATAACGCTAAAGCCTCAACATAAAACTAAACAAGAGTGGGAAAATATAGAAAGAAAACCACATAGAAAACTTACTTTTTCCTGAAGGTCCCAGTTTGCAGAACGTGACCGTTTTGGTTTTTTCATTTTCCTATAAGCAGAAATCTGAATAATAAACACAAGAATAGTTTAGACGCCGGCGGCCGGTATCCGGCAGTGACAACCGTGCAGTGACAACTATGGTGACAACTGACATTTCAAATTTTATTAACTTTGACATTAGCGTCGCGTTCAAAAACTTAGTAAATGTCATATCCGAAACTCTAACATTTTATTTACGAAATTCACGTACTCTACTGATTAATATTAACTAAAAATGTTTAAATATCAATCTTGTGTCCAATTATAATTACCAGGTTCATAAAAACATAACTTTTATATGATTTTTTGTCATCAACACCCGAGCATCAGATAGCATGTTACTTAATTCCTGAACGTGTTCCTTTGAGTCTACAGTCTATGGTGTTTAACACGATTTTAGTTATAACAAGTCACAAATGTCATTATCATTTGATTATTAGTAGAGATCTGTATAAACCCTGTATAAGGTGTGTGACCATGTATAACTATTCACACGTTGAACGCATGTTTAAGAAATTTTTATTAGTAAGAGGGTAAGTAAAAGTCTGAAGTCAATACAGTCAAGGAGTCAAGTCGGTCGTTTCAGTAAAGTGGTAGACGCTTTACTGAAACTTTCAATGGAGTTTTGGAGGGAACACAAAATTGCACGTTTCTGGATAATGCATCACTTTCCTACACTTGTGCACGATAACGAATACCTAATGGTTAATATTCTACCAATATTACACATTAAAAACCCAATTTAACACAATTTTAGGAAAATAATACAAAATCACCAAAACTCTCATCACAGCTGTTGTCATTATGATTATTAAGTCCACTGATGTTTATACAAGTACGCTGGATAGGGACCGTGCAGAGCGACGACACTGCCACAAGTGGCGAATAGCCGAAACTTTTACTAAAATTTTACTGTCAAGCTCTAGTGAAGCTACGGAAAATTAGAAGATTTCATAACAAATTCTGAGTATTTTCAAGAATTGAAATGTATTGTTGTATTCCCGGATGTTATAATTCATTCAAGAAATATAAAGGCAAATCGAACGATGTAAAATTTTACTATTTTTCTGTCAAAATATTCACATGGCTTTGCTTATTGAAAAATGAAAGAAATGGATAAAAGACGGTAAAAATATACGTAAGTATTTAAAAAGTTCCATGAGTGTTATGTGTAGGCTAGTAAAAACACTAAATTTTGTAGATTATAACCGTAAATTCATTTTTTATGAACACAATATGAACATAACCTATAACCATTGCTTTCTTTCAGTAAACATCCAAACTGGCTTCCATCATAAATAGGCACCGCTCATTTAAGGCATAAAGTTGCATCAAAAATAAGGATAATTTGGAGAAGTCCTGCCAGGAATTCAACACTGAGGATAGTATTGAACTTGAACCATCTTGTCAAAGTGTTGGTTCTCAAAAGGATGATTCTTCAAGTAAGAAAAAGATTAGTAGTGCAGTCTTTGTGTGTTATTTAAAGAATACATACCTAAATGGTGTTTACACTTATGAGATCCAGACTGAAATTAGTTAAAAATAGTGACAGACAAAAGTTGTGAAGATGGTATCGATCGAATCACAGAAGGTTGAAATAAAAGCATTTATTTTAGTGAACTTGTTTTATTTTATTAATCCACAAGCATTTTCAGTAATTAATATAAGTATTTTTGCATAGCTTCATTATTTTATTGCAATATTTATCAAGTTTTTACTTTCTATGCTGATGGATGCTATTAATTACTTTTTCAGATATTTTCTTAGTTAACTAGATAAGCTTTATACATTTTTATTCACTCTTCCATTCTTTGTTTACGGGTAGAAAGTAGAAACCCTTAATATTATACTTAATATTATAAAAATATACTTAATATTATAAATGCGAAAGTGTGTCTGTCTGTTAGCACTTCACGCCCAAACCGCTAAACCAATTTTGCTGAAATTTGGTATGGATTTACTTTGAGCCCCGGGAAAGGACATAGGATACTTTTTATCCCGGGAAAATGTACGGTTCTCGCGCGATAAATGATTTTTGGCGCAACGGAGTTGCGGGCGTCATCTAGTATTTAACTTTAATATTTCGATCGCGGATTCTTGGAAATCTGTCGTTGTTCTCGCGGCCGCATGTGGCCACTTGGGAGTGTAAGTATTATATCATTTTATAGTGTAAAACATAAAAAAACACTCATAAACTATCCAGGGTCAAGGAGAATGCGAAGTCAAAGTCACTCACAAGTTACGTCTTTTACTCGCATCGTGGCGCTGCTGTCGAATTACGACGCCCTCTATAGTTTCTGCACGGTCCCTATAGCTGATACAGACCTGCTTTTTGTGCCTATTTGAAGCGGAATCAGCATTCAGCGCCCCCATTATACAGCGGCCCGCGGGCCGCGTGTCGCGACTCGCGAGTGTGCGGCCCGTGAATGTTTTAGAATAAGTTATATCAAAAAGTAAAAACAATGTTTTCTAATATAAAAACGTAGCTGTTTGTGTCATTTTGTGATAAAAACTTTGTTTATTTTCTGAATCCTCTTACTTCACTTCACTTTTTACTAGTGCCATACATCAGAGGTTGAAACTTTTTAAAATTGTGGTCTAGAAAAGCCCTCATTATGCGTAGGTATTTTGCTTCTAGGGTTAATAAGAGAATGCCTGTGGCCCGCCTTTAGTTTGTTTTGCCACCTTGCGGCCCTTGCCTGCCAAAAGGTTACCGACCGCTGCCATAGATGATAAATCATAAATTCTTCTCTTTAGAAAAAGGTAGAAGTAATGAAACGACTGCGTCTGCATCTGAGGTCTGCATTGTTCTGAGGTCTGCATAGTGCATACCACTGCGCCTGCCGTGCCGCGGCCGAAAATTGTTATTAGTTGCTCAAAATTAGCGACAAAACAAGTTAGATCTAGTTACCTATCAATTACCTATACATTCCTTTACATGGCACGTTCGTGCAGCAAAGTTCTGGTGGGCACGAAATCCACGGTTTACAGTTACACGCTGACAAAATCCAGTCCACAGATTAGGGTATATTATAGTAGAGTCCAGTCAGGTTGAATCTAGCTCACAAGTCTGAAGTCACAGCTAGGTTTACACTCAGGAGTCAGGACTCCTGAGTCAGGACTCAGGATCACCTTTTACTTACGAGTTAGGCCGTGTCCCCATCAGAAACGGTGCGGCACGGCACGGCACGGCACGACGCCGCCACCGTGCACGGTACGGCGCCGCACCGTGTCACGGTGCCGCGTACGATGCGTCCCTATTCAGTCGATATTTGCGCTCGAACGAGAGTGCTTGTCTGGATATTATGGATCGCGAAAGAATTATTCTCTTTTTTTAATATTTTAGAATGACCATATCAACTAACTAATCAAACCAAAATTGTGTCCAAAGTTCAAACTCGTTTAAGTTAGAATAGGGGCGCGTGGTGCACCGTTTACGGCACCGTGTTCACGGTGCGGTGGCGTACCGTGCACGGTGGCGGCGTCGTGCCGTGCCGTGCCGCGCGCCGCGCCGTGTCTGACGAGGACGCGGCCTTACGAGTGCAGGGCAGGGAAGCGCACGGTGTGTCAACGCAAGTGAGTAGTGACTTTTTATTTTTTCCATCTCATTATCGCGTTGCCCACTTCCTTTCTCACTTTTCTGACCACTTCCCTTCCAACTTCCCTGCCCACTTCCTTGCTGGCTGCTGCCCATTGCCCAACGGTTAAAAAGTAAAGTTTATTGAGGCTTGCAACATTTTTCTCGACGCCAAGCTAAACTGTCAAACTTCAAACGTCAGATTTGATTTAAATTTGAATGACTCAAATTTGTAACGAACAAAATCCAACGCTTGCATTGATGATTGTTATTGGAGTGGTTTTGTAATTATTTACTTGAGAAACTTAGTGACTGTTTTAAATTTTACCTATCATAAGTGTTTTATGAGTATTCCATCAAGATGACGTCGGAAAAGGCTAACCGAAAGGAGAGAAAAGAAAACCAGAACATTCAAGTGTTTGTGAGGCTTAGGTAATACTAGATGTATCTATTAGTTGTTTTCTTTCTTTCTTTCCACTGGTTCTTTGCTTCCATTAGTCGTACCGTGATGTAAAATAGTCTTAATCCTGGATGGATTATCTAACACAAAAATACGTTTTCAAATGGAATCAGTAGATCCTGAGATTAGCGCGATCTAACAACAAAATCTCAAGCTTTTTAATATGAGTTACATAAACAATTACTTTAAAACCTAAAGTAATTAGCATTGTCTTCAATAAATACTAACTACCAGGTCTTACATTAGACTTAGGCTTAAATTCATGGATAATATTATAATATTCAGATAAATGCACACACAACAAAGTCTACCTGGATATTTCAAGTATAGAAATATCTAAAAATCTATTATAAATTTTTGAAGAGAAAAAATTGAAAAATAGTAGCATGTTTTATGGTTTTTAATAAAAAATAAAAACTTCTGTGAAGTACAAGTAATTGATTCTGTTTGGTCATAGGAAAGTTGTATGTAGACCATGTAGACCAGTCCAAAACCTGAATAATCTTGTTAAATCAACTAATATTAAGACAAAGCAACCATTAAAAAGGCTCCAAGAGTGCAACCAGTCACTAGAAACTGGCCAAAACATGCGTAAGAGATTCCATCAAGTTGGTCCTTAACATACTAAACTGACCTGTATTCCAGAATTGCATTCTGCTAAATATACATACTTACATAAAATACAAATATTCCCAGACTTTGTTGATGTATGCATTATCTTAAATCAAAAGTAAGTACATAAAACTTTTGCAATGTTGTATGTTAACAGTATAACATGCCTTCATACATTTTTTCTGATTCTACATCAGGGGTCACTACTCACACACACATTAAATCCTGGAGATATTGAAGTCCCGAGATGAACGAAGGTCATCTTCAAACATGCTTGGTTCGCACACAATGGGTCGGCGGTCCGGATGCAGACCCCGGTCCGCCATTTGGTGACCCCTGTTCTACATGTTCATAAATTCTTTTAACCGACTTAAAAAAAAGAAGTTATGTTTTCAACCCCTATGTATGTAATATTTCTCGAACATCCAGTTTTTGTATATGTTACGTAAAAATATTGTAAGAAACAAATAATAAAGTGAAATAAGTGCAAATGTATTATTATTAAATTCCGTATATTATGTTAGTCTATATAACCATATATATGTAATGTACAAGCGTATGTGTTTATGTTTGCATATCTCTGAAACTACTTGTCCAATTTATACAAATCTAAATAGTAAAAAAATATTTTTTGTTGCACTACATATTTCCAACTTAGAGAATAGTGCCATCAAAATTATTTGTAGTTTTTGAGGGTGGGAATTTTTAATTTGGTTTTATTTTTTTCATGTACAACTTGTTACCAATATTTTAGACCTCTAAACCAGCGGGAGAAGGATATCAGATCTCTGGGAGTGGTTGAAGTGGTCAATGGACGAGAGGTGGTGGTCCGACCATCGAACCAGACACTGCACACTAAAAAGTTCACCTTCGACCGAGCATTCCCACCATATTCTAAACAGGTAAGCTGTCTTTTCCTATTTTAATTTCTGTACAAAAACATGCAAAAAATTGTGGTTTTTTTTTGTATGGAATCCTTAATTATTTAATTTATTTTGTTTTAGTATTGTTGCTATATAGCGGTAACAGAAATACACAATTTGTGAAAATTTCACAAGTCTAACTATAGCGGTTCTTAAGATACACCTTGGACTCCTAGGAGACAGACAAAGAGACGGACAGACATCAAGGTCTTAGTAATAGGGTCCCGTGTTTACCCTTTGGGTATGGAACCTCAAAACATTTTTAAAAAATTTACAAGTATTACAACAATTTAACTCGCATTTCAGGTGGAAGTGTACCAGCAGGTGGTGTCTCCGCTGATCGAGGAGGTGCTCGCAGGTTACAACTGCACGGTGTTCGCGTATGGACAGACCGGCACCGGCAAGACTCACACCATGGTGGGGGAGGCAGCCGCCGACGAGACCACTTGGCAGAGCGTGAGTATTACTGGCGGTACCCACAATTAGCGCCACAGTTTTTACGTGGGAGAGCCATGCTTCGGCACGAATGGGCCGGCTCGACCGGAGAAATACCACGGGCACACAGAAAACCGGCGTGAAACAGCGCTTGTGCTGTGTTTCGCCGAGTGAGTTTACCGGAGGCGCAATCTCCTACCCTTTTCCCTTCCCCACCCTCCCCTGTTTCCTTCCCTACCCTTTCCTTTTCCCTTCCCTACGCTCTCCTGCCCTATTACCCTATCCCCTCTTAAAAGGCCGGCAACGCACCTGCATTTCTACCGATGCTGCGAGTGTCCATGGGCGAAGGAAGTTGCTTTCCATCAGGTGACCCGTTTGCTCGGTTGTCCCCTTATTTCATAAAAAAACCTGCATAGCTCTATCTTTCTTTTCCTATTCCTATTTTATTGGTTAAAATAGGAATAGGGAAAGAAAGATAGCATGATGCAGGTTTTTTTCTTCAAAAAAGTTATCAATTCGACCTGTATCATGTATATATTATGCACGTAATATGAGAACTGCCCAATTCTTCAAAAAACCATTAAAATTTCACACTGTATATCAGTGTCTGAACACATGTGCCAAATTTCAAAAGTGTATGTATGTATGTTTTTATGCTTGCGTTCGTATATCTCCAGAACTATAAGTCCGATTTAAGTGATTATTTTTTTGTTGTACTAGAATACTAGATATTGTTTAACTTAGGGAATTCAGCAAGTTTCATCAAAATCGGTTCAGTAGTTTTTGAGATAGGGAATTTCACTTCTTAATTACATACAATTTTGAAGTCGGTTTTTATATTATGTTGTTGTATGTTATCAACCGCTCTCTCTTCCAGGACCCCCTAGCTGGTATCATACCTCGGGCTTTGAGCCAACTATTCGATGAGCTCCGACTATCAAACACTGAGTACACCGTCCGAGTGTCCTACCTAGAGCTATACAACGAGGAGCTTTTTGACTTACTCTCCAGCTCTGATGACAACTCCAAGCTGAGGATATACGAGGATGTGACAAGGAAAGGAGCTAATATTGTCAACGGCTTGGAAGAGATTACGGTGAGTAATAGGCCATTTATATTGAGCCCTGTCGGGCAGCGAAGTGGGCAGCGTGAGATTGTTAACAGTCACTCGCGCTGCCACTCGCCAGAGCCAGTCCACACGGGGCGTTGTGTCAGCGTTGCGTCGACGCAGGTCATACGTGACGGACAGCAGCCCCCGAGAAGCGGGAGGAAGCGTGTTGATGTTGACTGCTTCGTAATAACCCTGCGATGACGCAGCGCTCATGTGGCCGGCTATGCGTCAAACGTCAGTGCTGCGTCGACGCAACGCTGACGCAACGCGCCGTATGGACTGGCTCTCATGTCGCTGCTGCTGCCCGAGGTGGCAAGTATGTAGTGCCGACTCGCGTCGTTACTGCCGTAGTAGTATTCAGGGTAAAATTACCGGCAGCGACAGCAGTGGCAGTAACTGGATGTATACGACACTTAACAGAGACCATGCAATCTGTTTTCTGTACATGAGGCCCAAAAATTCCAAAGCGCCAGAAAGGGCTTTGGAATTAGATTACTAAGCTACTGCTTTATTTTTACTGCAATCTAATTTTACATTCTGATTCTTTCTTCAGGTATACAATAAAAACGAAGTGTACAGAATTATGGCTCAAGGACAGGAAAGGAAAAAAGTTGCGTCTACACTCATGAACGCGCAATCCAGGTATAATAATTATTTTTTAACAAAAAATTGAAACCGACTTCCAAAGAAAAAATAATAAGAATATTAACTAATAAGTATTAAATAATTCTTACTGTTTGTTAGTGCATTTTTTTAGAATTAGTCTAAATCTTAACTATTTCTACATACATATTATAGTCTTTACTATTTTGAAGTCGGTTCCAGCTATTTTAATCGTGAGTTCAGTCAATGTCAGGATATCTGTAGTTTTCGGAACTGGTACCGACTTCAAAGCACACATTGAGTACGGCTGGTTTAGTTGATACTAAGGGTCTGTTTCACCACTTTCTGATAAAGTGCCGAATAGGCTATTCACAACTTTTTTGACAGATTCTCCAATCTTTATACTTCATCTATCAAGTTAAGTGGTGGATAGACTATTCAGCACTTATTAGGAAGTGGTCAAACAGGTAATTGTAATCCACAGCCGCTCCCACACCGTGTTCACCATCGTGGTCCACATGAAAGAGAACAGCCCCGAAGGCGAGGAACTAGTCAAGATCGGCAAACTGAACCTGGTGGACTTGGCCGGCTCGGAGAACATTAGCAAGGCGGGCTCCGACAACCCGGCCAAGCGCGAGCGGGCGCGTGAGTGTGTGAATATCAACCAAAGTCTGCTGACGTTGGGGAGGGTGATCACCGCACTCGTTGAGAGACACCCGCATATACCGTACAGGTGAGCGTGATAGCGTCTGAACTCTGATTCTCTTGTCGCATCACAGGCCAGTGGCGTAACTATAGTGGCAGGGCTGGCAAAATGCCTCCGGCCCCAGCCCATAAGAGGCCGTGAGGTCAGAAAGTTTTTATACATTGTTTTATTATTAACGTGACGATTTTCACTGATAGGGCCCCATCAATTTGCCACGGGCCCCGGATGTTATAGTTGCGCCACTGTCACAGGCGTTCCGATTTGCGTAAAGCTTATCGCGTATTTGTCAGCACCGTACGCACCGAAAGCACCACATAGTTCACGAAAAGCGGCGCGTACGGTGCAGACGACTGTGCGAGGTGAACATCATTTCCTACAACGAATTCCAAAATGGGGCTCCTTCGCGTGCTTGGTGATAAATGTGCGATCATCTTAAAGCTATACAATAGCTATACTTGTTGCAATGCGAGCTGACTGACTTGTGTCAATGTCATAGTTAAACTTTGTTTACTATACAATATGATTTCATACATTTCATTACAGAGAGTCAAAACTCACACGCATCCTCCAAGAGTCACTCGGTGGTCGCACTAAGACGTCCATCATAGCGACCATATCTCCAGGACACAAAGACTTGGAGGAGACATTGAGCACCCTGGAGTATGCCAACCGCGCCAAGAACATCCAGAACAAGCCGGAAATTAACCAGAAAATGACCAAGAAGGCTATACTCAAAGAGTACGCCGAGGAAATTGACAAATTGAAGAAGGACTTACAAGCTGCTAGAGATAAGAATGGTGAGTTATTTTTAGTAACATTTCTACTGTCGGTCTAGTTCTAGGATTTGATTCTAGTAGCAAGTAGATATTTTCAAATAAATTGGGAATATGGAAATGAATTTTCTCCTAAAGTTATATTATGACTTTGAAATAAAATTTTCGAAAAAGCTGGAAGGTGACAGCTGCAACTTAGTTTATTTTTATGGCAACACTTTGAATACTTATCAACAGTAGTATTTGTGTCAAAATTGCATTCATGCATAGTGTGCAAGGGTTGCCTATAATAAAAGTAAAGGGCCCTCATTTAAAACTCACACTTTATTGCCATCTGCCAAGCCATACCAATATATTATGGAGGATCAAAGTTAACTATCTCTCTTTCTCAGAGTTTAAAATAACTTGAGAAGTGTGAAGGGACACCCAGATGGAACGAAGTTCCAGTTTATTATTTCTTATATTCAAAAAACCTGTATACACTAAAAAAAGAGAGAGAGACACACAGAGAGAAACACGCGCTACCGCACGGCTTACAACTATAGCAAAAAGTGTCGTTACAACTTTTCGTATGAATCTTTTCCGTCTCCTCGCAATGCCCGATAAGGAACTTCGTTCCAATTTTAATACATTTTTCAGGTATATACTTGGCCAACGAGACGTATGCTGAGATGACATTTAAACAAGAGGAACAGAAGAAAGAGATACAAGAACTGCTCCTCAAGAAGAGAGCTATGGAGGAAGAGAGAGACAGAATGGAGAATGTCTTCGAGGAACTCCGGAGCAAGCTGCAGAACTCCGAGGGTCAACTGACAGAGACCATCAACAAACTGAATAACACGCAGACTATACTGCAGAAGACTACTACTGTAAGTTATTTTTTTAAAACAGGCAAATGGCCCACCACGCATTCCCACCACTGTATCTCCTGTGTCGCCAGGATCGACAGTGGTAACTAACCACGAAAACCTTTTGATAATATGATCTCAAGGGTGCCCGAGGGACATGCAAAACTGTCTTAGTTTGATAATGTAAAGTTTGATAGTATATAGTACTATCAAGAAGTTTATTTGTAGGCAGATTGTGGACCTACGTTATTTGGTCGCGTTATGCTTAACCCAACATAATACGACACATATAGTCCATCAAGAAAGAGTAGTAAAAATAAAGTCGCAACCTGATCGCTCTTATGGCCATTTCCGGTTCCTATAAAAGATTTTGAGGCTTTATATTAAACTAGATGACGCGACGCCCGTAACCACTTTGCGCCAAAATTCCTTTACAATTTATAAATTTAATATTTTTAGGCGGACTTGCGTAGATCTGGGTTAAAGTTAACTCTGATCTGCGCAAGTGAGCCTAAAAAACGTCATGTTGTCAATGTTCACAAATTAATTAAACACTTTCGTAACGCTCAAGTCAAGCGTGCGTAAAGAAGTTTTACTTCAATAATAAGCATTATATTCCAGAAATTGGTCCGCACCGAGCAGCAGTGCTCCGAGCAGCGCAGCCTCGTCGAGGCCGCCGTCGCCGACGTCGACAGGCTGCACGACGCCGTCGACAGACGAAGGTAGCGGAACACACACACACACATAAATACACGCACGCACACGCGCACGCACACGCACGCATATACGCACGCAAGCACACACACACACACACACACACACACACACCCACACACACACCACACAATATCCTCCAGTATTACGCAGTCACCCAAATAAGCTTGACACTTACAGCACAGTAGAGAGCCGCAATCTCGAGACGACGCAGCGGTACCGTGGCGTGTCGGCCCAGATGCGACACAACATGCGCGCGGCTGCCGACCGCGTGCTGCGCGACGTCGCCACACATGTCGCGACGGCCGGACAACACCTAGGTAAAGCCAGAGTAAACAGAACTTAGTGTCTAAACCACAGAAATAAATCAAGATAGAACGGCCACACGCGTCCGTTGCTAAGGAATCGCGCGTACTGTCAATTTTTGCTTTGCTTTTAGTTAGAACAAATAATTTACCCATGGAAAGAAATACCTAATTTTAACCGATTTACTTTCGTACTTCTGTTTTTACAATTAGACACTGCACAATGAGGCATTTTTGCACAACCCCTCCGGTGTAATCAAGTCGAAACGTGCGCGCTGACTGAATAAACGTTCAACGAATTTTGCCCACTTGTGCAAGTTTGAAACACGCGTACTCCACCCGCTTAGTGGTTCTATCTTGATTTATTTCTGTGGTCTAAACACACTAGGCCGAAATTCGGCATGATTACGCCTGCAATGTATTTTAAATTGCTGACGACACATCATGCCGAAATTACGTCGCGTTATATTGTTACATGCGTAGCGCATTGCAAGCGTAATCATGCCGAACTTCGGCAGCGTATTTTCGGCCTAGTGTGTTTAGACACTTAGGAGTACCTCGACTTCAAATGGACGAATATACGCGAGTCGGCCGCGAGTACCACTTTCGACAAGTTTCACAATGCTGAGTAAGGGTCAATTCAGACCGCAACGCGACGCGTAGATGCATTTCTAAATTTTTACTGATTTGACAGATCTCAAACAGATTTTGTTAAAATTTGGCGCGATAAGTTTCAGATTATCTGTTTACACATAGTTTTCTTTAGCTGCAGAAAAAGAAAAGCATACTTACCTACAAAAAAATTTGTTATTTCGACATTATTTTTGTTAACAGAGAGCTATACTACGGAGGGTACTGAAATTCTTTCTGACAACAAAACAAAGATGGATGCTTTAATTAAACACATAGTTGATAATTTTCAAATGGTATGTATAAGCTTAAGCATACTCTATTCCTTTAAAATTTAAATGGATTGTAATTTTAAGTTTTATTTATAATTTCTTCCAATATTTTATAAATTAGAACTGTAGTAAATTATATTATCATATTTGTAAACATGAATGGATGAACTGGGTTACTAACAATTTGAAAACTGTTGTTTTTTGTTTACATGGAGGCTCGAGGACCGGAAAAATGATTTGAGATGAAAATGTATGTATAGCTAGATGTATTAGTCAGATGATGAAGTAGGCAAGTTAAAACGATTTATTCGGTTGTAAAATGTTAGCTACCCGGTTCATTCCTATGTCTTCGTTAATATGTTATATTTAATTGTATTATTTCTTTTAAGAAATTAGTAAAAATTTTATTTATTTATTGGAAAACAAACAACATTTTAACACATAACAACTGTAAATAAAAGTAGCAAATTATACACAAATTCCAGATGATCCAAGCGAAAGACAATCTATATTCGTCCATGAATGTGACACTGACGGAGCAGCATTCGGCTCTAACCAACCTGGTGCAGAATTCCCATCAGACCACGAAGACAGCATTCTCAGAGTTCACCGAGGCTGTGGCTCAGTGTCTCCGGAATGCTGGCCAGATGGATGTGTCTACACAACTGACAGCGCTGTTGGAGGAATGGGTATGAATTTTTATATGGTGTTGTACCCACAATTAGCCTAACAATCCTGCATCGCGCTATCGAAGTTTCGAAGAACGGCAAGATATATACAACGTCTGAAATGACGTCGGCGGGCTACAGCCTGACCGAATATGCTATCTCGCTCGGTCGGAAGATCTTCCTTTTCGGACGCCACGCACAACATTATTAAAGTGTAATAAAATAAAGTGATAATACTTTAGAGTTTAGGGTGTGATGTCCCTTATAAATAGTTTACTTTGAAATTAGCAGCACTAAAAAAAAGTTACTGCCGTTATGGCCTACTCTACGAAGACGGGAAAAAAATCTTCAAACGTCCATGCTAAGCGTCCAGTTTTATCTACTTATACTATTTATATTGTCGTTCCCCAGGTATCTAACACGGGTGTCCAGCTACAAGCCACGCGCAACACGCACGGGTCGTCGCATGCGCTCGCGACTCGCGCGGCGCTGTCGCACGCCGCAGCCGCGCGCGCCGCTCGCGACGCCGCCGCCCGTACTGCCGACACGCGCGCCAGACACGTACAGAGGGTGTTACAGGTGAGTTATTAAATAAAATTTACTGTCATGAGTGTCATCACCAGCGCGCATGCAAGTTGACTAGATACATGCATATACATGCATGATAGGAACAGCGTCCTAGTACTCTAAAGGTCAAATTAGACCGCAACGCGACGCGCAGATGCTTTTCTAAATTTGTACTGAATTGACAGATTTCAATTGCGTGAGACGTCATGCAAATCTGTCAAATCCATACAAATTTAGAAATGCATCTACGCGTCGCGTTGCAGTCTGATTTGACCCTTATATATGTAATTGTGTATTTTTAGGCCATCAAAGCAGATGAGGAGCAAAATAAGAAAATGCTCGCAGACAACATGGCGAAAATAGAGAAAGAGAGAGAGCAGAGAGAAGCTATCCTAGAGCAGCGGATCGAGAGGAAAAGGAATCTTTTGCAAGAGGAGAAAGAGCAGAAAGAAGCTATTCTAGAGGAGTGGATTGCCAAGAAGAGAATTCTTCTGCAAGAGGAAATGGATAAGAGAAAGACAGCGGTCGAACAAGAAATAGAAGAACTTTTAAAGACTGAGAGGGAATATCTGGAAGAAGTCATGGAGAGCCACAGAAGGAGTATAGCAGAACAGAAGCAGACCTTCGAAGCGAGTACATCGAGGAATGTGCAAATGTTGATGGAGTTGCTGACAGAAAATGAGAGAGAGATGCAGATATCGGAAGAGGAGTACCATAAGAATGAGACGGAGATGGAGAGGTGTGTGAACGAGTTGAATGGACTGGCTGAGAAATATAAACAAGGTGAGGCGTTCCTTGCGCCGGTTCTTCACGCTGGGTTTGTTATCGAACCGGTGGTAGGCAATGTAGACTTTCAAATACTTTGTAACCTTTTCGAAAATAAAACTTTTTTTTTAATTTCAGAGAGCGGTGCAGTGGAGTGTAGTGTGAGCGGGCTGAGCGAGCGCGTGTTGAATGTGGCGGAGCAACTGAAGGCGCGTCTGTTGGCCGAGCTGCAGCAATCAGAGCACAATATCAAGGTAATAAGTTCCTTTATAACGTGCTAAATTAAATGCTAAGGGTGGGTTGCACCATAGGCGTTGTTATAGTAACAGTTATGGGTCAAAATAAGGTTAACTTTAACAATAATTATGACCACAGAATGCACGCACGCGCCCCAGCGTCACGAGTGTCCCCATACAAAAGTCAGCGCTGCTACTTTCACAGTGAACTCTTTATGAGGAACACATACACACCTTAAAATATTATCACTTAGGGCCTGTTACACCACTTCCTGATAAGGTGCCAGGCAGGCTATCCACAACTTATTTGACAGATGCTCCATACTCTATCTGTCAAGTTTAGTTGTCGATAGCCTATCCGGCACTTTATCAGGAAGTGATATAACAGCCCCTTAGTTTTGTTACACCTTGTATTCAGTGAGCTAACGGCTGTTAATGTTTGCAGTCGGAATCATCGCGGCTGCTGTCGTCGTCGTCGGCGGCGGCGCAGGCGCAGGCGGCCGGCCTCACCGCCGCTCTAGAGGCCGTGTCGACCGGCTGTAGACACGCGGTAGACGGCCTACTGAGCGAAATTGACGTAAGTGACATTTTTATTTTACTAGATGACGCCCGCAACTCCGTCGCGCCAAAATTCGGGAGCCATACATTTTTTCGGGATAAAAAGTAACCTTTGTCCTTTGCCGGGACGATACGTTTTTACTTTTTAATAATATTATATTATTTTGAATTAAAAGATGACGCTGTTAAAAAATTGTCAATTTTTAGCGGCAGTCATCATCTACGACGCAGGAGCTATCAGCATTATCAACGTCGACTTCTCGGTGCGTGGAGCTGCTCGGCGCCCTCCGCGACGCGCAGGTAAGGTTTATTTTATATAAGGTTATTTTACCGAAAACGCTACATTTAGACCCAATTTCACCAACATAATATGTTAGTGTTAACGCTTGTTAAAATGTCATCTATTTCATTAAAATGAAAAACGAAAGAGGTAAATACTCATTTGCGCATTAAGTTTAACAGTCGCTGATGAAATTGGACCTTAAGGTGATCGCACATTTGTCAGCACCGTACGCGTCGAACGCGGTGCGTTAGTAAACGAAATGCGGCGCGTACGGTGCGGACGAATGTGCGAGGTTTCACATCATTTCATATAACGAATTCTAAAATGTGGTGCGTTCGCATGTAGCGTTTATCATAAACTACGTAATTTGATCGTAACACTGGTAAATTTCGTCCTTGATTTCACCGTTTTTTATCGATCTTTACCGGGGTAATAGTACGACTATTCATCCCTGCAGGCCTCCGCCCTGGGCAGCACGAGGGCCGACGTGGAACAGCTCCATGCGGCGCTGCAGAATGAGCTGACAGCGCTGCAGCAGCTGGAGGAGCGCTGCTTGCACGACGAGTACACCGTTTACACGCCGTCAGGTTAGTTAATATAAGTCTACCAGAATCTGAGGCAATTTTTGATAGCAGATTTAAAAAAAATATCCTTGATCTTTGTATAAATTTTTATATTTGCATGTTTCACACACAAAATAAGCCGCTAAAGGAATAAAAAAGGATGAAAATGTTTTATTCCTATTACCCCGGTAGTGGTATTGCTAGAGTCAATTTGTTTTCTCACTTTTTGCCATCAGATTCTGGTAGACCTATAGTTACATCCATTAAGGTTGCGTTTCCACCAGATATGTGTTGCGAGGAAAGTGTTTTTGAGAACCAACAGAATCTCTTCATTGACGTGACCTCGCTCAGTGCAGCGATTTTATTAGATCTTAAAAACACATCCTTCGCAACACATCTCTGGTGGAAACGCAGCCTTATAATAGCTGACTCGGCAAATGTTGTTTTGCCATACCATTATTTACTAGTATCAATATAACTAATAACAAGTAAATAAAAACCTATTATCAGGCCTAAAAAATGTACCATCGAGGAAATTGATTCCTAGGCACTAGGCAGTTGACAGACCAACGTCATTTGGCCGGATCTTCTCAATTCAATGTTAATTGTGATCTGTTGGCGCTATCTGCCTAGTAATCAACTTCTCTGATAGTACATACACATTAGAATCGGTTGAGCCGTTTTTAATTAATTTTATATACTACTTATTAGACAAATGCTAAAGTGTATATTTCTGTTACCTCTTTCTGTATCCGCTGAACCGATTTTGTTGAAATTAACAAACATAATGTGTTCAGGTTGTACGCCGGCCCGCGGCCGCTACGCCTACCCGCGCCGCTTCGCCGCATCGCCGCTTAAGAAGTTGCCGTCCACACTGGACGAGGACGTGAGTGATCATGATGATGTGTTTAAGCAAGCCCCTAGACGAGCAATCTTATTGCGCAATATCACAATTATTGACCGTCTAGGGTTGATATTGAACGCGCCCGCCTTTCAATCGTTATTGTCAAATCGTTATTTTCAATTAAGTAGTTCAATAATATTCATTTTCAATGATATCTAATGGCCTAGGATCCCACCATAGAAGGACCTTCGCCGAGCTGGTTCCAGTCCAGAATAAAAAAAATATAAAAAACAATTTCAATTTTTTTTTTACATTTTACTGGTTTGGATAATGCACAAATTCCATACCAATCGAAACTATGAAGCCCGTAGAATATGCAAACGTTAGGTTGTCTATTTCTTTCCCGTCACAACTCTTGGGTAGGCAGGTAAATTGATATTAGGTCTTGTTAATGCTTAATGCATGTTCTTCATACTTTCGAATAATAATTTCAGAAGTCTAGCTATAGTATAGGAGACAGACAGACGGACAGACATCGAAGTTTCAGTAATAGGGTCCCATTTTTACACTTCGGGTACGGACCACTAAAAAATGTGGTCTTTCAGCGCTGTTACTTTCACAGTGAACTCTCTACTAGTAACACATACACACTCTAAAATTATTATCACTTACTTTTGTCACACCCTATATATTTTTTTATTTATACACACAGGACGTAATAATACTCGACGACGACGCGACGAACGGGCACAGCGACAGCTCGTCGTGCGCGTCCGAGGACTCCGCGTCATGGCCCCGTGCGAATGAGCCCGCCGCCACGGTCAAATGCAACTCGGAGACCGATATATACCTGCGTATGGTGAGTGTAGGGACCTTTTTGACATGACAACATCTATAACTCGATACTACGGGCTCTACGAATAATAATTAAAACAAAGGATGAGTAACTGTGTCACAAAATTTGTTCGATTCTAGAAAATGTGAATACATGCATACTTTATGCAATAACCCTCCTGGCAGTCGGGTAAAACGAGACCCGAATACATGCAAGAATTTTGTGTAATTATAGAACTGACAATAGTTGTCAACGGCTTTATTTTGTCAATTTGAATATACAACATGACTGGTGAGACATTACCGATACTTATGGAGAGTACTCTGTACTCGATTCTCATTATAATTATGTAATAAAATTAGGTTCTTAATTTTTTTCCGAATTTCCCAAAAATAAATGAATCATGGATACTAAGTAAATTACGCGGCTAGGCAAGTAGGCATACTATGCGGCCGGTGCAGAGGCGTGCGCTACCAAAGAAACACCACACAACTACCCCTCCCGCTCGCGGTGTCCATGCGTTGGGTAAATAATTACTACATTTACTTAGTGATATTATTTTTTTATATTATTTTTTTCCAACTAATATAATAGCCAAATATCACGTCCTCGAGTATTGAACATGTCTCACCAGTCACGCAGTAGTGTTTCGGTAGCTATTGCCATATTATTTTAGTATGCGAAAAGAACCTTGAGAACCAAATTCAAAACGATTGAAGTATGGGAGTTATTTTCCTTAGATTTTATTATTCGTAGTATGGGCTGTATGCACGAAAAAGACGACGTCATTGTCCCGTAACCCGTTACGCTCATTGCCGCGTTCCGCAAGCGAGAGCGCGGCACGAACGAGAGAGAGGCATTATCGGCTCGAGCGATTTACCGTTTACGACTATTATTTAAATAAATAATAGAACAATGGAAATGAATATTATAGGCTATAGGCGATGATAGTGTGAGTTGAGCCTTAAACATAACAATGTGGTCTTTCTAGAAACAACACGAGCAAGGCAAGGAGAACAGTCAAGTGAACAGATCTATGTCATTCAAGAAGCCATCCAAGCTACCAGCTCCGAGCACAGCCAAGAAAATACTCGCGGAGAGGAACGGGGACAACTGACATTGAATATTTGTGACACACTGTAGTGATCTAGTGTTTATGTTTACGTTCCATCGAGGAAATTAAGTATATTACTTCTTGTGGTACTTCAGAAGTCTTGTAACCTTCATTCACCTGATATAATATACGATCCCAACTGCCAAATATGTTTTCTTATGTTCGCTGTTTTGTATCTGTCGCAGCCAACTGGTTAAAATAGCCGTTCAATTAAACAACTAGCCCTTTGACTGAACAACGCCATTCAATCACACGTCTAGCTTTTTAATAGAATATTTGACTCGCTCAAAACGTTTAATGCTTCGTTCAAACCTACGCGACCAGGCGACTGCGAAGTGGGAGCGTCAAGTTGTCAAATGTTGTCAAATGTGTTTTTTGAATACAAAACACACATTTGACAACTTGACGCTCCGCTTCGCTTTCGCGTTGGTCGCGTAGGTTTGGCCTAAGCTTGACTCTACAGCTGATTTAAAAGCCGCCGTCTAATTGAATGTTCAGCGCTCACTACCGCGGCGCTAGGTGCGTTTTGTTTACAATATGGCGTCAACTAGCTGTTTGATCGGCTATTTTAACTAGTTGGCTGTGACATGTCCAACGTAAATATGAAGTACTTATCCAGGTTGGTCTTTGACTCGATAAGTTGTAAATAAAATTTTCGTCATGGCTATGTGACTGCAGGAATATTAAAATTAATCTGCAAAAGGCTATGTTTGGTTGAAATGTATAGTTTAATTTTCTAAAAAAGAGTGCAGAAAACTAATTAACACAATTCTTGCCTCTCGGCAATCCTATTTCTTCTACACTATAAAGAAAATAATAGTTTGCTGAATTGCTGATATTCGTATTATATAGTATTATATAATTTTCTTCTTCCACTATATTATATTCAGCAGTCTAAACTATTTTATTTAAACATTATAGCTAAATGGTTTCAAAATTTCCATTGTACTATTTTTTAAAGTCGTTAATTAAAACGATTACGCTGCCAACATTCTTCGGTAGTTTTCTTTTTTAGAAATATTTTAATTAAGTAAGAAATTATTTTGGGTACTCATAAAAATTATATTTCAACCTTTATTCGTAAACTTTTATATTAAAAACTCCTTTTCACTATTTTGTCTGCTTCTGTTATAATTAAGACAGATTATTTTTCTTTAGTTATAAATTATTATACATTTATTCTTTAGACTTTTAGATTTTTTGGGCAATGCAAAGTAGTTTTTGGCTAGTATTAGTTTTTGTAAAATGTGCAACTATAATACCACATATTATTTCCTGTCATATTACACACATTGGCATTTGGCACATACTCGACTTAAGGCCGTCACAGACTTAGCTATAATCTAGAAGTATATAGGTAAATGGCTATAATATATATTAATATGTTTATAGCTAGGCATATTACTATATATTTTCTATACAATTTTCGCGTGACCACACACTCAGCTATAGCATATATTTCTGGTCTCAGTGTGTTTAGTACGGTATATTAATATATATTATAGCTAAGTCTGTGACGGCCTTTAACGAGCGTTTTAATATCATTTTCAGAAAAAGACGGATATTTTGCACTTCAAATATAGTCTGTCAAAAAAGTGAAGAAATTAAAAAGTGGCAACATGGTACATCTGCGTCTTTATACTCTATCGTCCGAAGCTTCGTGCAATTAGACGATACTGGACGATACACGCAGATCGTCCAATAGTATCGGTTTTAGCGCGAAGCACTACGCATATGCGGCCGCGGCTTTAGATTTACTTGAAAGGGGACACTATGATGTTGCCACTTTTTAATTTCTTCACTTTTTTGACAAACTATACCTACACGCTTTCACATTTCAATAATAAAAATGAAATGACGACTCTAACCCAACTTGCATATAATGTGAATTGAGTCAAGACTAAAAACATAAACTACATATTTTTTACATTTTGAAAGCCTAAATTTTAACAAAATCAATCGAAGATGTATGTTTTGTTTTCTGATTATGTAATTAATTTATTTTTATGGATATTATAAATGAATATTTTAGTAATATTTTATTTCATGACACATTTTTTTGGAAAAAAGTTTATGGTGGTGAAAATAAAATACAGAATATTTTTCAAGTATTGTTTTTATTTTATATATAATTTTAAATATTTTAATTTTATCTATTGATCTATTACTTAAGTTCAAATAGATATTTTACTGTAGGCAAAAACCGACTCATCGCTCGGCTTAGCTCCTGTGATGCGCCAGGAGGACCAGTCTCCCAGTGCAAGTTGAACTCGAGCCGAACTTTATTTGACGTTGTTTAAACAAAATTTTAAAAGCTTTTGGATTTAAAAACAAATCGACGCGTTTCAAATTTCAAGTTTATGATGAGTGTATGTTTAGGAATAAAGAAATTTTCTTTTGACTAAACATACACTTGAAATGATGATGGGCAAAAATGTATGTGCTCTGGCCTCTGGTATAGGGCTCAACAACAATTTTGGAAGGTATGCTCGTGTACAAATAGGGCGCTTGTCAAGATTCGTTGTATATTTTGAGTACAACTCGGTCGAGTTAACTCCGACCTGGCGAGTGGCGGCCTTAAACATGTTAACGTGCATTTGAGTCGGTCACTCAAATGCACGTTAAAAGTGACATCAGCGCTTGTACATTTCATGCTGATAACATCACGTTAAGTGCCCGTAAGATCAAATTGTTTGTCAAATTTTACGTGTTTGTCAAACAATTTGATAGTTTACAGCTTCGTTTGAAGCGTTTGTCAAACAATCTACAATGAAAAAGTGAATTTTATCAAACAAGTTTGACTTTACACTATAGTTGACTATAGCATGATTATTTTTATGGTTATTATAGTTTCGGTCCGTCCGTCCGTCTGTCCGTCTGTCCGTCTATCCGTCCGTCCGTCCATGATACATCCGTCCATCTGTCTGTCCGTGGCTTTTCTCAGAGACTACATACCTTCGTTACCTTACCTTTCTAAGCTCAAATAACTGTATTTTTAAAAGATAAAACCGACTTCAAAATTGTACGTAATTGAGAATGAAAACTTCCTATCTCCAAAACTACTGAACCGATTTTGATGAAACTTGCACTATTCCCTAAGTTGAACAATACCTAGTACAATAAAAAAAGAATCACTCAAATCGGACTTGTAGTTCCGGAGATATGCGTGAACAAACAAAAACATACATACATACTCTTGAAATTTGGCACATTTGTTCAGAAGCTGTTATAGATTAACATATGCAAAAACTGGGCAGTTCTGGAAATATTACATACATACGCGTCGAATTGATAACCTCCTTTTTTTTGAAGTCGGTTAAAAAACCTTACCACATAGACGATAAAACCAACGTTGGTAACGCCAGCCTTGTACGTTGACTGTACATTATTTCAAAATGTACAAATGTTAGGGGCTGGGTGCCATATAACTTTTTTGCCTATTACTCACTTAGAGCTATCTAATGGTGTATAATAATTTATCTTGGTTGAGACTATAATAGTAGTATTATAATACCAAAATGCCCATCATTCTTTGATGACCGCTTAAGTTACCCGATGCCCGAAGCTTTAAACCAAAGCTTTTATTTTAATAGTCGCTGTGCTTTTCAAAAAATTATCCGCCTATGCCAGGGGTGGCGAACCAATGGCACGCGACATGAAATTTTAGAGCACGTCAATGGCCACAAAATTAATATAGCGCCAAGTTAGACTAGGGGCATTACATTTTTAGATATATACGCGTCAGGATTACATATTACAGATTTATTAATGTAACATACTTAAGAATGCTCCAACCGGAGAATTAGCAGGTCGGATGTCTGTCAGTACGAATATCGACGTTAACAACATTAAAATAAGATTCATATTAGCGCGCCTTGTACAGTGGCGGTTACGACGCTCGCCGCGTTCTTGATATGGCGAAAATGTATGAAAAAATTGGAGAAATTTTCTTATTTTACTTATAACTGGAAAAGTTGTTTATTTTTATATAAAATTTTTAGCGGACTTTATAGAGGACTGAATAAGCAACAATTTTTTTGTATATTTATTTTCCTCAGTTCAGTGTATTTAGATATTAAGGTACCTAATCAGACCCCATTTTTTTCATATTTTGAGATTATTGTGATGGTTAAAACGTATTTTATGTGAAAATTTTGTATGCGGCTATAGAATTTTTATGGTACAGTCGTGGAGATGAATATATTATCTTTCATTTGAAACCAAAATATCCTCGCAGTTTGACTCCTAATTCTTTAATAGGGTACCGGAAAATCGCTGATATTTGTAATAGCGTCCTTAAGCAAAAATAAATGAATTTGAATTTACTAGGCGGGCGGGCAGCGCGGCATCGGCGATGTCGGCGAGTCTTGACCATAAAGTTAATATTAGGTATATATTAACTTTATGGTCTTTTGGCTATATTAACTTTATGGTCTTGACTCTTGACACTCGTTCTGATTATGAATTATGCAAGTAAAAAAATATTACTGCACTTTATTGAATGGACCGACCACAGCATACCACAGCGACCGACTTGACTCATAGAGTTATGAGCGACTGTATTGACTTTAATTACTTGGACTTTGACTAGACTTTGGACCTGACGAAATAGAAAAACGATGCCGAAAATTATTTACCTACCTATAACCTATAAAATAATAATTATTATATGCCTATAATTATATAATATGTTATTGTAGGCATACCTACAAGAATATTGTTTTCCCGCCATTACTTGACACTGGCCATGGTTTTTTGCCGAAGTGCCATAATAAGAAAAAAAATCTGATAAATGACATCTGTCATCTGTGCGTTCTATTCACAGCATAATATATTCACAGGTTCTATTCTTTAATATAGGTACCCTAATCTGTGGTTCTGTTTTGGTCTTTTGGTTCTATTTTGTTTGGTGATTTATTTTACTACATCTACAACTAATTACAGAATAAAGAATTTAACCGTTCTCGTATTTTTTCAGTAGTATTTGTCACAGACAGATTGTAACATAACATAATAATAATTATATTATTTACATTTAAAATGGTCGGACGCTGGTTGCTGATGCATTTGTTGCATTCTAGAATAAAAAACAGGAAAAAGGTTCGTAGAAACCAAAATCTAACAAGTAACAACACTACATTATCTGTTTATGCAACTGAAAATTTAACCGTGAAGGAGGAAATAATCGAATCTGAGAATGTTCAAACATGCAGAGTTTGCCTTCAATCTGGTGAAATATCTATTTATGATAGAAAGAACGAAGATTTATCTGGGTCCTTGGCTACCTTTGGCGGCATAGCAATAGAATTTGATGATAAATACCCAAAGTTCCTTTGCACATCATGTCATGAATTGCTACAAGGAGCAATATTGCTCCGGAAAACAGCACAACAAACTGATAAACTTTTGAGGGAATCTAAAACTGAAAATTCGTCAATATTTGATGAAGCAGAGCTCAGCGATGATAAACTTTTAACAGAATCTAAAACTGAAAATTTGTCAATATTTGATGAAGCAGAGCTCAGTGACAATAATTCTGTCCCAGATGAAAAACCTGTAGAATATACTTGGCCTTACTATTGCAAAACTTGTAAGATAGGTTTCAATACATATGATGAGTACTGTGATCATAGATATAGATTGGGAAAAGAAAAAAAGATACATAATTCATCATTTTCTGATAAATGTTTAAGGTCATCTAAACCTGAAAATTTATTGGAAAATAATGAAGTAGGGTATAGCGAAAACAATTCTGTCCCTGAGGAAAACCCTGTACAAAAATCATCTCAGCTTTACTTTTGCAAAACTTGTGAATTGGGTTTCGACACATTTGGCGAGTACAGCGGACATAGATTAAGCAATGAACATGAAAATAAAAAACGTACATGTCCAATATGCAAGAAGATGTATGCAGCGAGCTATTTGAAAAAGCATACAGATTATCACAAAAAGAATTACCAGTTTATCTGTGATATATGTGGAAAGAAGTTTTTGCAGCTGGCACATTTTACTAGTCATAGAGTTACACATTTCCACAATTTTCCTTTCCATTGTGCACATTGTCCGTACAAAGCAAGACTTAAAGATGCTCTAAAAAATCACATGCGCACTCATACCGGTGAAAAACCACACCGCTGTACCCAGTGTCCATCAAGATATGCCAGCAAAAGTAATCTAAACAAGCATGTGCGTATTCATAAAGCAGAGCGTGATCATAAATGCAGTGCATGCGAAAGAGGCTTCCATACAAAGATAGAATTAGAGAAACACTTCAAAGTAGATCACAATGGTATAAAAGACCATGTGTGCGATGATTGCGGCAAGGCATTTGGATATAGAAAACAAATGATGAAACATAAGCTTAAGGTACACAAACGACAGAAGTTTAAAAGTGGAGGGATTCCAGGGTATTTAAAGATTCAGTCTCAAGATCAGGAGCCCAGTTACCAGAATGATACTCATACCTGATACAACTTATTGTAATAACAATTACTCATTGTCTATGCTCATAGTAATAAATTACTGCGTTCCGAAATTTACTGTTTATAATCGCTTACTACAATTAATTTTAAGGGAGCGACTAAAGCAAAATAGATGATATTATTTTTTTTTTTTTTTTTTTCTTTATTTAAAGGCCTTACATCGTTATAATTATTCATTTGATAATAAGCTACGAATTGTTTCCTTTTTTTTAAATTGATACTACATTTTATTTGCGAGGGTCCGTAAGGTAACGGAAACATGATATTATCTTAAAATTTTCTTGATAGAAAATAATTACAAAGATATTACGTCTCACGAATAACCCAGCGCCCACAAGGGGGCATTATCACCCACTTTGGGAAAGACTGGAATAAAGCAAAAATCGAACGCGCACGTGCGCTGTGCAACTCGTACCATCACTGTTTTTATTGTTCTGTGCCATTTATTTTACCATCATCGGACATTTAAAATTTCCCGCCATATTGCTAGCAATTTTAAAGTGCACAACTAGTGTAGTCCGAAAGTGATGCAATATCCAGAAACGTGCTATTTTCCCCGCGTGCCATTTTTTTGATCATTGTTTTGATCGTTTTTAACATCAGATGGAACGCGGGGTTTGTGTATCCTCCAAAACTCCATCGAAAGTTTCAGTAAAGCGTCTACCACAGCTTTTAGCATCAGCCAACTTGACTTCTTGACTGTATTGGCTTTTATAACGACTTTGACTAGACTTTTGGACCTGACGATACAAAAAAACGATGCTGAAAATT
Source organism: Plebejus argus (assembly GCA_905404155.3). Taxonomy (NCBI): domain Eukaryota; kingdom Metazoa; phylum Arthropoda; class Insecta; order Lepidoptera; family Lycaenidae; genus Plebejus; species Plebejus argus. The sequence goes on along the minus strand of FR989947.1, from coordinate 4,171,594 downwards.
GTATGTACATGTATGATTGGTCCATGGTACATAATATTATATTAAAATTTTGTTTTCCCACCATAATGTCGCGGCCGCATATGCCGCACGCCCACATGCCCTTTCCTCTACCAAGCTGTTATAATATATTATAGAACACATTTACTCCTAGCGGAGGTGATATATTCCGTGTGTATAGGTACTTAAATAGAGATGGTCAACCGTCACTGATCTCTATACAAGTACCTACGCTGGATTGCTGATAGCCTTTGAAATGACAGCTATTTTTTGCATTGAGATACTTTATCAGGAGAGAGCCTTATATCAGTGTACAAGCGTCAAAAGCGTGTAATGTTATGTCCTACTTACTAGGACATAACAAAGGAGTCGGTATGCATATTTCATGTAATAAAAGTGATAATAAAGGTTTTTATTGAACATTTTATGCTAGATATTGTTGAGTTCTATGGTTCCGCTAAATTATAAACCATAAGAATGGCCAAAGAATGCCTCAAACACGTGGATTTAACATTAAATACGTAAGTTTTGAACAACGTTTTTTGGACTTTTCAATTGGTATTTTTGTAAGCTAAAAAGAATAATATTTAAGTTTAATAATCCCTTATTCGTGCTATGTAAGGCATTAGTGCTAAAAATGTCACATTAATTACTAATTTGACTACAAAAGTTGCATAGCTTTTTATGTGTGTTTACGGATTCTCATTACTTGAACTATAGTTTATCGATATCATGAACTAAATGACTTTCTTTTCTGGATTTAAATGTGCTTCGAAATGATCGACAAATAGAAATATTCAAGAAAATAAACGCACACTACTTGTATGAAAATAAGCACAAAATGGCCACGCGATGACGGGCTAAGACTACATCTACCTATATATCCTTAATCTGTGATTTTTTGTGCCTATTTGAAGCGGAATCAGCGCCCCCATTATTCGGGTAGAGAACTAAATCTGACGTAAAAATGACGTTTGAAAGCCGCCATATTGGCGCTGATAGCAGTAGTGAGAGTATTTGGAACTAATACTAGTGATGACAATTGACAACTGTTGTTATTGGTTGTGGTTACGTCAAATTTTGTTCTCAACCCGAATAATGGGGGCGCTGATTCCGCTTCAAATAGGCACAAAAAGCAGGTCTGTATCAGCAATCCAGCGTACTTGTATAATAGACATCAGTGTTTTGAAATAACAGCTATTTTTTGTGCCTATTTGAAGCGGAATCAGCGCCCCTATTATTCGGGTAAAGAACCAAAAGACGGGTATTCGGGTAAAGACGTAAAAATGACGTTTGAAAGCCGCCATATTGGCGCTGATAGCAGTAGTGAGAGCACAGATTAAGTAAGTGAGAGTATTTGGAACTAATACAACAAGTGATGACAACTGTTGTTATTGGTTGTGGTTACGTCAAATTTAGTTCTCTACCCGAATAATGGGGGCGCTGAATCCGCTTCAATTAGGCACAAAAAGCAGGTCTGTATCAGCAATCCAGCGTACTTGTTTAATAGAAATCAGTGAGTGAGAGTATTTAGAACTTAAAGTGAATTGAGGTGTCAGGTGACAAGTTGACAAGTGACAACTGACATTTTTGTGTTTGAGTTGGTTTGGGATGGTTTGGGTCATTGGTTTGGGTCTTTTGAGCTGTGCTTTTGAGTTTTGGATTTACCTAGCTATTCTATTTCTTGGATTTCTTGTTTGAAATTTGAATTGTTTATTTTTTTCGTGTGATTTAATTACATCTACGACGATATACATAATTACATTTATATTAAACATGGTCGGGCACTGGTTGCTGAAGCATCTGTTGCGTGCGAGGATGCACAACAGAAAAAGGCTTCAAAGTAAAAATCCTTTAAAATATGAAGACCCAAAACCGTCTGTTTTTGTAAGTAATTTTCCTGTAAAAGTAGTAATATTTGAATCGGAGAATGTTCAAACATGTCGAGTTTGCCTTCAATCTGGTGAAATACCTATTTATAGTGGAAAGAACGAGGAGTTACCTGGGGCCTTGGCTACATTTGGCGGTATAGCAGTAGAATCTGATGATAAGTACCCAAAGTTCCTTTGTACTTCATGTAATGATTTGCTACAAGGAGCAATATTGCTCCGGAAAACAGCACAACAAAGTGATAAACTTTTAAGGCAGTCTGAAACTGAAAACTCCCCAGAAAGTGCAGAAGCTGAGCAAAGCGACAATAATTCTGTCCCTGATGAAACAACTATAGAAGACACCTGGCCTTATTATTGCAAAATTTGTGACGTAGGTTTTAACACTTTTGAAGAATACAATGAGCATAGCATAAGTGATGAACATGAAAATAAAGAATGTCCATATTGCAAGAAGATGTACTCAACAAGATATTTAAAAACGCATTTAGCTGAACACAGAATGGAGTATAATTTCATCTGTGATGTCTGTGGAAAGGAGTTTGTAAGAAAAGCAAACTTTGCTCAACACCGAGCAATACATTTCCATGACCTACCATTCCAATGCCCCCATTGTCCGTACAAGGGGAGGTTCAAGGAGGCTCTAAAAATGCATATGCGTTCACATACTGGCGAAAAGCCATACCCATGTCCTCAGTGTCCAGCAAGATTTGTTAGTAAGAGTAATCTAAATAGGCACATGCATACACATCAAGCTGAGCCTGATCATAAATGTGAAACATGCGGAAGAGGCTTCCATACTAAGCGAGAAGTGGAGGTACATTTCAAAGTAGAGCATAATGGTATCAAAGACCATGTGTGCAACATGTGCGGTAAAGCGTTCGGTTACAGGAGCCAAATGATGAAACACCAACGTAAAGTGCATAAACGTCAGAAGATGAAAAGTGGAAGGACTCCAGTGTACCTGCAGGTTCAATCAAAGGAACAAGAATATGATTAGAAGTGTGGTGCAGGTACATTGATTTTGTAACAATATTGAAATTTAATACAATTATGAATTTTTTGCGACATGGTTTTTAAGCTATTTAAAACTATGTTGTCATTAAAAGCACAGATTAGTGATTACTAAATAGTTACTACGTAATAGGATATTTTATTACTGCAATGTTTTGACATTAGAGTGCAGCACCAGCAAAAACAAAAAATGTTGTGATGACCATATGGAAGATCAGCACACCGATTTTGTTGACATTGGATATGGAGATACTTTTTATCACAGATAAAAGTATGGTTCCTGTGTCATAAACACATTTTGACGCAACAGAATCGGGGGCATCGGCTAGAACTACAATGTATTGCAAAATATGATGTGTGCGCCATCTGCTCTGAGTTCTGACCCTTGCATAGTATTCCCATAAATTAATATAGCCGAACTAAATTATTCTAAATTTTTTGAGCAAAAAAAAATTTAAACAGAACTTGTTTGTGGTTGTGTGTACTGGCACAAAATAATAACAGTCTAAAGACTAAATCAATGACAAAAACAATGTTTATGTCATTGATTGATTGATTGACAAGTTAGTTTTTAATTTTTGCAAATTGCAATTTAGTTTCAAACTACATATTCCGAGTTGCAAAAAATGGCAAACGAGGCTGAGGAAACTGTGCGTAAATTGTCAATGCATAAAGGAGTCATGGGGATTATTGTGGTAAATGGAGAAGGGATACCAATCAAGACAACCCTCGACAACCGAACATCTGTTCAGTATGCTGGCCTGATGAGTGCTTTGGTGGAAAAGGGGCGAAGTGTAGTGAGAGACCTTGATCCCACAAACGACCTTACATTCCTAAGAATCCGGAGCAGGAAGCACGAAATAATGGTGGCTCCCGACAAAGATTTCATTTTGATCGTCGTTCAGACTCCAAGTGAATAAAGAAAACTGCAGTCTGTTTCAATTGTTTTATTTGGCTATATCAATCGGAAGATTCACCATCTTCCTCGTCTAGTGAAACCGCGTCCACGTCCGAATCCACCCCCATTCCCAAAACCGCCTCTGTTGCCGAAACCTCCTCTAGGCCCAAATCCTCTGCCGCCAAAACCGCGATTCCCGAATCCGCCTCTGCCGCCAAAGCCGTTGTCGTCTCCGAAGCCGCCGGAATTGCCTCCGAATCCGCCACTATTGGCCCCAAATCCACCGAAGCCCTGGTTTTTGGGTCCATTGGTGCCCCAGCCTCGCATGTTCCCTCGTTTCGCGCCATCTGGGCGGAAGGAGAAGGTGGGGGTGTCGCGTTGTATGTTGTAGTCTCCCGCGTCCATCACGCATAGCGCTTTGATACAGTCAACAACCTGGAACAGAAGTATTTGTTGGAGAACAATCAAAAATATTTATTGACTTCTCCAACATTACAAAAGAGTACAGTGCGATTGAGATGCAGCTTTAAAATATTATAGCAGGATGGACTGGTGCCCTAACTAGGTTGTTGCCCTGTAGTGAGGGGTTCACAGCGTATGAAAATATGCAACGCAAATCTTCTGATGTTGCGAGTGTCCATTGGCGACAGTAGTTGTTTCCCGTCAGGTGACTACTTGTTTACCTACTTCCTAATTTTATTTTAAAAAATGTGTTCAGAGAAGTTGATACCTAGGCAGACCTATTTAGTTCGGTCGCGTTACGTCAAACCCAGCCGACAGATCACACAGAATTGACATGATCCGACCAAACGACGTTGGTCTGTCAACTTCCTAGCAATCAATTATTGATGGTACCTTCTGTTCAGTTGGCGTCAGTTGTAGGGCCGCGTCGGGCTCCGCGGCCGCCCGCTCTACTAGCTTCTCGATGGCGGGGCGAAGCGCCACCACGAGGGCGGCCGTCCGCGGCGACATGTCGAAGTTGAGCCAGTTGTCAACGCGGACTATGTTCTCCACCTGTGGAGGAATAGGATTATATTAGCGTCTATAAGATAGATATTATAATATAATACTAGATGTCCCGCGCGGGTGCGCCCGCATAAATAAGGAATTTTACGAAGTCCCTTCACGTGGTCTACTCTACATCTGTATCAAATAACTTACAAATTCATCCAGCAGTTTATGAGATACCTTCAAATAATTTTATCGGTTTTTCTATATTTTCCTCTGTTTCTTTGCTCCCATTGGTCCTAAAGTGAATAAATATATACCTAATAGCCTTAGCTTTCCTCGATAAATGAACTATTTAACACTGGAAGAATTTTTCAAATCAAATCAGTAGTTCCCGCGTTCAAACAAATAAACTCTTTAGCTTTGTAATATTAGAATAGATACTTTAGATATGGTGAGAATTTGGTTGACTGCAGCAGATATTATTGACTCAACTCACCCATTCCACCTTCCGGCTGGCGAACAGCAGCAGATGCAACGGCGCCACCATGGTGGTCTGCTTGCAGCTGATGGCGCGGGTCCGCACCTTCTCCCCAAACACGAACAGCGGCGATGCGAAACGCTGCTCCATGTTGCTGCAGTTGACCGAGGTCTTGTGTATGAGGGCCGGCTTACCCTCTGTTGTTAGGACCTGTTGAGGTATAAAGTGTTTATTACATCGCCTTGAGCTTCATCGACCTTCACGCGATACTATGCAATAATAAAGAGACGAGAAAGTTTAAAGGTGATCGCACATTTGTCAGGAACGCGCCGAACGTACCGCATAGTGTACTATGCGGTACATGCGGTGCGGACGAATGCGCGAGGTTTCACATCATATTTTCATACAACGAATTCTAAAATTCGGCGCGTTCGGGGCATGCGTGCTGATAAATGTGAGATCACCTTTAAACTTAATCGTCATTCGACTACGTCTTTTTTATTATATTTTTATTATATAGCCATTATTACAGAGCATAACACTACTTAACTACTACATTACTATAATACTATTACATTATTTTTCTATAATATACCTAATCTTACTTCTAGAAAAATAGTTACTGTTTATTTGGCATGTTGCTCCGTATGCCATTTGGCAAAGGCCTCCTCCAACCTCCTCCATTCAATTCTATCCCTGGCTACTCTATTCCAAGTAACTCCTGCTATGATTTTACTTGCGACTACGTCTTATACTATAACAAATATTTACACAGCTAAAGAAGGCCTGCGGAACGGGACAATGACGTCATTTTTTTCGTGCATGCTTCTTCTTCTTTTTGGCGTGAGCCTCCCCTTTTCGTGCATGCAGCCCGTAGTATTGAGCTAGACGTTGTCAAGTCAAAATAAATATAGGTACACAATACCTTTCTCTTCCCCTGATGCAGGCACACGTTAGGGTACAGGCCCATGCACAGCAGCGCTATCACCAGATCTAGGACTGGATCCTCCACATTGGGATTCCAACGCTGGGGCACACAGCACTCCTCCGGAAAACCGATTGAGGAGGTCAGGATGTCTGGAGTTGCAAAGTAAATTACAAAGTTAGAATCTTCCCGGATAACAAAATATATCCTATGGGCTCTGAGGTACAAGTTGAAAGCCGGCGACACGTCGCGTCGTCTGCTCCCGCTTCATGTCGCCCGGTGCCAACCTGCACCTTTATCCTTTCCCGGGTCTCAAAGTAGATACTTGTAAGTCAAAGAATATACAGATGCATTGCCATCAAAATCGACTCAGAAGAGATCTCGTTTACTTATACGTTTGACGTAGTATGACATATCGGCTGGCGTGCGCCGTACTAATACTAATACGTTACTAAGGGCCTGTTTCACCACTTCCTGATAAGTGCCGGATAGACTATCCACCAGTTAACTTGACAGATCGAGTATGGAGAATCTGTCAAAAAAGTTGTGAATAGCCTATTCGGCACTTTATCAGAAAGTGATGAAACAGCCCCTAAGCATTGTGAAACATGTTGAAAGTGACACTCACGCCTAACTCGCGTATATTCGCCCGTTTGTTTGAAGTCGAGGTACTCCTTAGTTCTGTCTACTCTGTAGATACGCTTTCGCATTTATAATAATATATAATAATATCTATGGACGCTTCACACCACGTCAGTCTAGCCCCATGCTAAGTACCTGAAGGACTTACGTTACAGGTACCAGACAACGGAAATATATTTTATACTTTAATTATACTATGCATAATATATTTAAGATTTTTATTATACGATACATATATTTAATACACATCCAAGACCCAGGAACATTGAAAACTTTTTTTGTTCCGTCGGCGGGATTCGATCCAGCGACCCCCGGCTTGCGCCACCAGCTGAGCCACAGAGGTCTTCTCATTATTATTATTTATAATATTAGTATGGAGGACTTACTGATAAGCTGGTACTTGGCCTCGCCGGTGACTCTGAGCGTGGTGTGCTGCACCCCTTTCCACTCGCACCACTGCTGCTCTGCTTCCTCACCCTTCGCTCTTTCTCGCTCCCACATCTGTAAATAGATATAGCTTTCTCGCTCACACATCTGTGACAATTGCCTTCAGTCGCTCCCGAGTCTGTGAAATACATAATAATATAGCTTTTTTTCGCTCATAAGTTTGTAAATTAATATAATATATGCCTTAAGCCCTTTCTCACTTATAATTAGTCTTTTCTCGCTCAAACGATTAAAAATGTTTTATTACAAACTTATAGGAGGATGTATATTCGGGAAGTCTCCTATTTTAATCTAAGATCATAACAGTTTCGATACAGTTTGGATCCTATCAAAAAACAAAATTACTATAGGTTTACCAGAATCTGATGACAATTTTTGACAACAGATTAAAAAAAATATCCTTCATCATTGGATAAATTTTTATATTTGCATGTTTAACACACAGAACACACGCTATAAGAAAAAAAGGATCAAAATGTTTTATTCCAAATACCCCGTTATTGCTAGAGCCTAGAGTCAATTTATTTTCTAACTTTTTGCCATCAGATTCTGGTAGACCTATAATGTGTCTCTGTTCCTTACAAATCTAATAAACATAAAAGTTTGAACCTGGAGAACTTTCCCTATTAAATTCTTTTTTATACTCGTATTATATTTTAATTCTCACCTGAAAAGCGTTAAGCATAGCCACGTGATCGCTCGCCCTACTCCCGCCGAGTGCCCGCTGGTGTCCAGACAGTCTTCTGTGTCCTTCTAGAAGGAATATCTCGGGGAATGTGGTGGAGTTGGCCGCCATAGTTGTTAGCGCGTCGCCGACGCACAGAACGAAACCCAGCACCATCATCTTGCCGAGACGAGGCTCTGAGTAAAAGAGATAAAAGACATGAGAGTATGGTAAAAAAATGTGATGAAAATATAAGAGAAAAGATTAGAGAGAAACGCTTTTTAACACTGTATTAACATTAGTGGTGTTCCTAACGGCTATATTTTCCTAGCACGCTACATTGAATAATATGCTACATTTTTCAAGCGCGCTATTTTTGACGCTACGTTATAACGAATGAAATTAACGCCGTTGTTTTTCAAGCGCGCTAGTTTTGACGCTATACGTTATAACTTATAACGAATAACGATTCTTGACTCGTTATTTTTCAAGCGCGCTAGTTTTGACGCTATACGTTATAACGAATAACGATTCTTGACTCGTTACTTTTCAAGCGCGCTAGTTTTGACGCTATACGTTACATCGAATAACGATTCTTGACTCGTTGTTTTTCAAGCGCGCTAGTTTTGACGCTATACGTTACATCGAATAACGATTCTTGACTCGTTGTTTTTCAAGCGCGCTAGTTTTGACGCTACTTTATAATAAGTTTAACAAATGAAATTAACGATTCTAAATTAGTGATTGATGAGAACGATTTTAAATTAGTGATTGTAGTTTTATATGAAAGTCCTCGAAGTCAATAATAATTGCGCGCCGCGCAGCCGTGCTAGCCGCTTGTCACGCTAGGTCAGTGACCGCGCGATTCGTTATAACTTATAAGTCTTATAACGTAGCGTCTTATGCATAGATTTATAGCGCGCGCTATACGTTGTGGAGAAATAGCGCGCTAGTTTTTTCAGCTATACGTTATATTAACCACCACTAATTAACATACAAAATATTTTAGCGCGTTGCTAAAAGCAGAACTGCCGCCGGCGCTATTGTAAAACGCCGAGTAAAAAAGAACTCAAATTGACATTAAAACTTCTTAAATTGTGTTTTAAAAAGTTGAAAGGTCATCGTTTCATGCGCAATGGTAAAAATTTGTGTCAGTGTCATATTGTGCTAAAATCTGACAGTAACTGATCTCAATTCTATTGATGCGCATGCGCGGAACTTGCACATGCGCATTGAAAAACGAAACGAAAACGACTACAATGAAGTTCATGAACTCGTCAAATTTAAGGACAGAGTGCTTAGTGCGAGTTCAACAATTCATGTCAAATTACTTCACGATTTCGTATAACGAATAAACTCTACTAGGAGTGTGCGCCACATTACAGCGAGTGTGAGTTGCAATCGAGTATGTCCATTCGATTGACGTTTCCTCATTGCAAATAGTGAGACACAGGCGATCAATTTTTACTGTAAGTTGGTAGTTCCGTAGCGTCCAATATTAACCGACCAAATTGATGTCCTTGGTAACAATCGCCTTTTCAGTGGATAGAGGTGTCTTCCAAATTTGAATGGATAATAAAGTGACGCCATTATTTTTTTTTTACATTTTCATTTAGAAATAAATATACTTTGACTTTTGCCGGAAATACAAAAGAGTGACGTTGTGTTTTTTGTATCTTTTTCTTAATTAAAATTGTGTTATTTCGGTTTTGTGTAATGTTGATAGAATATTAACCATTAAATAATCGATGTCATGCACAAGTGTGGGCTAATAGATACAACTTCAAGAAACGTGCTATATTTTGTGTTTCTTCCAAAACTCCACCGAAAGTTTTAGTAAAGGGTCTACCACTTTACTAAAACATCTGACTTCTTCTCTCTGAAATCCGGGGTTTTCAGTTTTCACGCGTCTTGTCCTATTTTACAAATTTTAGAGATGGCAACCAAAAAAATTTTAGGGTTGCCATCTCTAAAATTTGGAAACTACGGTCATCTTGTACATCTTTCGCGAGCATGTTCCAAGCGAAAAAATAATATGCCGCCATCTGTGTTACTATAGAATGCTATTTTAGTCACCTATAATCCCAGATTAAGGTATATATTTAGATAGATATCTTTAAATTCAAAGATAAAACCCTTCTCTCACCATAAAATTTTAGGTGACAACTTTACTTTAGAATGCCGAGAAGTTTACGTAATGTTTGTCGTTGAACTGTCAAAAATGTGTCAAACAACAGTCTCGCACTCGCAAAATCGCGTTTACGTCCGAAAACGTGTAAACAAGTCGATCGCCGCCATTTTCAATACTACTCGATCGCATAAAAGTTAACTTTGTAAAACTCCCACTCACAAATTTTAGTATCCACATTAGCCAGTAGACGGCGCTGCTTTGATCCCATATAAATTCGCGTTTACGCTCTCGATGTGTATGATCGAATAAAACTCGCACTAAGCACTCAGGTCTGTACATACCTATCGGCAACTTAGCGAGTATAGTTCCGAGCGGTGTCAGCGCGTCAGTGCTGTCCAGGCAACCGAGCTCTCGCAGCATGGCTTCGGCCTCGATCACGGCGTCCAACGGTGGTGGCTCCGGAGCCTTGGACAGGAAGTGACCGATGTTGCCCAGACGGAGGAGTTTTATACTGGAATAGTAAATTCTTAGTTATAAACATTAGCTGTTTAAAACGTTTTCGATTATTATGACTTACATAACTATAGATAAGTTACCTTTTAATTGATATTAAAAAAAATCCACAGCCGAACATATAACCTCCTCCTTTTTGGAAGTCGGTTAAAGAGGACTTTTTTTGATGGTGCATCAATAAAAAATATATCAGACATAAATGTAAATATAGACAGAGTTTGCAAGACACACCTTGTAATCAGCTACGATCTTTATAGAGCAGCGAAAGTAAAAAAAAAGTATTCTTACCTAAGAGCGAGTTCATGTAGTGGCGTCCTGAACATTTCGGCTGTTTGATGTTCGTCGAGACGCTCGTAGCGTGCGCGCGCGCATAGCGTGAAGCACACACCCGCACGGACTCGACCCGCGCGACCTTTGCGCTAGAGAGAGATAGTCGCGTTAGAGAGAGATAGAGTATAGATAAAGCAATTCACGTTACTTAATATCGTCCGAAAACGAAACAAGTATAGCAGATATGTGAGACCTCGTTTATAGAGATGGATAAACGGTAATCTCTCTCTCTTGCACCCAACACACACAAACACTATCTCTCTCTCTTTCACCTGCTCCAGGTTAGTCCTGCTGGCCCACACGGTAGTGTACGGCTTTTAATTGTTATAATGGTTATCCTTTATCCCTCTCTCTCTCTCTCATACACGCATACGCTATCTCTCTCTCACCTGATCCAGGTTAGTCCTGCTAGCCCAGAATGTAGTGTTTAAGTAGTATGACGTCTTTATTAAAATATATAGATGGATACTGACGGGAGTCTCTTTCGCACTATTCATTGTTTATCTCTCTCACACATACACACTATCTCTCACCTGTTCCAGGTTAGTCCTGCTGGCCCACACAGTGGCGTACGACGTCATGTTGTTGTGGGACGTGAACAATTTCATCTTGGCCTTGCAGGAGTCTATCACGTAGACAACGTCGTTTATTGTGATGGAAGTTTCCGCTATGTTCGTTGACAGGATCACCTAGAAAATAGTTACTGTTACATCATTACGCTTTAACCGCTTAACCGATTTTGATGCGATGCGGCTTGTGTTCGATAAAAAGCCGGCTCATATGTCAATCGGTTTAAACGTTACGTTGCACCCCATATGTATCGCTTTTACTCAGATTTTTAATCAGTGTATTAAGAATTACAGGAAAAAACCTCATTATTTTAAAAAACAGTCCATGACGGTATCATTACTTATATTTTGACACTCCACCTATTAAAATTGGTCTAGTAGTTTAGCTGATACAAGGCCATACCTACATAGACTGCCAAAATAATTACCCCTCCACTTAGCTTAGCCATAATCGGGAAATCATACCTTGGTGATCCCCGGTGGGGGTGTAACAAAGACTTTTTTCTGATCGTCCCTCGGTATCTGGCTGTGGAGCGGAAGTATCACATATCTGGAAGTGTCTCCGAACACAGGGTTCCTCATCAGGTGCTTCATCAGCGCGAATATGAGGTTCCAGCCGGGCAGGAACACGAGTACCGCTCCCTCGTTGCCCAGGTTATTGATATACATGAGGATAGCCTCGATCAGCTCGAAACTTAGCTGAAATTCAAATATTATAGTGTTAGGCTGGTTTTATCGTTAAGCGTTTCGGCAGTGCCGTTGGAGCGCGCGCGTTCAAATATATTAATGGGGTAGTAGTAGCGTTTTATGTAATTTTTTTACGTCATGAATGCTGCTTTTACAGCACTGATCTCTATACAAGTACGCTGGATTGCTGATAGCCTTCGAAATGACAACTATTTTTTGTGCCTATTTGAAGCGGAATCAGCGCCCCTATTATTCGGGTAGAGAACTAAATCTGACGTGAAAATGACGTTTGAAAGCCGCCATATTGGCGCTGATAGCAGTAGTGAGAGTATTTGGAACTAATACTAGTGATGACAACTGTTGTTATTGGTTGTGGTTACGTCAAATTTAGTTCTCTACCCGAATAATGGGGGCGCTGATTCCGCTTCAAATAGGCACAAAAAGCAGGCGTGTATCAGCAATCCAGCGTACTTGTATAATAGAGATCAGTGTTTTACAGTGAACTTTATACAAAAGCCAATACACACCCTAATTAAATTGAGGGTAGTACCAAAATAAAATGATATGATACATATAATTTATAGTGCGTCAAAAAAGTGAAGAAATTAAAAAGTGGCAACATCGTAGTGTCATCCCTTTCAAATCGATCTAAGAAAAAAGGGATGACACTAAGATGTTGCCAGTTTTTTATTTCTTCACTTTTTTGATGCACTATAATAAGTGATATATTATCTAGTATTAACTACCACTTTATTTTATTAAAATTAGCCATCATAATTCATAAGTTGACACTTACATCTTTCTCGGACAGTTTAGCCATGGCGGTAGCGGTCTGCGGCGCGTAGTTGCCGGACAACTTGCAGTTCTTATTCAAGTCCTCGTCCTCCTCGCCATCGCCAGCGCCACCTACAAAGTCAAATACGTTTTATCTATATATATAAAAATGGATTTCCAATTGTGTTAGTAACGCTATAACTCGAAACGAAACCGATTCTGCTAATTTTAGTATTAAAATAATCCATGAAGTCCAGGGAAGGTTTTTAAGTGACACAAAGTTCACCAGGACAGCTAGTAATGTAAAAAAAATTTGGTAATAAAAATGTGACAATCCATGCTTCCATACTGATATTATAAATGCGAAAGTGTGTCTGTCTGTCCGTCTGTCTGTTACCTCTTCACGCTCAAACCGCTGAACCGATTTTGCTGAAATTTGGTATGGCGATATTTTGAGTCCCGGGAAAGGACATATTATGATACATTTTATCCCGGAAAATGTACGGTTCCCGTGCGATAAACGAATTTTGGCGCATCAAAGTTGCGGGCATCATCTAGTGTGGTAATAAAAATGTGACAGCACCACAAAGGAATGGCTGGACCACTTCTGATGTTTAGCAAAATATAGGAAGGACCCTGAGGAAGGACATGTCGAGTTGATTTTAATTTTTATCGCATGAAAAGGTGCAACATATTGCACGGGGAATATTTACATCTTCATTATGACGTCTAACTTTAAAAAAAAATCGATGTCAAAATTGTGACATTTGAACTTTTTAAATTATGTTTAAAAAGATATTTAAGATTTTTATTATATCATACACATATTTAATACACATCCAGACCCGGGATCATTGAAAACTTTTTGTTCCGTCGGCGGGATTCGAACCCGCGATCCCCAGCTTGAGCTGCCACACACTCAACCAATTGAGCCACAGAGGTCGTCAAAAGCGATGAGATCAAAAAGAGATGAAACATAATATGAAATGGCCAACCACCGACTAAAGTTTAAATATGGGTACTTTACATACCCTCATCATCATCATCATCGTCATCCTTCGCCTTCTTGCCTGAAGACTTTCTTTTCCGCGTATCGGTTGGCGGAACAAACTTGGTCAGCTCTATACAGTCCTCGAGGAAGTATTGTTGAACTGGGAACGTGCGCCCCGGTACCTGTGAACGTATTATAATGTTTTACTACATATCGAGACCTTTTCAATACTTACATTACTGAATAAATAATTTTTATGACAGCAATAATTACTGCCTTTATGATAATTTCTTTCTGAAAAACTGTCACTAATCCGAAACTTGATGTGTGGTATAGTGGTATAGAGCGCGGCTCTTGACTCGGAGCCCGGAGGTCCGATGAGGAGGAGTCCGAGGAGGAGGGTTCGATTCCCCCGTTGGAAACATGTTATTTCCAAGTTTGGTTAGGACAATGCAGGCTGATCACCTGATTGTCTGACAAGTAAGATGATCCATGCATCGGATGGGCATGTAAAAAGTCGGTCCTGCGCCTGATCTCTCGCCGGTCGTGTCGGTCTGCCGTCCCACTGGGTTATGAGAGTAAAAGGAATAGAGTGCTCTTGTGTACTGCGCACACACTTGGGCACAATAAAATTACTCCTGCGTAGCTGGCCTGGTTTCAATGAAACCGTCCACCGTCACCGAAACCGGTGTGGGAGCTATTATTATTATTATTATATACTCTTGTATTATTCTTTCTGAATAAACTGTCACTTGCTCGTGCCGTGAAACTGAGGCGTTGTATTTTTACATCCACGGAGAATTGGATGGCGCTTTTGAGGCTCTGTGAATAGACAGATTATTTGGACTTCACGTAAAGATGGTCAGAAAATTGATGGCAGATGGCAGCTTTCTTTGCGTAGTCGGGTGCGTGCGCCATGTCGCGCAACAGGATCAGCGCGAAGTCCGTGTCGATATATTATGACACTCACCTCGATGACGGGGCAGTCGCCGAAGTAGGTGGAGAAGAGCGTGGTGTCGACGGTGGCGGACATGAGTATGATGCGGAGGTCGGGGTAAGTGTGCGCCATGTCGCGCAGCAGGATAAGCGCGAAGTCCGTGTCCGCGTCGCGCTCGTGAACCTACAAAAAAAAATCAAGAAATTAAAAGAAAAAAACCGACTGTCACTCTCACAGTAAAAACTGTCCTAAACCAGCTTCTTAAGCTAAAAATACAGTTCGTTTAATCTAAAGGCGTTCAGGATGCAGAGCGTGCCAAAGTTGCGCTACTAATATTGCGCTTGTACGCTTACAAGTGTTACAAGCGCAATGTTATATTTTAGAGGTGTTATATTATGTTGTTTTGTTTTCCAATAAAAAAAGATTATAATTTCATTTCCTGATTGTTATTCATAAGCCGCAATAATCATTTTAAAAATAATTATTTTTTGTATTCCTTGCAATTCAACCATAGCACAGACTGCGCCTGGTTTGGGAGGTTGTAAATAAATAAAAAAAGAATTTTAAATTTGAAATTTAAAATACTCACCTCATCAACAAGCACATGGCTGACACCTCTTAGTCCATTCTCCAGTTTTCTGAGCAGCACACCCACTGTGCAGAACATTATAGAGCCGTACGGCCGCGGCAGGACTGACTCGAAACGGACTGAGTACCTGCAAACATACATATTACTGTACTGTTGATTTCCGTATCAATAAGTCGATTATCCGAATCTTCAACTGATGTTATGACACTAAAATGCAAGCATGCAGTAGCATACAAACGTTTGCCTGCAACTTTGGCATTAAAGACGAATATTTAAGTGAAACTTCATAGTATTAATACACCTTTGCGTATGACCTTGACGTAAGTGCACATGCACAAACACGCACGTACGCACGCAAAACGCACGCACGCATTAATGTGCGAATTTAATATAGTATTATGCGGATTTGCATATTATTCTTTAGCTATTACAGTCTACACTAGGCACAAGTTTACCCCATACTAATAAATATTTACATAGCATAATAATTAATATCACGTTAGAAAATATTATGATACAAGACTGATCTTTTGGCTTACAAAGACTTCGTAAATAGTAATTAGAAAGGTCATTCCACACTCACCCGACGCTATCGCCGAGCTCCTGACACCGCTCCGCTGCGACGCGCTCGGCGACGCTGACGGCGGATATGCGGCGCGGCTGAGTCACGCATACGTTACACCAGGCCCCCTGCCCGCTGGCTATGTAGTCGTCCACTATGAATTGGCACACCTGGAGAGGAGGTGAAAATGATGAACTGGTACGTCTACAGCCCTATTAACAAGTCCTGTCTACGAAGAAATAGACACTCTGAAACTTTCTTAGGGCGTAAACGCGGGCGCCCGCGCGGGTTCATACAAAAGTGACCAACGCGGGAAGACTTTGAGATGGTCTGGCAGTGGGGAGAAACTGACTAAAATGTCTGGCAGTGAAAGACGAGATTCCTACAGTTATCTCTAAGAAAATAAGATAAAAAATTGAGCTTAACTCTTTATCGAAGGCCAAGTAGACCTTGGAGACCTTCTAGAGCATTGATTTTCAAACTAGGGGGCGCGCCCCACTAGGGAGGCGCGAAGACATGATGAGGGGGGCGCGGGCGCCAGCGGCGGTTTTACTCCAGACGCCCGCGCATTCCCGCGACGTACGCGAATTGGAAATCTTTTCAAAAACATGCAAGCTCATACGTCACATTAATTCTTCTTAAAAGGGCGACTAACCCAAAAAATCAAACAGTGTCCTTCTCAATAACTCAATAAATATACAACATTTTAAAAATCCGCTAGGTCGGTTTCTCAATGATAGAATTTTTACAATGTGTTAAAATGTTAACTGACTTTAATGCACGGTTATGGCAATATAATATGAAAAATTCGTGAAAATTAGATGCATCTTTGCGAATTGCGATTTTTTTTATCGAAAACAATTTTCCCTCTCCCTACCCTACCTAAGATATCGTGATTGTTTTAAAATATATAATGTAGTATTTAACTTTATAAAATGAAACAATTCGGAGCTTAATTTCAAGTACTTATAACAAAGAATTATAAAATCGACAATTTTGGGTTAGTCGCCCCCTTAAAATAAGTATAAGCATATTTTTATAATGAAACATAATATTCTGAAAATGTATTTTTGGTCTTTATTATTTTATTTTACAATAGCTTGGCGAGCCCACTTGCTACTACTAATTGCTGGGCCCTGGGCCGAAGGGAGGCGTAAGCATGTTCATTTTAAACAGTAGGGAGGCGTGGTACTTATAAGTTTGGGAACCTCTGTTCTAGAGTAACCGTTACCGAAACTTTATAGGGCTTATATACAGCATTCAGCTTTTATAAAATGACGAAAGTCTGGCTATCGCTGGCTCTTGGCTTACAAGTTACAACTTAAGTATAAACCAACATTTAGTTTAGGTCATAGAATTATAACCTTGAAATGAAAGAGAAAGTAGTATATGCTATTTCTGTAAGACAAAAAAGGACGACTATATTTTCTCGATACACATTTTACATGCAAAAACATTGCTACAGTTTTGATGGCGTATAATATATGTGTCTAAGCACACTAGGCCGAAGTTACGCGGCGTAAATTACGTCCGCAATGTCAATCGCATACAAAATACGGACGGAACGCGACGGCATAGTGTGTCGTCGGCAATTTAAAATACATTGCTGGCGTAATCATGCGGAATTTATGCCGGCCTAACTTCGGCTTAGTGTGTTTAGATACTATATAAGAACCTGTTTCACCACTACTCACACCACTGATAAAGGGCCGGATAGGCTATCCACCACTTAACTTGAAGGATGAAGCATGGAAAAATGTGTCAAAAAAGTTGTGGAAAGCCTATCCGGCACTTTATCAGGAAGTGGTGAAACAGGCCCTAAGTATTGATAATTGATATCGTTGGTTTAGGCTACCTGTGTGGTTTTCCCGCAGCCCGTGTTACCCCGGATAATGACGACAGGATTCTCATTTATAGCTTCCATGATCGTGTTGCGCATCGCGTATACAGGTAGCTGCTCGCGCTCACGGAGACTCTCCTGTGATACAAGTTTGATTATGTTAGTAATGTCTTTTAACTACTGGAGAACTGAATTTTATCTTTAACTAGCTGTCCCGATGAACTTCGTGTCACTTTAAAACCTTCCCTGGACTTCTGCGAATAATTTAAGACTAAAATCGGCCCAATCCGTTCAACCGTTTTCGATTTTTAGCGCGACTAACACATTTAAAAATCCATTTTTATATATAAATAGATTCTATTTCTTTTTCGCGCTTTCATCGCGGGCTTTGACAGCGGCGACCGAATTAAGAAATTCCGGGACGAAAAAAACTTAACACATCCTAGTCCGACCGGCACAGCGGTGCGATGTTGCCGGATTTCGGCACGGTGTGTCCTTTCTCTGGGCTCAATATATACCCAGCAAAATGGGTTCAATGGTTTGGGCGTAAAGTGGTAATAAGCAGACAGACACACTTTCGGATTTATAATATTAAGTATGGAAGTATGTATTTAGCATTCACCTTATACAGGGTGCTGTTCTGACACAAATCGCGTTGTCCGCGCTCGAGGTCCGAGCTGATGCTCTCTAGTGTGGCCGATGCTAGCGGACCCTCGTCTGAAAACAAATACATTCACTTTAACTATTCTCTTCTAACGTAAGGATCCGTCGATGAAATGCAATTTCTTTTTAATGTATACTCAAAACTAAACTGCAAGAGAAAATACTCACTAGCAATGTCCACACTGTGCCTTTTTTTGTTCATTAAGGGCATGCATCATAGCGCAGTCAACAGAGGACGTGACGCATGCCCTCTGACCGTATCCAAAACTTTCGCTTTGTTTTTTAAACCCTCGATCACAGATTCTTGGAAATCTATTGTTCTTCTATTGTTATCGCGGTCGCATGCGACCGCTTGGGGCTTGACCCCTTCCATATTATTCGTAGGCCACAGCATAGTGCCACCATAACTCACCAATATTACAGCCAGTCCAGGGCTCCAGGCGTTCCAGTTAGGCTGCGGGAGCGACCAGGAGACCACCCCAGCGGCCTCAGCTGCGTCTCCCGCATGACCTTGACCCGGTCCAGCTGCAGGAGAGTCACAGCCTCACACTAGACACTCACCAATATTACAGCCAGTCCAGGCGTTCCAGTTAGACTGTGGGGGCGACCAGGAGACCACCCCGGTGGCCTCGGGCCGCGTCTCCCGCATGACCTTGACCCGGTCCAGCTGCAGGAGAGTCACACCCTCAGAACCTTCTTGAGGCTGAGTGCTATTCACGTCGATAGGTTCTATGTTCAGTTCTGTAATTAGTGAATGAAATAAATTAATGAATGGAATATTCTTTATGGAAGTGAGCACACAAGACAATGATAGAAAGAGAATACAAAAATAGACAATGATCACTGTATTTGTACATGTTTTATTATTGTATATACTACAATGTACTTACTAATAAAAATATTTACGCCGCGTATTCAGGGGTCGCTGTCTGTCATGTGACATTTCCAATATGTATAACAAAGACAAGCAGACCAATATCTGGTTCTTGCACAGACATAGATCAAGATAGATACCGCATGTCGCTCCATTTGTATGAAAACGAGCGTGCCACTTTTTATAGCTACTGTGACGTACCGATGATAAGAAAAGTGCCCATTATCTAGGCCAACGTTTCTATTTGAATTTCTACAGCTCAATACGGCACTTTTAGGCATTTAACCATTTTTAAATTCCGATTGACGTCCGATTCCGATAGTATACTTTGGGAACGCGATTTGGCACGCGAATTACATACACATGCGGTATCTATCATGATCTATGTCTGTGGGTTTTTGCATAACATTTTAGTATATGAGTTAGAAGAACAATAATTATCATACCTTGCAGAGTGTCAGCCAGTTGCTGCTCAAGATCTGGACTAATTGCCACGGGGTATGGTTTCATTTTACCCTCCCCAGATCTGCAATTGAAATGGATTGTTTAGATAATATTCTTGGGCCCAATTTCACCAACATCTGTTAGTGTGTCAACAGCTTTTTAAAATGTCATGTCTTCTTTTTCATTCATAAGAAAAACGAAAGAGTTACTTAACGAGCGTATACGCGAGTATTCTCCTATATAACAAACGTGATTTTTGTGGCATTTTTGCTTGTAATCAAAAATGGCAAGAGGTAGGCACTTGAAATATTCACAAAATACTTATTTGTAATTTAATATATAATAGTAAAATTAAAATAAATAATTAAGGGCTCCCATAAAAAAAGCACATTTTTCGCCTATGTTTGCTTTATAATGGTACGGAACCCTTCGTGCGCGAGTCCTACTCGCACTTGGCCGATTTTTTTGAAGTCGGTTAAAAAGAGAAATACTCACCTATCTTTCTTCAGCGTCCCACTATACGCCTCTATAACTCCAAGATGGTATAACTGACGTATGACAGACAACGCGCAGGACTTGCTAGCTGTCTGCTTATTCGACGCAGTCTCGCGTCCCGTCACGTTGCGTCCCAGCTGACGCACAAATATAGACAGCTCGCAGCAGAAACTCCTGTAGAATATATCGTAGGTTATAATAGTTGAAGATATCAGTAGATAAAGTGGGTAACATTTTACAACATAAGAGCTATTAAATAAAATAATAATAAATAAAATACTCATTTTTTTAAATATTACTCATTTTTTCCCTTATAATTTGAACAAACCTTGTAACCTACTTTATCATCTGGTTAAAATATCTAACTACATAGAATCCATTTTTTTTTTTCATATCAGCCCCAGTCTTATAGCCTTAATTAATGCAAATAAACGACAGTTTTCAAATAGTTAGTTATCAACTCATCCACACATGTCTTCAGTTATTGGTGAGAAGTAACACCGAAACGAAGCGAAACAAAGATAGGGATTGTAATTTTGAACCTCATTCACTATACAATTACGCATGTCATAGCCACAGTTCTAATAATTTAGAGTTGCACTGGGCTGCGTAGCACCTCATGTAAATTGACAATAATTATTTATAGTTTTCCTATTTTAAAAAATGCCCAATGTGTTAATGAGGTCAAACACATAATATTATGTCTTTATTTTCTTTTCATGCATTTATTGTTTTACTGTTATTATTAATGCAAAAAAAAAAATTAAATATACAATACATGCAATAAAAAAAACTGAAACTTACCTCCATTACTAGATGACAGGTATTTTCTTGAAGAATGGCCGAAGATCATCATCTTAAAAAGCTAACCCTGTGCAAAACAGTCTAAGACAATCATTAACAGCCAACAGTGCAAAATTACTGGTTATTTTACATCAATATCATATTTTCTATATCTGTACTATCAGGGAATCTCATTTGAAAGTAGTAGTGTTATAGTAAAGTCTTACTAGTAAAGTACTGTAGCTTTTATCACTCGGAAACAGTTATTAAGCAGGAAAAAACTATAACTTAGGTATTGTCCTGCTTAATAGATAATATTGCCTGATAGTATCTTAAACTCAATTTATCTGTCTACCCGAATAAGAGGTTAGGACTTAGAGAGGCTACACTGCAAGATCACAAGCAATTGTAACCTTGTTCACGCAGACGAATATAAATCAAGCCTTATGTTGTACAGATACACTCATCTTTTACACTGTTGGCTGATTATATTTAAACTTGTCTTATTACTGTTTTGTCACAGAGAAGCTTTTTTCATTGATTCTATGAAGGAAACCTTGCCATACACTTGCAAAGTTTGCTTCCAATATGTCAAATTTTTGGTATGGAATATTTAGTGGCAAAAGTCATCAGTAACACAAAAAATATGTATATACAAAAATGTTTCTCATGGTTTTGGCCAATTTTCATTCTTCTAAAAATTTGGAAAAACAACAACTGCCAAAAGACATTTACATTATGCCCTTACGTATACTGTATACTTACAATATATTTAAATAAGCAATGACTTTGTTAATAATATAAAAATAATTTCAAATAACACTTAATTTAAAATGAAAAAAAAAAAAAACTTTTGTTTGTGAAAAGGCAAAACTCAGCAATTTATATTCTTGTTTGATATTTTTCAATAATGATATGTATTAAATGAGAATCCTTTTCATGCTACAGCCATCAGAATATTCCACACCACTTTTTCAACCTTGACCATTCTCCAAGATAAAAAAATAAATAAGTCAGCCATTGATTTTTCAATCATTGTGAATAATCGATAGCTTATATAAGGTATACAATGAAAAAATATAAGACTAGTAATAGCTTTTTAAAAGAAGATATGAGTGGAGTTTTCATTTTTTCCCTTAGAATTATTGGAACTAATCTACTTCATCATCTGCCTACACATAAAATCCACAGTTTTTAATTTAAATAATTTTACTTGCCCTAAAGCCTCCATTTATGCAAAAAAGGCAATTTTTTTACTGTCAGTTACCTGGTTCTTCCCTCCACTCATGACTTCAATTAATAATTCATCTGTAACGCTATTATTTACCTGGTGTGATCAGGGCCGACGGCTTTGTACACATAATCGGCATGAATCTTGTTCACTTGCATGAACTGGTGTAGTTTTGACTTAGCGTTCTCCATGGTCCAGTTACCATGGAGACTGGCGTTCACATCCAGGTCCTCCGCTTCCTCCACATTCTTCTGCTGCTGAAGGCGGTCCATGTACGTGAACCTTTGACCTTCTCTGCTAAAGCCTTGGTACGCTGGACCCATTGTGTCCGGATTCATACCCTCCTGCAATGGACATAATATTATTCTTATTATTATTATTATTATTCTTACAAGGCTACTTCTACATTAGTGAATGACTTACAATTATGTTGACATTGTATAATTTTAAGTTAAGTACGACATTGTAAATTTTATTTTAAAAGATTAATTTTTTTCTCACTTTTTTTGGTAAAAAAGTGGGCCCCCTGCGAGTTTCTTACGCCGGTTCTTCTCGCAGGGTTAGTTCCCGAACCGGTGGTAGGCAACGTAGACTTCTGACGTTCAAAAAGTGTATCATGATACCTATTTTGAATAAAAAGATTTCATTTCATTTCATTTCATTTCATTATTAAAATAGGTTTGTATTATGATGTTGGTATATTTGAATTATTTTTTTGGAAAAAGACTAGCCTAGTTATTTTATTGGCTTTTGTAGGCATAAAACATGACACAATGACACATAAAAAAATACTATTGGTAGCATAGCCTACACAAAGACATGGGTTATTACAAGTATCATATTCATTATACCCAGGTTAGATTGCAAAATTTTGTACTTTAATCATAAAAAATTACCTGAAACACTGGTCTCTGTTGTTGCTGTTCATAATTATAATTTCCTTGGCTCTGGAAGTTACTTGCAGGTGGCGGTGCCCCGTAATCAGCCTCCGTCTTAACCTGGACGTCACCAGGCACCTCCGAGGCGGAGACCTCGCCAGATCGCACGAGAAAATTGAGAAAGTCCCGCGACGCATTCTTCTCGGCTTCCTTCTTGGTGGCCGAGTTACCAGCGCCGACGTACGCGTAGCCATCGACCCTTGCCTCACATAAGAATCGCTGTCTGTGCTTGGGACCTTAGAAGCACAATTTGATGTTTTAGTCGTCGGTAGTAGATGCGATGCGAAAGCAACATATCCAATAAAATTTGTAAAGCAGGTTGTGAAAGTTATATGTAGGGTTACATATTGTGGTAATTCTACTTACCGGTAGCCCGAATATCAAGCTGTGGAGTCAGTCCCTTCTTGGCGGCCCAAGAAAATAAGTAGGACTTTACGTCCATCTCAACCTTAGTTGTTACAGAGGTACTTATATTATATGGTGGTATTTACTACAAGTTGATGAACAGAACTAAATTATTTTATTCAAACTAAATTCTAATGAATTCAGTTATTAATCAATAGGTATTTAACCACGGCCCGTGAACCACAGAACAGATTTACTCCTAACAGATTTACTCCTAGCGGAGAAGAACATTGACTTAGTACAAAAAATTCTCGCGAATACTTCAACGCCATCTATTGGCTAGCCCCCATCAACTTCACGAACCCGCGAATTTTGAACGTATGTCAATTCATAGGGTTCTTATAAGGATTTTATTTATAACTAAAATTGGGTTTAGTTTTACACTAGCAAGAAACTTGTAGCAAATTAAGTTTCTTACTAATGTAAAACTAAGTTACAATAAAAACAACATATAAAATGAAAGTCATTTATTTTCAAATATAAAATACCTATATACACAGTTTCTTTAATATTTTGTTCTTATTTCTTAATATGTACCTGTAGACAGACTCAAGGTGAATTTAAGCTTCTAAAGTTCTAACAGTGATTAGGGTTAAGACATTGGCGATTCACTAAGTAGCCAGTTTTAAAAAAAGAAGGAGAAGAAGATTAAAGAAGGAGAAGAAGAAAAATAGGTTATAAATTTATGGATTCGGAATCCTGAATATTATGCTATGTCCTTTCCCGGGACTCAAAAGCATCTCCATACCAAATTATTGGTCTTACCCCATTCAGTATTAAAATTTTATTTACACGAATTTATAACTTAAATTTTCACATCAAATGCAAAGTCACTATCACACAATTTTCACAGCACTAAAGCACGGAGAGAAGCACAAAACACGGAGGAACCGAATCCTAACTCAATGTTAATTGGCGAGTACAGTTTAGTTATTGGAATAATTACAAAAGAACGGAATTACAACAAAAAGCAAAGTCAATGGCAGACATTTTCCTTGTGACAAAATTACACAGAATATTCTACTATACTACGTACTCATTGGGGTGCCCAGTTGAAAAAATTATGATTTTTAAAATATTTTTACATTGGCATCCCAGGTCTGGCCCCCGTTTCATGATTGGCTATAGTAGGGAGCTGACCACCCCTACCGTGAACTCGGTAAACTTCTTCTTCTTTTAAAAATGGCCTCCCTAGCAGTGTTGCCAGTGCTGTATGTTCGAAAGTTACATATTGTCATGCGAAAAGTAACACAATTTGCTCCTCTCTCTTAATTGTGTAATTAGGATTCCGTACCCAAAGGGTAAAACGGGACCCTATATATACTTTAAGATTTATTCGATTTTCGTTGTCTGTCTGTGTGTCTGTCTCCAAGCTGTATCTCCAGAACCGCTATACCGCTATTAGACTTATGAAATTTTTACAGATTATGTATTTCTATTCCCGCTTTAACAACAAATACTAAAAACATAAAGGGGGCTCCCATACAACAAAATTGATTTTTTGGCATTTTTTTGCTGGATATCAAGTATCAATAATGGTAACAGGTAGGCACTTGAAGTCCTTTATTATAAAAAAATATTAAAATTAAATAATGAAATAAAGAGGACTCTCATACAAAAAGAAAACACAATTTTTGGCCTATTTTTGCTCTATCACGGTACGGAACCCTTTATGAGCGAGTCAGACTCACACTTGGCCGATTGTATTTTATTTGTACGAAGGCATTTTATTTCGTTTAGCTTCAGCCTCCAAGTCTACCAACATACGATCATTAAACAAAACTTTATACTAAGGTGCGACAAGGCTTTAATTAAATGAACGAGGGTGGGGTCGGTCTCGGCGCCGTACTTCCCTCTAGAAATCCCCTAGATTACTTGTTCTTTTAATATTCAATAAAAATATATTACTAAACTTTTTTACAACTCGACAAGGCTCTATATGAACGTGGCGAGAAAAGGAACTAACGCGTCTATCATACAAAAACGTCATTTTTTGACAGTTCTCCTTTACCAGCAGCGCCTATAATTGACATCATTGACATATTCATTTAAAGCCTTGTCGAACTGTATTCATCTTTTCAACATCTCGAATCTCGACCTCGATTAGTTATTGTGGCGCTCAAGTAATATTATAAAGATGGTAAAAAAATATTAGGAACATGATAATTAGCCAAAAACCTAAAAAAAAAGTCGAATACGACGTGTGTTTTCAATTTCCCCTAAAAAATCCCTCAAATATTTTTCCCCCTGTTTTGCCCCTAAGTTGTTCGAAAACCCCCTAAATCTAGGGGGAAATCCCCTGATCTGGCAGCACTGCCCTAGTCCCTTGAGAAGTTGAGAGTTGAGTCCACAGATTAGAGTAATAAATGGTTGAGTCACAGATTAGAGTATAGAGTAGAAGTTGAGTAGAGTCATGACTCATGAGGAAATAGGAATAGGCAATAGCCAGCTCTATTTATGATAGCCAGTATCCTGTGCCAGTATCAGTGTTGGCGAGATATCGACGACAAACTCTGCTTTGTAAATGTACAAGTAAAAAAAAAGAAAAGAAAGAACTTGATTTTAATAACTTTATGATTGAAACTAAAGAATTGCATTTCAAAAACAAATAAATCCACATAAATTATTAATATACAAACACAGTACCTGTAACAATACAACATAATATAATAAATATTTAATTTGGTACGGAGATACAGGATACTTTCTTTGAGTCTCGGGAAAGGATAGGATACTAATTTTCATCTCGGAAAAATTTACAGTTCCCGCACGAATCACGATAAAAAGTTTGAGGCAACAGAGTTGCAGGCGTCATCTAGTTGGTTATAATAATTATCAATGATATTCTATTATATTATAATCAAAAGTGATTGAAATATACAAGGCACAAACTACAAGGCAAGAGAGGAATAAAAGTTACCGAATAAAAAACAAAATTATTTAATACACTTTTATTTTAAGAACACACACCATACAATAATAATTCCAAATGTACACTGACTTTCTTTTATAAAATCTACTTACATTTTAGTTGGTTATTTTAACAGCAGATTTAGTTTACCAGACCCAGTACAAAAAATAGGGTTTAATACACACGGTGTAACAAAACTAAGTGATAATGCTTTAGGGTGTGTACATATTCGTTGTAGAGAGTTCACTGTGAAAGTAGCAGTGCCGAAAGAGTAACTTTTTTCATCTTTGTACGAAAAAGTTCATGACGCGCGACCGCTTGCCCATACAAAATAAAAATAATAAAAAAATGCTCTTTCAGCGCTGCCACTTTCGCAGTCAACTCTATACATATAAGGAACACATACACCTTAAAGTATTATCATATTTTATCATTTAGTTTTGTTATACCTTGATTCTTGAATAACATTCACAGTCTTAGCACTTGTGAGTCCAAAAAAAGGAAATTATTATTATTATGACGTCAATAATATTATTATGAAAAGTATAATAGCAATATACTTATCTACATATTATTTGGATGTAAATAATGCTTATAACTTGGGTATACAACAGAAATGTATAAAAAGATTTTTGTGATGTGTCATGGATATTGCAAACATAGCATGTTTACAAACTTTTTATTACGGAGTTTATAAGTCGCATTAATATTTTGGGAATGGATTATGGAACATTAGATACTTTACATAAACACCTAAAAATTCATGTTGTATCAAGAGATTGCATTGATTTTGAAGGAACTGGAGACTATACTTAATGTAAATAAATAATAAACAATGAGAAAGAAAAAAAAATATAGTAGGTGAAACATTAAGAATTTGATAGCAAAGTTTTTTTGACATAGTTATAACAAAAAGAAAGGTACAAATTGAAGATTTTTAGCTGCTTATCCATTTGAGGCAGACTCAGAGCGAGGCAGCTGATCGACCCGAGGCCGCACAAGTGGAGACGCTGCCTCAACCTGAGGCACGCCGCGCCACGCCAAGCAACCAAGCCTCGGCTTGCTTCAAGTCGAGGCTGCTCGGCCCGAGGCTGCCCCAATGGATACACAGCTTTAGAGTGTCAAAGTTCGACCTTCCCTTTTATGAATAAAAATAAAATTATGAAAATACCGTATAGTGAAAGTTGGTCACGGATCAAGAAGTATGTTATTATATTTTATCATTTAAATGACTAATATCAGTCGAATTCATCACCATAATATCTTAAAGTAATGACTTCTTACGTACAAAAGGATACAAAATGATATTATCGTTATTGCTATATTGATAAAGGAATATTTTAATGGTATTTTAGAATATTCAACTCTTCAATAAAAATAAATTATATTATATATTCTATACTAACAATAAATTATAATACAATAATAATTGTTGTTAGCTTTACTACGTTATCGTTATGATAAACTAATATATTTATGTTGAAAAAGATATTTACCTGATTCTTTAAATTATTTTTTGTTATTTATTGGATTTAAAATTTATTGAATATTAAAAAAAAATAGTATAAATTAATAGAATGAATATTCTTTCATAAGTTTTCAAAACAAATTGAGTATGATATTAAATATTAATAAATTCGTGCACGCGGACGACTAAAGCTGATCGCACATTATATTACACATGCGGCGCGTACGTTGCGGACGAATGTGCGAGGTTTTACAACATTTCATACATGATACAATGAATTCTAAAACGCGACACGTATAGGTCAGTTAACTAAAGCTCGCACGTTCACAGCACTCACACTTATGCAATTTCACTATACAGTATGTTTAAAAATATAATATGTTTGCATCATGATAAAAATTATCGTATAATCTGCGTACGATAATAATATGCTATCGTACATCGTACGTAGGCACAAAATTATCGTATGTGTACGATAATTATCTTACGGTTCCGAACGCTGGCCGCGCGCCGATCACACGTGACTGACTTGTACATCACACTGTATTTATAAACAGTAGCATATTAAGAAAAACAATAACTGTCCCCTTCACGCTCATAAAATAGACCGCGCGCGAGAGAGACGGGCAGACTTTTCATGACGCGTACGCAGTACGACGTCACGCCGCGCGCTTATTCACAGACACTACACAAGCGCAATGTTTAAATGTGTTGATCGTGCCAGCTCTTGCTAACTGACCTGTACGGCGCGTGATTGCTGACAAATGTGCGATCACCTTAAAAAGCTGGCCCGTCATTACATTATGATTTACACAGTTACTAATAATAATATTTAAACAGTAAACTAAAGTAGATCCACTTGTCTTTATCTGGCACGTTAGAAAAGTCACATGATAGAATAAGTAATAGTTAAAAAACTAAAAACACGCTTTTTATATAAAGCGTCGGTTACAAACAAACATACAAACATACAAATTGAAAAATGGAGTAATTATATCAAATTAGTGTATTGTCATCGGTCCTCGATAAATCTACAAAGTTTGAACGAAATCTGGCCGTTTAAAGTGGGTCAAAATCGCGCCCAAAGAAGTCGGTTACAAACAAATATACAGGTGAAGCTAATAAAAAGCGTATAAAAAGACTGCGGCTTTAGAATATCTTTTTAGTATGAGAGTAAAGTGCACACAAGTCTATTTAATCACAAAACTACTTATTAAGTTTGCATAAGAAGTTTTGTATACGGTTGACTTGTGTGAATATAGACTATTTCGAATATGCTATATTTAAAAATCGAAGACATAGACTTTTTGTCGCCCGTGCGACGTTAAATTAACTTTTATTTCCATACCTATTAAAAAATTAGAAACAGCACGTAAAACGAGACTTTTATATTAAAATATCAATAAATTCATAAATAGGTATGGATACATTATATACCTCGAGTACAACAGGCAGAGAGTCGATATGGTATCAAAATTTAACATATACGTCGCTTTTTGATAATGTCTCGACTTGACTTAGGCGTCTCCCAGACAGACGCGGGCAGCGGTGGCGGTCGCGGCGGCGGTCAGTTGTTTGTACTGCCACCGCCACCGCGTGTGTCTGTGTCGTTCCTAGAACTCTCAAGTCATCCAACTGACCGCCACCGCCACCGCCACCGCTGCCCGCGTCTGTCTGGGAGACGCCTAAGTCTAATCGAGGAAACTGATTCCTAAATCCTAGGCAGTTGACGGACCTACGTCATGTGGTTGGCTTATGTCAATTCAATGTTAACTGTGATCGGTCGGATGGGTTTTAAATTACTTAGGTCCGCCATCTTCCTAGGAATCAACTTCTCTGATAGTACGATACCATAACAGAAAATAAACATGCGGTTGTTGGCGACATTTTGCCTTCACCTTTAGGGTTGCAAAACCAAAATAAGAAACCCAAGTATCGTTATGAAGACTTGAGTGGAAGAACGGGTATGTAACAATAAAAAAATAGTATACTATGCGACTTATGAAAGCTCGCACATTTTTCCAACTAAATAATTGCGACATCAATCGTATCAGCACCCACAATTAAAAAGTTGTCCAATTAAATTGTGAAGTACGATATTGTACGATAGTTGGCCAACTTGAAATTGTATAGCTGCGGTGACCCTAATTGTCCGTATGTTATAAAATGTTAGTTATCTGGTTCTTCCACTCGCATCTTCAAATATCTTTACCAGTCTAATACAACCTCTTCCTCGACTGCTCCTGTCGTTTCTGGTACCACATGATACCGAGTACCACGAGTATGATGATCACGATGGCCACACACATCATGGTAAGGAAGGTCTTGACTCCGGACATGGCCGGTTTGTCGTCCTCAATGCGGTCCCGAGGCGCCTCAAATGAGGCCGCGGATGGTATTATGTGCGATCTGTCTTCGTCCTTGTTTTGCTGTAAAGGGTAAATTCAAATTGAGAATGTGTTTTACAACGTTGTATGAATTTTAATTTTTTTTTTAATTTATTTATTTAATTATCATTTTAAACCATAAAGTTAATATACCTAGCGGAATAGAGAAACAAAGGCCAGAGCAAGAGAGATGTCACTATCCGTAACACTGCGTGGTAAAAAAAAGAGACATGTGATACATGACAGCAGTACTCTTTTTTGCGGTCCAATCGGTACGTGCCGCACGTTGACAATTTAATCTCATAGAATTCATGTTCAATCATGCTTGTGTAAGTGTATGTAACGTACACAATATATTTTTCACACAGATGAGAACCAATTTCGGTTTCGTTTGACAGCTCGAGATTGTTGCTCTATTCCGCTATGTCTCCGCCCATATAAATAGTATTGTATCCAGGGGCGTAGCTACCTGTATATTATACCGTATCAATTATACCGGGCCCCCTGGCAACAAGGTACCCAACGTGCGTTAGCAAAAATTAATAGAAACTTTCCATTTTTTTAATTCACAAAATATTATGAGAAAAGTGAAAATGGCAACCTTTCCTAAGGGCCCCCAAACAAATTTTATATGGGGCCCACTAAGGCATGCTACGCTTCTGATTGTATCAGTATATTTTTTTTCAATAATTTATCCAGCCACACTTCCATACTTCAAATTATAAATCGTAACTAACTCAGTTACGCCAAAATCGTTTAATCGTTGAACCGTACATTTTTCCGGGATAAAAAGTATCCTATGTGCGGGCGTCATGTAGTGTCAAGTAGAGTCAATGATACATACTGAGTCCAACAAATCCAGCTCATACATCTTGATAGCAATGATGTCGTGGTTGTCACTCAAGTCTCCAGTATTGGCAGACGCACCGAAGTAGTAGCCGGTCGGTAGGAGCACATTCTCAACCTTGAAGCACTCCTTCCAAGCGTTCTTCCCTTCGAGATCTGTTGACACTGGAAACAGAAATTTGTCAGTCTGTGGAGATTCATATTGTTATTAAATACAGCTGGTATGTGGATAGTGCTTGAAATATGAGTAAAAGTGGAAAAGTAGCCCGTAAAACTAGAATAGAAAGTACATATTAGCGCAGAGTCAAAGCGCATCAAAGCGTTTTAAAAAATGTATGTAATGTGTGCATTACGCTCTGGAGTTAAGGTTGAATTTTTTATGTTCAATTTTGGTAAGTCGCTTCTATGCGCTTCGACTGCGCTTATCAAATAAGTGAAAAACCTGTACCCTGAATGTTGTTTACTGAGTCTGTGTGACGATGTTTCACTCACTATAGTGACAATATCTGACTTACAAAGCTTCGAGAGATGTTCTACTGTCATATAGGGAACGTGCAGATACTAATAGCTAGGCAGCACATGTATTGACACTCACCGACGAGTGTGTCGTCTCTGTACATGACGGACAGGTGTGTGTCGTGGTTGTAGTTGCGGAACTTAGCCTCGCAGCCCGCCAGCTGTGTGTGTGTGCCGTCTCTGTCGTGGTCGTAGTGGAGAGAGCCGTTGTTGATCATGGCGGAGATGTACGGATGTTGATGCTGGAATGTATATTATATTTCTATTATAACAAATTATTGTATATAATTTATAGCATTGCAATCGAAATGAAAAAGTGACCTAAAACTGCTTAATTAATATTTCACCAACTTCATGTTACCTAGATGTTTTAAGGGCTTTGGATCTTTGGGAAAATATAAGGGTTTTCAAAAGCTTGTTTGTTCTAAGAGTAACGCTAAAATACCGCTTTGGGACACTTAATGCTTGCTAAAACCGGGCATCAAAGTGAACTCACATTACCATTGACGGATTAAACCTTAACCAAATTAAGCAATTACCAGAAGAGTAAAGGTTCAAAGACCGATTATAGTTAAAGTGTTGACATATGGGGGTTGACATATGCCTGTGGGTCTATACCCACAGGCATGGATTGCTTAGGCCTTAGGGCACACCACACACACCATTAGTGTCTCTTCGGCTTAAGTTATCTAACAAACGTTTCAACTCACATTATGCGCTCCATTATGGTTGCTATAAGTATCCAGGATGATAGCCAGCCCCTGGAAGAAGTCTCGGCTGCCGAACACCGGTCCCGGCTGCATGCGGTCCCGCACGTACCAGATCGCGAAACCGTCACCGAATAGGTCCTTGCCCCGCCCGTGGACCTTGAACTGGACTTGGATCTCCCAGTTGCGAGTGGTGCATGGCTGAAAGAGAACAAAAAAATTTTTTAAACATTGACATTTTTGGGTTCTTTACGATAATATGCTATTTTTGTCATAGGAATAACGCCATTTTTTTCATACGAAAAACGCCATTTTTGTCATACGAATAACGGCATTTTCGTCATACGAAAAACGCCATTTTTTCATACAAAAAACGCCATTTTTGCCTTTTTTCATTGGATACCATTAAATGGTACGGAACCCTAAGTGCGCGAGTCCGACTTGGACTGGAGCACTGGTGATTTTCGATTGTGCTACACGATGACAAGTATGGAGACCCCGCTGTTTTACAGCGAATAAAACCAAATTGATTAAAATCAATGTGGTTTTGACTGTTTTACTTTTATTTTTTATCTACTGAGAACTATCCATATCACTGATATTGATGCAAAAATAATAATATAAAATAATAATAAACGCTAACCGGTTAGACAATGCATAATAATTACATATTAATCTCTCTACATCTATATTTTTCTAAACAACATCAAAACCTGTACAAAACAAATACAAAAAAAAAATACATTAAATATGTAAATTGCAATCTATATGACTTTGACCGTTTGTGTGTTAATATGTAATTGTTGTGAGTTCCAGGTCCTTTGTATCAAGTTCATGAGGCCAAGATATGTGGAGTCATATTTTAAATGATCAATTAAATAATTATACACTTTCCTTGCACTTATTCCACTTTATTTTAATAGATTTATTACAGAATTATAATATACACGACCGGTTTCGAAAAATTCATCATCAGGTGGTCACACCACACACACCATTAGTGTCTCTTCGGCTTAAGTTATCTAACAAACGTTTCAACTCACATTATGCGCTCCATTATGGTTGCTATAAGTATCCAGGATGATAGCCAGTCCCTGGACACCTGATGATGAATTTTTCGAAATCGGTCGTGTATATTATAATTCTGTAATAAATCTATTAAAATAAAGCGGAATAAGTGCAAGGAAAGTGTATAATTATTTAATTGAACATGAATTTCCACCAAGAAGTGACAGTACATTCAATATCATATTTTAAATGATTCATAATATACCTTCATTAACAATAAGTAGCTCGTTTTAAGAAGATAATTAACTCATCACATCAATTTTTTTTCAAGAACCGTCCTTTTTTCACAGTCTATCTGTCTGTCTGTCTGTTTGTGCTAAAGTGTATCTTTTTGTTTCCTCTTCACACTTAAATAGCTAATCCAATCCTAATAAAATTTGGTATGAATTTTATTTCCAAGAAATTGGTTACTTACAATGATCTTATTATTATTATTTTTATAGTTCACGATTTCTGCCTCTAGGGCGTGGAAATATTTTTTGAATATAAAAAAAATCATGCAAAAAGATATGGTTGTTTTTTTATACACCAAAAAGTACCGTTCTCAAGTGATATAGTATATTATATCTAGTAGCTGACATGATTTAACATTTGTGGCTAACATACATAGGTTATACCGGCATAATGTTTAATGCAAATAAGGTAAAGTAGGTCACGATACAAAGGTAACTGATAACACTTAATGAATGTTAGTTACAATTAACGAGGCTCCATGAACTATGCAGCAGCAAATTTATTTATCTAACTTTATTGCGGTTTAAATAAAAAAAAGATAGCCGGAATGACATAAATAAAAAAAAATAGCTAGGAACAGAAACATCATATTTTATGATTTATGAATTATTAATGTTAAACTGAACTGACTGTTGCACCGACATGCCTCCGCCTGCATTTTATAATCCAGTTTCTTCTTCTACATTTTTCTATGTAACCTTCTATTTATCCTGGCATGAAACTCGTAAGCAACAGTCGTATTAATTAAAACATGGATTCGATGCCTCCGGCTGAATTAGGTCTTGATTCGTTCTTTTTAGTTAACATTTTTTGCTGTCAGGTTTTTTGATTTTTAATTAATGAACAAAAGAAAGAAAAAACATGACTGGTGAGACATTACCGATACTTATGGAGAGTACTCTGTGCTCGATTCTCATTATAATTATATAATAAAATTAGGTTCTTAATTTTTTTCCGAATTTCCCAAAAACAAATGAATCATGGATACTAAGTAAATTACGCGACTAGGCAAGTAGGCATACTATGCGGCCGGTGCAGATGCGTGCGCTACCAAAGAAACACCACACAACTACCCCTCCCACTCGCGGTGTCCATGCGTTGGGTAAATAATTATTTAACTTTAAGCTACATTTACTCAGTGATCAATTGATATTATTTTTTATATTATTTTTTTCCAACTAATATAATAGCCAAATATCACGTCCTCGAGTATTGAACATGTCTCACCAATCACTCAGTATATAATATACACCAATGGATCACATGGACTGCACTACAGCCCATTTCCACTATGCTTTAAGCTTTTTTCTAAGAAAGTCTATTTTAAGAGCCAAAATAAAAAATTAAAACTGCCACAGAATAATAAAGAGCTGAGAAGGTATACCAAGTCTTTTTTGGTTCTTATCTGTAACTCATAGTTCATACCCATACATTTTGATAATATCTACGAAACTTTCTAAAAGTAATTAAATAATTTAATGGTTGGATCACTTTACTGTTTCATAAAATTATCATTTTAAGCATCAGATATACTTGCAAATTCAATGCTCTTGTCTCACAAAATGAATTCGCATATGCTGTATGTTTGCTAAAATTTTTAAATTACGCTTTGATTGCGGATTCCTGGAAATCTATTGTTCTTGCGGCCATATTTGGCCGCTTGGGCGTTGAAGACTTAATGGCTTTTCAATATGATAATGTTTAATACAGTACACATGTAAGAAACCAAGTTTGCCAGATTTAAAATATCATAAATAACTAAACACAATGTAACATGGAATGCAGATAATATGTTGCAATGTAAATGTTTTTATATATGAATAATATCATGTTTTTTGGTAGTTTATAAAGCAAACATAAAATAGTTCTAGAACTTTTCACCTCACCAAAGAACCTTAGTTACCAATATTATAATTGCAATTGCCATCGTGAATGACCAGTGCATATGACTTATGAGACACCGTAAAGTAGCATAAATGTAATTAAATTAAACTTAATGCGTATTAGTAGGTTTGGTTTTTATATGCAACTGCATAAAGGAGTGTTTCGCTTACCACTGTGTTCCAAATCGCGCCGGCTTTGGATTGCAAATCTGGGGTGAGGCGGACATAGTTGGAAGTGACGATTGTACTACCTAGGAAGTCCCAGTACGGCACAGACATTCCGCTGCCTGTAAATTGACCATGTAATTTATGATTTGAGGAATTCTGTAAGTACAAAGTCATTGGCACAGGTCACTCACCCTGGTACGGTTTTGTTAGCGAATGTTCTCTTCTGACATAGTCCCGTGTGTTCCATTCTGCCAGTATGGGACAAACTAGCAGCGAGAATATTAAGAAATTACAGCACTTTTTGTTCATTTTGCCGCTGTACACTATCCTAAACGTAAAATTAAATACGATGGTCGATGACAGATATTTAGCTACATTTGCTATGACAATATGACACTTAACACTAATAATTGACATTTACTTATGTCAATTTTGAAGCGTGGCTTGCCGCTTTGTCATTGGCTGGGGCTTGGGGTCATTGGCAAATGGCGACAGTGAGTGTTGCAAATCTATAAAATATATTTTAAACTATAAAAAGCATTTTTTTCATTAAACAAAACGTGTTCTCACTTTTACGAGTTTTTTTACATTTATTTTATATCAACAATATAATCAAGTAAGAATCATGCTTTAAATATGTTTGAATTCGCTTTGATTTCCCACTCATAATGGATTATGAGTTAGAGATAGAGAATAAATGAAGAAATTGTTTTTTTTTTAGTTATTAGACTTTATAAATGTCTTACAGACGCATTAAATAATATCAATTTTAATTTTCTGTCAATATAAATTACCTGAAATTTTTACCCTAGTTAGCGGCAGATTAGATGGAGTGGCAACATTATAATGTAAATGTCAGAAGTTTTTTTTTCTTTTTTATAGGGACCGTGCAGAGCGACGACACTGCCACAAGTGGCGAATAGCCGAAACTTTTACGAAAATTTTACTGTCAAGCTCTAGTGAAGCTACGGAAAATTAGAAGATTTCTTAACAAATTCTGAGTATTTTCAAGAATTGAAATGTATTGTTGTATTCGCGGATGTTCTAATACATACAAGAAATATAAAGGCAAATCGAACGATGTAAAATTTTACTATTTTTCTGCCAAAATATTCACATGGCTTTGCTTAT
Source organism: Plebejus argus (assembly GCA_905404155.3). Taxonomy (NCBI): domain Eukaryota; kingdom Metazoa; phylum Arthropoda; class Insecta; order Lepidoptera; family Lycaenidae; genus Plebejus; species Plebejus argus. The sequence goes on along the minus strand of FR989947.1, from coordinate 4,134,614 downwards.
TGAAAAACGAAAGAAATGGATAAAAGGCGATAAAAATATACGTAAGTATTTAAAAAGTTCCATGAGTGTTATGTGTAGACTGGTAAAAACACTAAATTTTGTAGATTATAACCGTAAATTCATTTTTTATGAACAATATGAACATAACCTATAACCATTGCTTTCTTTCAGTAAACATCCAAACTGGCTTCCATCTTAATTGATATACATACATAGGCGCCGCTCATTTAATTGGCATAAAGTTGCATCAAAAGTAAGGATAATTTGGAGAAGTCCTGCCAGGAATTCAACACTGAGGATAGTATTGAACTTGAACCATCTTGTCAAAGTGTTGGTTCTCAAAAGGATGATTCTTCATGTAAGAAAAAGATTAGTAGTGCAGACTTTGTGTGTTATTTAAAGAATACATACCTAAATGGTGTTTACACTTATGAGATCCAGACTGAAATTAGTTAAAAATAGTGACAGACAAAAGTTGTGAAGATGGTATCGATCGAATCGCAGAAGGTTGAAATAAAAGCATTTATTTTAGTGAACTTGTTTTATTTTACTAATCCACAAGCATTTTCAGTAATTAATATAAGTATTTTTGCATAGCTTCATTATTTTATTGCAATATTTATCAAGTTTTTACTTTCTATGCTGATGGATGCTATTAATTACTTTTTCAGATATTTTCTTAGTTAACTAGATAAGCTTTATACATTTTTATTCACTCTTCCATTCTTTGTTTACGGGTAGAAAGTAGAAACCCTTAATATTATATTTAATATTATAAAAATATACTTAATATTATAAATGCGAAAGTGTGTCTGTCTGTTAGCACTTCACGCCCAAACCGCTAAACCAATTTTGCTGAAATTTGGTATGGATTTACTTTGAGCCCCGGGAAAGGACATAGGATACTTTTTATCCCGGGAAAATGTACGGTTCTCGCGCGATAAATGATTTTTGGCGCAACGGAGTTGCGGGCGTCATCTAGTCTTTAACTTTAATATTTCGATCGCGGATTCTTGGAAATCTGTCGTTGTTCTCGCGGCCGCATGTGGCTACTTGGGAGTGTAAGTATTATATCATTTTATAGTGTAAAACATAAAAAAACACTCATAAACTATCCAGGGTCAAGGAGAATGCGAAGTGAAAGTCACTCACAAGTTACGTCTTTTACTCGCATCGTGGCGCTGCTGTCGAATTACGACGCCCTCTATAGTTTCTGCACGGTCCCTATTAGGCTTGTGTCGAAACGGCAATGCCAGCCTACGAGAAAAGCATTTTCTTGATGGTAAAACAGTTTCGTCCAGGTAAGAAAAAGTAGTTATTTTAGTTTACTGAAATGCCAACAGATGTCTCTTTTACGATTTTAACTTTAAAGTTTTTTAATCAAGTGATTCAATGGCGCAAATGGCCATGGTATTTTCATTTGCAGTCAGATATCGAAGGCCGCAAAATAACCAAATTTACACGTCTTGTAATTTTTGTGGCCTATTTACATTCTTGTTATGAATCCAGTCGGCAGAAGCACTCCCGCAGTTTTTTTCGCATCTTGAAAGTCCCGAAGTTTTTCGGCTAGGTGGCAAATTGGCAGTTCAACGATCGTGAGATGACCTTGGTCAGTGAAAGTGGTAGAAAGTTGATTGATTATTGGCCTTTCTGTCAAATGTGGGCCGTTAAGCTGGACCATGTCTGGCCCCAAGTCTCAACGAGATGCACTTGATTCGCAACAACAACTGCGAATAGAGAAAACTTTTTTTATTAAGTATTGAGTACACAGAAATTGGTCAGAATTTTTCATAATTCATACAATTTTTAACTTTGAACAGGTTATTTGATACTGTGTAGGTATACTGACGCTGAATGCAAAATTCAATAATAAGATCAACACAGCAGCAGTAGATCAAAAGTATAATTATGTATAGGGACGGAATTGACGCCTTCGTGGTCTAGTGGTACAGAGCGCGGCTCTTGACTCGGAGGTCGTGGGTTCGATTCCCGCGTTAGAAACATGTTATTTCCAAGTTTGGTTAGGACAATGCAGGCTGATCACCTGATTGACAAGTAAGATGATCCATGCGTCGGATGGGCATGTAAAAAGTCGGTCCTGCGCCTGATCTCTTGCCGGTCGTGCCGGTCTGCCGTCCCACTGGGTTATGAGAGTAAAGGACACTATAAAATTACTCCTGCGTAGCTGGCCTGGTTTCAATGAAACCGGCCACCGTCACCGAAACCGGTGTGGGAGCTATTATTATAATATATTATATGTATAGGGAACGTGCTCAAAGAGTGGTCCAGCGAAAACTGATAAGTACTTACATAATTGATTTGTAGCTGTACAGTGTACCTACTCTAGTATTTACTTGACATGTGCAGTGTGCTGACCTCGCTGACCATAAAGTTAATATGGTGCTGACACCTGTAGTTCATGAATTACATTGAGTCAGTTACTAACGTTAGTCCAATGCCGTGTCAGTGTTGACCTGGCCATTGCCATAGTGCAAATTGGTTTGAAGTCAGCACAGTACACTGACGACAGCCACTGATTCAATGTAAAGTACGAACACAGACTAATAAGGGGATACTACGTGTACGTACGAAATACGAATGAGGAATGCCCTTACATTAGAAATCTGTACAGTGTACATAAATCATAAAATGTCACTTCGTAATTCGTACATGCAACTTTCACCGATACCGCCGCGCCCTTTGATCGTTTTCTCGCACTTTCCCACAAAAACTCACAAATTCTGTCGGACAGTTTAATGTCTACCTGTTGATTATAATATGGCGATAATATTACAGATACTATATTAAATTATAATTTACAACTGTAATCATGTGGTAATATTGGCACTTTACCTTATAGCTTAGGGTCAGGCCACAACATAATTGCGTTGCGGCGTCGCATCGCAAAAAATGTTAATATTGCTTTTATGTTTTTGCGATACGACGCCGCAACAAAGTGTTGTGGCGTAACTATAGGGTGGCAGGGCTGGTAAAATGCAATGGGCCCCCGACCCAAAAGGGCCCTTCCATAGGTACATTGTTTTACTATAAACGTTTTTTCCCCACCAATTTGCCACGGGCCCCGGATGTTATAGTTACGACACTGGTTGTGGTAAAGTTTACAAGTACACAAGGCCCAAGCCAAGGGAAACAAGTCACTGATCTCTATTATACAAGTACGCTGGATAGCTGATACACACCTGCTTTTTGTGCCTATTTGAAGCGGAATCAGCGCCCCCATTATTCGGGTAGAGAACTAAATTTGACGTAACCACAACCAATAACAACAGTTGTCATCACTAGTATTAGTTCCAAGTACTCTCACTACTGCTATCAGCGCCAATATGGCGGCTTTTAAACGTCATTTTTACGTCAGATTTAGTTCTCTACTGATTCCGCTTCAAATAAATAGGTACAAGAAATAGCTGTCATTTCAAAGTGTATCAGCTATCCAGCGTACTTGTATAATAATTATAGAGATCAGTGGAAACAAGTACAGACGCTAAATTACCTACCTATTATTACTATTTTACACTTTCATCATCACTCTAAGGTGGCGTGCCGCTGGCTGGTAGAGAATGCCACAAGGCATTGCCCGCCTATGTAAATATTTGCATAAAGTGTTTTAAATAAATAAATAAAAAATATTATCATATACTTTTGTTACACCTGTATATTTATAATATTATTTTTTTGTTACAAAAATATAAAATGGGTGGTAATTGTAAAAAGTGCGACAGTCAGTTGGAATATTTATTTGCGCCTGAAAATTTCTTGCTGTTTCATTAAAACGCCATTGCTTTCGTACTCTTTAAAGGTTCAATGGTTCAGTCACATAAAATAATCCCGATAGCATTCAACATAATTATTATTATTATGTATATAAGTACTAAGAACGTAGAATTGAAATTCGTACAATTATTAATTTAAAAAATGCGATAAGTGTCTCAAAAAATACATACAAACATTCAAATAACTAAACACTATTAAAACTTTAAAATCTAAAGGTACTTAGTTGAAATAGTGCAAGTACTAAGTAGATTGTGTTTCATTAGTTTATTGAACATGAATTTCCACCAAGAATTTATAGTACTTTCCTACCATTTTCCTACAATAAATTTTAAACAAACCACTGTTTATCCTGTGCAGATGCGATTGCGGAAAAGTTTTCATAGAAAAGACAATTGCTTATTCCTTTTTCAGATGTTTATAATATTATGTTATCATTTAAATAAATACAATTAACAAAAAGTCATAAAGAGCACCCTTGCAAGCGGCTTGCAAAAATGCTTTTTTTCCGCGCGAAAATCCCAAAGAGTGACGTCAAACGCGTCAGCTCGCGTCAGATCCCATAAAAGTCTCCCAGGGTCCCCTTGACCCCAATCCTATACTTTCTCTAGACGAAAGTAATCCTGAAGGTCACCGCAACCAGGTCGGAGAAAACAGTGAAAGTGGCCATGATCTTGACGGTTTTATTTCTCTTTTATTGCCGGCCAGTGCGCGCGAGATAGTTTGACACCTGAAAAAAGTTTGAAAATGGAACGAATTCTTTTTTTTTAATTTGGATAAAGAGAAAACTTTAAACTGTTTAAAAGGTGGGTGTAGTCATACGATTATAGACGGCCTTTCCAGGTTTTTTAAGATGGACAAGCGATTAGAAAAGTGTAGATAGAGGCATACTTATTCTACTAATGCCTCCCAATAATTCATTGTAGCCCAACGTGGATAGAAGATTAGATAGAAGATAGAAGGTTTTAAGAGTAGCTTAAAAGCTTTGGTAGAAGTTGAAATAATTTACAAGTAGGTATGATTAAAAAAGTACCTATAATTATTACCATGGGCGTACCCAGGATTTCAGCTAGGAAGGGGCAGCATACCTGTTTCGAGAAGGTGGTCGCTGGTATATTGAAACAAAAAATCATCAAAATTGACTTATTTTATCTGACTAAAAAGTTATATTTTTGTTTCCAACACTTCATTTCGCTTAGTAGGTAACACGTTTTTAATTCCCACTAATTGCCAGGAAAATTGTCATTTTTTATCTTCCATTGGCGCTGGCCAATATATGATTATAACAAACATTCGTTCAATCTTTATTTATAGAAAATACCGAAAAAGCGTGCAAGTTTCTCTAAGTAATTAGATTTGTCTCGAAGTTTTTAGTCAGTACTCAGTTTCTCACACTCAACTTGACTGAGTCAAGTGCGAAATGTACTTACAGTGGCAAGTTATTACGGAAAAAGTGGACCACAAGTTCATTGTTCTTGGTCGTTAATCTCGGGCCTAGTTCAGGTGAAATGAGGAAAATGAAAGTGTTTTGACGTTTCGAACAACCATGGAAATCGTCATTAGAAAACTGTAGGTACTTGGAAATAAGTGGAGTAGATTTTAGATCAAATTATCCTAAACCTGTAATAGAGTTAATGAGAATGGAACATCTAAGGTGTAGTAACAGGGGAGGACATTTTTATGAAATCCCGTGGCAATCGTACATTTTCCCATTAATAGACACATAATATATTAAGTTTCTTCAACATTAGTAAATTACTGAGATTATTTTCCGCTGCTTTTCTCCTAAACCTCCGTACAGCTCATTCGTGTAGAGCACATCTCTCTTACGCTAAAGTAATAACTAAAATACACAAAAAACATAAATAATCAAAAGTAGCGCATGACGAATTCCATCCAGATTGTTCTAAATTTTTATGATGATTTAGTAAACAAACCTTGGGTTGTCAATAATTGTAACAAAAGTTTAAAAAACTTTTTCTTTTCTCGTGCGTTTTACTAAACAATTTTGACTGTTTTGTAAAAATGTCTCAGCAGTTACCAAAGCTGGTGTTTTTGCTTGTAACTTTTCACTGGACTTCCACGAATATTTCAAGACTAAAATTAGCTAAATCGGTTCAGCCGTACTCGAGTTTTAGCGAGATTTGTATTTTGTAACAAAATAAATCCATATTTATTTATCATATGATATTTTTGGTCCTGCAGGCGTAGCATGGTCACCATAGAAACGGTTTCTTTTTACGGAACAATCGACATACTGACAGATTTTATCGACAAAATACCGAATTCCACTGTCTAACTGTCACTTTGTCTATTCGACCGTAGAACGTAGAAACCGTTTCTATGGTGACCATGCTACGCCTGAAGGAAACCAAAATATCTCCATACTAAGACTATAATGTAATAGGTTACTAAGACTATAATGCGATAAACAAAGTTACTTATTACAAACAATGCAAAAAAAGAGATTTTTACTCGTAACGTATTTGAGAAAAATAAAAGCTCAAATGTTCAACCCTAGTGAGTTAGGCTCGGTGTGAAAGTGAGTAGAAAGCGGTGAAAACGCTCTGCAGTTCCCGCGCTGCCTACACTGGTCATTCACAGATATTTTACCTCTAAATTCGTATGAGAGCTTGTTCAAATACATACTTCCATACTAATATTATAATTGCGAAAGTGTGTCTGTTTGTCTGTTACCTCTTCACGCTCTTACCGCTTAACTGATTTCGCTGACATTTGGCACGGAGACACTTTGAGTCCCGGGAAAGGACATAGGATAGTTTTTATCCCGGAAAAATGTACAGTTCCCGCGCGATAAACGAATTGTGGAGTAACGGAGTTGCGGGCGTCATCTAGTTACCAATAAACCTGATGTTAGACTTGAAAAGGGTGGATGAGTCTGACAAAAATCATGAAATATCGCAAAAGTTGGAAGGTAGGTCTAGCAACGGCAGTGGAAGATTTCTATGGCTATCCCGAAGAAAATATAAAAAACAATATTGAATTTTACAAAGTTAGGTATACCTTAACCACATAATACGGTCTCCTTAAGTTAGCGCTACCCAATTTTCATAATTGCTGCCTGGTCGTTCTTATCCTCTATACATATGCACAGAAAAACCCCGATTCGTGGGTTGGTGAGACAAAAATAGAATCTTGAATGAAATGTGAGAAAAATGCACAAAAAAGAAATAAAGTTTTTTGTTTGTTCACACAAAATACAGCAGACATTCTTAAATTAGTCGCAGAATGAATTCATATCCGACTCTGAAGGTTATCAAATGCTTGCCATACGAAAAAAGCCTGTCTGTTTTGCGGAATAGCTGGCATAATCTCGTAGCCGCAGCTATCTGAGATGCGGGCTGTACTAGGTGCGCAGAAGAATATAGTAGGTGTTAGATCTCGCAGCATCCGCTCAGGACCGCTCAGGAGATAACCGCGTTATCGTACGCGGAGCGGGACGCATGAAAATGCAGGAGGTTAGATCTGAAGAAAATGTTGGTTTTTCTTTTGTTTTCATAGAGATTTTTGAAAGAAAGAAAGAAAAATAAATTTATTTGATATAACATCTTACAGAAATAATTCTTAACAGTTACTAATACTATCTTATGTCATACCAAATTGGTTCCCATTCAGCAATGCTGATTTTCGATGACTTCATGATGTAATAATAAATACGTGTTTATGAAGAGTTATTCAATTAACTTTTCAACTCCCAAGCATCCACATACGGCCGCGGGAACAATAGATTTCCAAGAATCCGCGATCGAAGAATTGTAGAGTTTATTCATGTAGTGGTTTTGAGTTGTAAGTGAACAAGTTACAAGAGTACAGCCTTTCTGAAATCCGACGTGAAAAAACGCTTATGTTGTGTGACTCAAAATAAGAAATTGGAGAACATTGGGTGATTTTAAGCGCAACACACTATATACCAGGGGTTTCCAAACTTATTTTGTCTACTGCCCACTTTGAGCTCAAATTATGTTTTAGCGCCCCCATTGTTTCAATTTTAAAAGCATCCAGATTAAATAAAAAGCAAAGCCCCAAAGCCTCTGGCATAACGCTCCCATTTTTTTGAAGGCCCCCCCCAGACCTTCAGCGCCAACAAGGGGGCGTTATCACCCACTTTGGAAAAGGCTGGTCTATATTCTAGCACGAGTTACATAGCGTTGCGAGTGTCCCCGATGGCTATCGCTTTCCATCAAGTGATACGTCCGCTATTTTTCTTATCTATACATAATGTAATAAAACTGTAGAAATGTGAATTCTGTACATTAAAGATATTCAAAAAATAATAAGCAGGGGGTGTTACTACATCGCTATAGAAGCCAAAACTGTGGTTAGTTTTTTGTGTCTGTCTGTCTGTCTGTATGTTTGTTCCACTATCACACGAAAACTACTGATCCGATTTGAATGCGGTTTTCGCAAATATATTTGTCTTCTTCCAACTTAACATCTGGTGTATAAAAAAATTTCCCCCCACCCCTCTAAGGGGACGAAAGAGGGGGTTAGATTTTGTAGCAAACTTTTGCTTTAACACGAAAACTACTAATCCGATTTGCATACGGTTTTCGCAGATATATTTGCCTTCTTCCAACTCAACATCTGGTGTATAAACTTTCCTCCCCACCCCTCTAAGGGACCCAAAAGGGGGTCAGATTTTGTATCAAATTTTTTCTTTCATGGACTTACGTCATATTATTAACTGTATTTTCCAACTTAACATCAGTTTTCCCCCCACCCCTCTTAGGGGGCAAAAGGGGGGGGGAGGTAAGATTTTGTATCAATTACTGATGAAGTAGAAATACTTTAAATGGCAAAACAACGTTTGCCGGGTCAACTAGTTTCTTTATGAAAGCACCATGAATGACCCTAATGACAGCGTTATCTTATTAGCATTATAATTAAACATTTAAATATGTTGTATATAAGGTAATGCAATATAGAGTTCTGTGGTATAGTCGTAAAAGCCGAAAGCAGTTTTCTTATTCGATGTCATAAAAGGAGTTTTTTAATTTTTTTTAAATGTGCGCAAATGAGGACGTGCTATAAACTGTCGTCGCGAATTCAAAACTATTCTTTAGTTTACTTGAAATGAGCTGCTGCCTGTACGACCCTAATCTTTTTTTTTTTAAATCGGTTAAGCAGCTTAAGTTTGAAGATGTAATAAATACCTATTAGACTAACATATTATAGTTATAGGTACATAAACAAATATACAATGTAGTACATATTATACACTTTTTCATTTATAAAATTAGTACGCGAGTAAAGCTGATATTCTCTCTTTCTAAATTTTTATATTCAAACTTCAAAGCCTAAGTACATCGGTAAATAAGTTTACAGAATTTAATAAGTATATTTTTAATAATTAAACTTACGAGTTTATAATATAGACGACGCAACTACGTTGCGCCAAAATTCGTTAATCGTGCGGGAACCGTACATTTTTTACTTAATTCTAAGCCAAAGGAAACAGAATCAAATTGTGTAAACTTATTAATAACTAGCTGTCCCGGCAAACGTTGTTTTGCCATTTAAAGTATATTTTCTACATCATCAGTTGATACATGTTTTACCCCCTCTTTTGTCCCCTAAGAGGGTGTGGGGGGGAAGGTCATACACCAGATGTTAAGTTGAAAAACACAGTTAATACCTAATATGAAGTAAGTCCACTAAAGAAAAAAGTTGTATACAAAATCTGACCCCTCTTTGGTCCCCAGAGAGGGTTGAGAGGGGAGGGGGGGGAGGATTTTTATACACCAGATGTTGAGTTGGAAGAAGACAAACATAATGTGAAAACCGTATGGAAATCGGATCAGTAGTTTTCGTGTTAAAGAAAAAGTTTGATACAAAATCTGACCCCCTCTTTTGTCCCCTTAGAGGGGTGGGGAAAAAAATTTTATACACCAAATGTTAAGTTGGAAGAAGATAAATATATCTGCGAAAACCACATTCAAATCGGATCAGTATTTTTCGTGTGATGCTGGAACAAACATACAGACAGACAGAAAGAGTGACAGACAGACAGACAGACATAAAATTAACCACATTTTTGGCTTCTCTAGCGATGTAGTGACAAAGGTGTAATTTCGGGTGTCATTTCATATCTTTTATGTACAGAATTTTCATTTCTACAACAGAATATTGTATTCCTCCCGCACGCGCTTTGGTGACGCCTACTATCGTAATATTTTAATTTCGCCATAATTTCAAAACCAAACGTCCAATTTTAATCATTCAAAGACCAAATATTATCTACATAAACTGTACTTAGTGATAAAATAATTTATTTTGATAAGGATTAATAGCGTGAGTAAAATATATCCGTTTCAATTTAGTCAAAAAAAAATCAGGATTTTTAAATAAATAAATGGTTATTGTGCCTCACTCGACATAGATAGGTATAGTGTGTCGCGGACTTTTTTGTAGATATTTATAAGATCTACAATTACTTAGAACATTTTATGGTTCTATCTTTTATAGTTTAGGCAGCGTACGCAAAATAAGTAACTTTTCTAGCTGATTTTTTACACCTTGCGTCCGAAAAACTCAAATATCTTATGGAACCCTACTTTTTTCCAAAATAAAATGTAGCCTATGTTCAGCAGAAATAATGTAAGATTCCAATAGCAAAAGAATTTTTCAAATCGGTCCAGTAGTTTCGGAGCCTATTCGACTCAAACAAACAAACAAACAAACAAACAAACAAACAAATCTTTCCTCTTTATAATAGTAGTATAGACTCGCGCTTGGCTCTATCGTTCGTCTAGTATTTTATTATTTCTGTAAGTTAGTTTTTTGACCTCGAATCGTATAAACGAGTTCGATTCCGGTCGTTGAACTTTCCCCAAATTTATATAAACACAGCTTTTCTATTATTGCGTATTTGTTTTTAAAATTTTGGGGCTTGTGAGTTACGGTGTTTTGGTTCTTTCAATAGCAATATTAAGTTCTAGATAATGCTCTGTAGCGCAGAAATTAATTTATCGCGTGGAAACCATACATTTTTCCAAAATAAAACACATTTAGCCCGGCCGCACATTGTCCGAAAAATCTGATCAGAAACATTAATTGAACGTCGGCCGGAGTTCGAGCTCATTCGACTCAGTACAAAATTAAGAGAGAGCACGATTCGATTTTCTAATCAGAAACATTTGAACCGCCATCCGATCAACGTCATCTGACACATAATGTCAGACGCCCGCTGGAACACACTCTGCTCATAATATGTTTTGTGTCTGACGTCCGGTTGGGATGAATTGTCAGATGCAATCTATCAGATGGCAGAAATTTTTAATTGCGTTCCGGCGGGCGTCCGAAACTTTATGTCAGATGACGTCGATCGGTAGCAGTTCAAATGTTTTTGATCAGAAAATCGGATCGCGCTCTCTCCATTTTGTACCTACTGAGCCGAGTGAGCTCGAAATCGCCGGAAGGAAATTTCGGATAGTGTGCGGAGTGGCGGCCCGGCGGCGGACGTTCAAATGTTTCTGATCAGAAATTCGGACAATGTGCGGCCCGGCTTAATTTCACAAAACACATAATATCTTCATAGTACCTTCAAAGCCGAATTTCGTCTGAATCAAAGCAATGGCTTTATCATCATGTGGTTACACATGGACACACCTTCTCATTTAAGTGATTTTGAGTTATGGTGTTATTGTTTTAGGGTTCCGTACCCAAAGGTAAAAACGGGACCCTATTCATGAGACTTCGATGTCTGTCTGTCCGTCTGTCTGTCCGTCTGTCTGTCTCCAGGCTGTATCTCAAGAACCGCTATAGATAGAGTTCTGAAATTTTCACAGATTGTGTATTTCCGGTGCCGCTATAACAACAAATACTAAAATAAAAATAAAATTATTTAAGATAGTAATCTTTAGTATGTAGTACCTAATTATATAAATTCACTAATTCCAAAAGCCCAACTTCGCTAAAGATTTTCAATTATAAAGTCACAATTCGTAATCCTACATTTTCATTCACTTTAATAAAAAATGATGATTGCTTTTGACTTCCACTGGCTTTTAATTGCTAAGTTCACTGACTCTAAATTTTTAGCTCTGTTGCTATGTTGAATTAGGAAGTCTCGTTTTTTCTTAGCTCTTTGGAGTTTATGCCGCTTTCTTAACTCCTGGTGAAAAATTAGTGTCTGTAATCTATCTGTCTGTCCGTGGCATCGTAGCTTCGAAACGGGTTGGCTGATTTTGATATAGTTTTTTTTGTTTAAAAGCTGACATAATCGCAAGTTATGGCAATAGTTTATCACCGTCATGACTCATGCGTTTTGTCAAATCCTTTACATTTATGACACTTCCTTCACTATCTAACTAGCGAATGCAATTTTAATCAGTCCTCAGTTTTATCACTGAAGTGTTTTATGGTAAGTATTTAAAATCATTTCAGCCAATAAATATTCGAAGCCTATATGTAAGCTTTTGAATTTTCATCCATAACCTTTAGCCGCCTGCATTATTCATTGCTTGTGGTAACCTTTTCATGATTGTAATACTGTGCACTCCTCTGTTACGCAATGGATAGTGCAAATGTTAAATATAGAGAGCAGTGTATTTAGTTAAAATGCATTCGCCATATCTCATACATTTTTGACATCTCACTTCGCTATAAGTGAGATGTCAAAAATGTATGAGATATTTTGACGTAACGCATCACCAGAGGGCAGAGGCGTAGTTAAAGTTAAGGTTATCAGGGATTTGACGGTTCATTTGTTATGGTTAAAGTTAAAGTTATAGTTAAAGTAAGTTGGTGCAACCCAATTTAAGAGTGGATTGCACCGGCTTAGTTTAACTATAACTTTAACCATAACAAAATGTGAAATGAACTGTCAAATCCCTAGCAAAAGTCGCCATATCTGACGATAGCCATATCCTTGACTTTAACTACGCTTCTGGTGCAGTTCACCCTAAGGGTGAGTTGCATCAACCTACTTTAACTATAACTTTAACTTTAACCATAAAAAATGTGAAATGAACTGTCAAATCCCTAGCAAATTAGTCGCTATATTTGACGATAACCTTGACCTTAACTTTAATTACGCTTCTGGTGCAATTCACCCTTAGTGTCATGCAGGCGCTTGCGATGCGTTACGTACGTTATAAATGTTATAAATGCGAAAGTGTGTCTGTTTGTCTGTCTGTTACCTCTTTACGCCCTAAACGCTGAAGCGATTATGCTGGGTATGGAGATACTTTGAGTCCCGGGAAAGGACATAGGATAATTTGTATCCCGGAAAAGTACGGTACCCGCGCGATAAACGAATTTTAGCGTAACGGAATTACAGGCGTCATTTTCAGCAAAATTGGATCAGTGGTTTGGGCGTGAAGAGCTCTCCTCCTCTGTCTGTTAAGACAGACAGACAGATATACAGACAGACATACTTTCGCACTTATATTATTAGTTATATGGATACTATGTCTTCGCCTCTCGACCGAAGGCGCACCCACTGGTTGGAAATTGGCTTAGAGCTTCCTGGTTTATATCATACTAGGTTTCTTTACATGCTCAATGGTGTATTAAATCCATACTAATATTAATGTGAGAGTCTCTCATTATGTTATCTCTTTCCCCCCAAACCGCTGAATCAATTTTGCTGAAATTTCAAATAATATGTACTTGTTTTTGTTTTACAGGATATTATAGGATACCCTTATTGTAAACCCTTGACTAAAGGTCTTCTCTTTCCATAAACAAAGCAGACTCTATATTTGGGAACCCAAAGGTACCTTTGGATAATCAAAAATAAAGGACTCTCTACCTTTGGGTAATCCGTTGCCTAAAGAGTCTTACCCTACCTTAGTCCTAACCAAAGTTTGGCTCCTACCCTACCTTACTTTCAGAGTTTACCTTGCTTAAAAGATATACCTTTCTTAAGGTAGAGTCTACCAATTCTACCATAACCAATAAAATGCGAGTTTTATGTTCTTAATAAAGAATTAACAAATAACATTTCAACTCACGCAATAAAAAATAAACACTTCATCAATAATTAACAAGCAAAAAAATCGATTTAAAAGAATCGATACGCTGCGGTAGTTCTCAGTCTGACCCATAATCGATTCCATAAAAACTTAATGGCTTCTTAATATCGATTAACTATGTTATCTATTATCACATAGTTCGTAACATATACTATGTCGGAGATATAAATAACCAGGCGAGCAAAAGAGACAGGTGGTACAGGTTACATGAACCCAGCAGCGCAGTGTGACCGCGAAATTATTTTCAAGACTACACCAACCTCCAGCAACCCACACATACACATCCTTATCATTATACACGTCTCGCAACGCGCGCGCCTATGTAGTGGTAGTCGTGAGAAACTCGACTATGAATTCCAAAATGGCGGATATTTCATAATTCGAACGCGCGATTTTGGACGTTACGTTGTACATCGATGGGTCATAATCGCGTTCGTTACCGCCTACTCATAAAGCGTTAACGCCGTCTACAGTGTATGGCGGAGTTACTATCTTGTTCGTTACGTCCGCGAACGGAGGTACATTCAACTTTTAGCCCAGTAAACTCTCGAAGTTCGTTCACCCAGTGCTTGTCAACTGACGTAAAAAGAGAGAGAGGCTCGTAATAGAGATAGTTATGTCCCTCTCGTGCATAATGTTTAGTTTTTTATTGAGATCCGCAGCGATCGTAGCCAAAATGTGCGTGCTGGCTATGCGCTCCTAGTACATTTGACGGTCCGCGTTGTCTATATCGATATATTTGAGTGATGGTCTCTTGTCCATTCGACACTCGTTATCGATTTTAACGACAATTCACGATGATTCGATTGATTTAATAGCAAATTATTATTTTTATTGCCTTGTAGAGTTGTACGTAGAGCTAAGTTCTTTTGTGTTGCTTTAAATAGCTTTTCGTAATTTTGATTTACTAAACAAGTAATTCCAAAATAATTCTTAAATTCTAAAATCATCCATCTCTAGCGTAATTAAAAACTAAACTGTCGCATTTACATAGCCCTAAGTGCGAGACGAGTCACCAAAATTTGACATATTTAACATGAAGTTTTGTTCCTTGTATCTTGTATTGTAGTTTGCAAAGTAGGAAGCATCAAGCACAACAATCATAGGTAATGGATGTTTACCAGTTTAGAAGTGGTTAAAAGAAAGTTGTCAATATATTCTGAGAGAAACTTAGTTTAGTTACGTACAAAATGCACCCACACGAATATTAGCATACCATTTTACTTCACCATAAATAAAGCCTTAATTTTTTAGGGTTCCGTAACCAAAGGGTATATAAACGGGACCTTATTACTGAGACTTCGATGTCTGTGCGTCTGTCTGTCTGTCTCTATCTCAAGAACCGCTAGAACCGCCACAATCTGTGAAAATTTCAGAAGTCTAGCTATACATGACTTCTGAAATTTTCACAGATTGTGTAATATGTATATTGCTGCTACAACAACAAATACTAAATGCAAAATAAAATTTGTATTTAAAGGAGGCTCGCTGTATGGGAGCCTCCCTTAAATACAAATTTTCAATCACAAACGTGATTTTTTGCCTTTTTTTGCTCTAAGTATATCGATAATGACGTTCGACAACAGACAGGCACTTGAAAATTTCACAAAATCTTCAATATGCGTGTACTCTGTAATGTAATTAAAAATAAAATTTAAGGTAGACACACAAAAAACAATTTTTTTCCCATTTTTGCTCTATGACGGTACGGAAGCCTTCGTGCGCGAGTTCGACTCGCACTTGGCCGACTTTTTAGACTTTGTTTATGCTTGACCGTATAGAAAATCTCTTTTTGGGAAAAATCGTAATGGCAGTGGCAGAATTAGGAAGAATTAATGGCAATTATTACTATCAACTAGATGACGCCCGCGACTCCGTTGCGCCTAAATTCAGTAATTGCGCGGCCCGGGAATTGTACATTTTCCTTGACAAAAAGCTTTTATTATCATGCAAATTGTATAATTTAATGAGGTTATGACTTTATAGTTAAAATGTTCAAGGGGAAATTTATTTTCTTTTTTAGAGTGTTTAAATAAAAGCTTTCTTCAAAAAGTTTTTTGATTTTAATTTTTAAATTAATATGATTTTAGGTGATCACTGATCACTGTCACTTATATATTACGAATCTGGTAACTTAGCCCTCGAAATCAACGACTACAATTTGAGTACCCAAAGGTATTACATACTATAATAATTATTATTAACAAGAAAAATAAAACAATGTTGAACGATAATAAATAATTTAAAATTCTAATATTATCAATCATTATGAGCCTTGAAAAAAACTATTATAAGGCTATTTAAGCCTAGACGTTAATGTGGTATCAGATAAATAGATTTAGTAGCAGATAACAGACATTCGTAATTCGGTCGGGCTATGTCAATCTCGACTGACAGATCAAGAGTAGGTAACATAGAATTGATATTTATAACCCAACCAAATAACTGAGACACGCCATCTGATTATGAATCAATTCCTTTGATGGTACTCGTACCATACTATGTTTCATGATAATTTTTGTGTGACAATATTAATTTATAGGTTTTTAGGTCTATAGGCGTTTTTTACTGCCTGCAATAATAATTATGTTGCTATAAAAAATAAGTCTATCTGCCGCACTCCGCGATAATTAATGTAACTTAACTTTAATAGGGTATAAATAATTATTAATTACTGAAATGTTTCAAGGTAGAGGCAGCACTAACATATTTATAGAGTACAGACAGTAAAAAAAAATTTGTTCGACCTTGACGACCTCTGTGGCTCAGTGGATAGCACGTTGGTAGCTTAAGCCGGAGGTCGCGGGTTCGAATCCCGCCGAAGGAACAAAAAGTTTTCAAAGTTCCTGGGTCATGGATGTGTATTAAATATATTTATCATATAATAAAAATCTTAAATATATGTATAGTATAAAAGTATTAAATATATTTCCGTTGTCTGGTACCTGAAACACAAGTCCTTCAGGTACTTAGCATGGGGCCAGACTGACGTGGTGTGAAGCGTCCATAGATATTATTATTATTCTTTCTTTCAATATTCTGATATGACGTGTATAAAACACGAATAAAATGACTTTCTATGATTCTTAGCTAGATCGAGTTATCGCCCCCGAAACCCCCTATATATACTAAATTTCATGAAAATCGTTGGAGCCGATTCCGAGATTCCAATTATATAAGCACCTATATTTACTTATGTAATTGGAATCTCGAAACGGCAATAGAGAAATTCTTATATATAATATACAAGAGTTGCTCGTTTAAAGATATAAGATAATATTATGTGCTAGTATGATGCTAGTAGTTCCTTCTGCTCCTAAGTCCTACCTTTGCGTAATATTCCCCTATTTAATGAAGATGTCCTACGTACATTTTCTATCAAAATAAAATTAAGTACGTCTTAATAATAATTAACTGAGTGCGGCCGCCGCGCCGCGCCGGCCGTATGTATTAATCAGATATTTTCGGGTCTAAGCATCTCTTTATTATTATGTGAAAGTAGCTAGCGTGTTCTGCGGGCCTAGTACAGCTGATACCTAGAGAATCAACACATTCCTAGCCATGTGTGATGTTCTATTATGTCAATGGCATTATGAGACCGGCCAAGTGTGAGTCGAACTCTTGAACGAAGGGTATGTAGAGGTATAACAAATTATATTATTATAATCATAGTTGTGTCACAACACTAATAATAATAAAATAAGATAATGTCGCAGCACTATGCTGGACTATATTATATTGTTCATTGCCATTGAAATTCTTAATGGTATCACTTTATCCTAAACCGCCAAATTACCACATTAAGGACGCTATTACAAATATCAGCGATTTTCCGGTACCCTATTAAAGAATTAGGAGTCAAACTGCGAGGATATTTTGGTTTCAAATGAAAGATAATATATTCATCTCCACGACTGTACTATAAAAATTCTATAGCCGCATACAAAATTTTCACATAAAATACGTTTTAACCATCACAATAATCTCAAAATATAAAAAAATGGGGTCTGATTAGGTACCTTAATAATATCTAAATACACTGAACCGAGGAAAATAAATATACAAAAAAATTTTTGCTTATTTAGTATTCTATAAAGTCCGCTAAAAATTTTATATAAAAATAAACAACTTTTCCAGTTATAAGAAAAATAAGAAAATTTCTCAAATTTTTTCATACATTTTCGCCATATCACAAACGCGGCGAGCGTCGTAACCGCCACTGTACAAGGCGCGCTAATATGAATCTTATTGTAATGTCATTAACGTCGATATTCGTACTGACAGATATCCGACCTGCTAATTAAAAAGTTGGAGCATTCTTAACTGAGAACTTTGTCAACACTTCAAGTTGTTCTTGACATAGATCTAATTCACGTTTATTGTATTAGTGTTTTAGAGGTTACAGAATTAATTGTTTGTGAAAATATTAACCATAGCTATCTATTTTTGCTTTACCATACCAGTCATTCGTTATTAGCTAGATAGTATTATAAGCTTCAGGTTCTTAACAAACACTAGTTAATTCGTAGAGGGGCTACTACGAATTTTTTTTCAAGTGGATATTATGTATTACCAAAATGTGCCGATCACGATTGCTGTTTAGTTAATTATTATTATCTATTTTAAAGAGTTTTAACTCCAAAGTTAGAATAAAATAAAAAAAAACATAAGATAAAAAAAATGTTGTGTACAATATAGCGGCTAATGGCAGAAATGTTCGTAGCACTTGCTACGACATTACAGGTGATAATATTATCCTGATTTTTTGAATAAGTTTTTAAAATGTAAACTAGATTTTTGGACTGTGTACTCAAAGACTTCTATTTAAGTTTAAATAGAAGTCTTTGTGTGTACTGTGCACATAATTTTGAATATTATCTCAATTCTAAATATTTAAATTAAGAAATGGTAGAGGCTATAAACAAAATCCAGTAGCGTGTTAAACTAGCTTGCAATTTATTTTGATCTTAGCAAATTTTTTATCCAAAGTTAATTGTGGCTTCTTATCGAAACTCATTGAATTAAAAAACTTCAGAGGTGTGAAGGGACACCCGGATGGAACGAAGTTTTAAATTTTCTGCCAGTTGACGTCATCGCCACATCAACCCCCCTCTGCCCATACTTGAGTTAGGTTTAAGGTATTTGTTGTATGGGCCTCTGATGCCCGAAATAAATGTTTTGATTGATACTTCGCAGGTACTTACTAAAATAAGTGTCGGCCAAAAAGTGTCGTTACAATTTTTTCCGTCTAGCCCCCATTTAGTTCTCCCTTCGCAACGCGCGATAAGGAACTTCGTTCCAAAAAAGGTTAGCAGGCCGCCATATATTTAGAAAGAAGGAATATTTTACTACCCAAAACATGAACGATGCAAACCGAGTATGTTCATTTGCGCCTCTATATCTCAAGCTGGTCTATGAATTTTCTGCATTTTCCCTGCATTAATTGGACCCCCATTTGCATCGGCAGTCATTCACCCGTGCTGGCGGTGCAGGAAATCGAACTTCAATAATATAAATAATACTCCCCGAGACTCCTTCCGCGTAGGTTCACCATGGAAACTCGTATATACCTGATATTGCGTGATAGTCTATGGTTTTAATGTGGTTTAAGATTAATCATCATTGTATTATGAAACAGGTAGTTTTTGATTCCCTATTCAACCCCTTTGGGGTCGATTTTTTTATAAAATACAACTACCTACCGGAAAGCAACTACCGTCACTATTAGAAGAGCTGCAGGTGCGTTGCCGGCCTTTTAAGAGGGAATACGCTCTGTTTTTGATGGTTTGCAGGTCGTATTGGTCCAGAAATACTGCTGGTGATATTTCGCTCCAGAGTTTTATAGTGCACGACAGAAAGTTACGCAAAAAACTCGCGAATTTTGAAAAATCCCCACAGTATGTTACTAGTCAAACACATATAGTTAAGTAACTTTATCTGATGGCAGCTGATCTCTGCATTGCCAAGTTTCAAAGCATTTTAGAGTTTGTTGTAGCCCACTAGTGAGAAAACGAGGGAACATATTTTCTGGTAGAAAGCGGCTACCGTCGCACATGAGCTATACCCGTTACAACATTTTATTAACCGATTGGTGTTATACTAAACCTCATATTTTATGAAGATATCAAAATGTACTTAGCCAAATGAAATTCATGGCGCGAATGACCTTTTTTACTTCTCGACGCGGAAATGCAAAGTTTAAAGTAATGTGGCCCCGTCAAACTGGTTATTTATTATTTAAACAAACTAAAAAACTCAGTAAGACATGCGCAAACGAGATTTGAACTACCAGGCGAGCATGACTCGGAGAATGTACTCCTACGCGCTTTTTAAACGAAAAAGTGTAATGGCAAAGGCATTTAGTTACTCAGCCTTTATTTTGAAGTAGTTTTGGTGCTGGTTATTTTTTTTGAAGTTTAAATCGCAACACTGCTATGACTGCTACCTTCGCCTAAGCCTTATATAGTCATTAGTCGTAATAGAAATGAGGGATAGAATACACTGAGAGATTCGAGGGATAAAGTGGCAGATACACACATTTTAGTATACCGAAGAAAGGAACCCTTTCCATGGTAGTCCTGTTAAGCCTATACTGCCTTGTTTCTACTTTTCAACGCAGAATTCAGCAGTCAGCTTTTTTCTAGTTGATATATTCCTATCAAAATTGTATTTTCATGAGACGCATTTAGTTTTTAGGTTTCATTTTCGTTCCATTGATCAAAACTGTAAAAGTGAGTTGTGTTGACGTTTATGGGAATACTGTATCGAATCCATACTAATATTATAAGTGTAAAAGTGCGTCTGTTGTTACCTGTTCACGCCCAAACTGCTGAATCGATTTTGATGAAATTTAGCATTTAAATACTTTGAGCCCCGGTAAAGAACACAGTCTGCTTTTTATCCCGGATAAATATACGGTTCTCGCGCGACAAAAGAATTTTGATTTTTAGTGAGTCGTCGTCTAGTTTGGTAGTTCGGAGGAACGCTGCATTAAAGTCTTTGTCATAGCTATTGTTTTTCAATGTTTTTGCCAATAACATTGGAAGAGTCTAAAGTGAGTTATCAACATTTCTCACGCTTGGTCCGCGCCTGTGTGTGAGTGTGTGTGTGAGCTGAGAGAGAGGTCTTTCAACTTATGCCCCAGTAAACTCTAGGTGACTGTACTAGCTAGTGATGTTCCTTCACTGTCATGACACCCAATGACGCGAGTCTAATGACTTCCAACTACTGGTAATATACAATCACTATAGTATTTTAAATTCAAATTCAAATTCAAATTCTTTATTAAACATACAATAATAATTAATATACAATAGTATAAAAGCAAGGTAGCGTACATCACGTCGTCTAATCCCATGCTAAGTAAAAACTTGTGTTATGGCAATCAGACAACGGATGTATGCCGAAAAATTTTATCCTAATTATATTATTAACACATCACACACACAATCACACTACACACATTACACTTTATCACGTAAAGTCTCTTTCGGCGACGTGATGCGCGCTTTGTCCAGGAGCCTCCCCCGAAACCTCCGGTAAACTACACCGGCTGGCCAGAACTCCTCCAGTATTTACAGTAATAGTTTATAGTAAACTGTGTTACTTTGTTCTTATTAAATTACATTAATGGACTTACTAGATGACGCCTGTAAATCCGTTGCGGAGATATTCGTTTATGTGAAACCGTACATTTTTCCGGGATAAAAAGTATCCTGTGTCCTTTCCCGGGACTTATACAAAATTTCAGCAGAATTAGCGCAGCGGTTTGGCCGTGAAGAGGTAACACATAGAAAGACAGACGGACGGATAGAAAGACAGACACACTTCCGCATTTATAATATTATTAGTATGGATATAGTATTATTATAAAAATCTTATTAAAAAAAACAAAAGTAATATTATAAAATCTAGAACATTGTCTCCAAAAAGTATGTAAAGGGCAAAATAATGTTATGTTCTCGTTCATTTTTTGCTGTAATTAAATTTTAATCTCAGTATTTTAGCAGGTTAATATGTTACAAATAAATGTCATGATCACAAAAATACCCTTAGAAAAAATGTCATACTGAGCTACTCTACATATAATTTAGGGTTTAAGGCTGACCGCATACATGCGTTTTCCGTATTCGATTTCCGGATTTGTTTTTCATTCGGACTCAGTAGAAAATACATTTACTGACGCACAAGTCCGTTTTACTTAGAACGGAACGAATTCCGCACGTACGTTTCGAATGCAAGCCGGTGCGTTCGCTCGTGAAGAAAAATAAGTGTATAAGAAAAATAAGTCGTTGCGCTAGTCCAGGGTTTCTTAAAAATGGGTTCGCGAACCCCTAGGGGTTCGCCATTCGACGGCAGGGGGTTCGTGACAAGATTTACGTACCTAATGGTGGGAACAGGAGTCATTATTAGAAATCCGTAGATGAATCATGAAACTGGGTTCGCTGTCACCTGGTAACAGGGGTTCGTGGAGCCAAAAGTTTGAGAAACCCTGCGCTAGTCTCACGGAATTCCGAATGGAAACTCCACATTAGGAAAACGAATACGGAAACAGTGTGTATGCAGCCAGCCTTAAAAGTTAAAGGGCGAATGTAATTTCATACTGTCATCAGATTTAAAATTCCGATGACATGATGTTTCGAACAAAGATCTTTGTTTGTGATGATTAGACATTTTCAGAACAATGTCTTTTGTCTTTTATTGAAGTGAAAACTTATTTAGCGGCGTTGAGCACTTTTGTGGGATGGGTAAAAAATGTGAAACTCGCGTCAGGTCACGTGTGCTGATCGAAAAACCGTAAGACGGTTGTAGTGTTGTAACATCGAAATCGATTAATCGAACAATCGATTGTTTTTTTTCGATTGTCGATATTTTTTAATCGATTGTAAGGGTTTCGATTATGTAATTAAAAAAATAGATTTTTTAAAAATCTATCTTTACAAAAAATGGATTAATAATCAAGTTTTCACTTCTGCCGGCACTCCCTGAGTGCAACCCGTCTTTTTTTTAAATATTTTTTTAACATAAGGGGTCAAACGAGCAAGCAGGTCACCTGATGGCAAGCAACTGCCATCGCCCGTGGACACTCGCAACATTAGAAGAGCTGCAGGTACGTTGCCGGCCTTTTAAGAGGGAATACGCTCTCCTCTTGAAGATTTGCAGGTTGCATTAATGCGCCGAGAGGAATGTCTAAAGACACTCCACAAGCCATGATAAATATCAATGTTTGCCACAGTTATTGCGAAGCTGTCTATAGCACAAGCGGGAACTGAAAATTTTTCTATCCTATCTTTCCCGAGACACAAAGTATCAACGTACCCAATTTTATTAAAATTGGTTGAGTGGTTTAAGCGTGAAGAGGTGTCAGTCAGATAGACAACTTTCGCATTAATAAGCATAGATATTAAAGGCATGGCGTGACATATCTTGATGAGTGGCAGCTGTCTACCACCGTTTTTCGCGTAACTTTCTGCCGCGCACTGTAAGACTCTGGAACGAACTGTCACAAGCAGTATTTCCGGACCAATACGACCTGCAAACCTTCAAGAAGAGAGCGTATTCCCTCTTAAAAGGCCGGCAATGTACCTGCAGCTCTTCTGATATTGCGAGTGTCCATGAGCGACAGTAGTTGCTTTCCATCAGGTGACACGTTTGGTCGTTTGCCCTTTTATTTCATAAAAATAAATTATAAATATAAGTTAAGTACTATATCAAATGTATTGAGTTTATGCAACAATTATATTATTAATGTTAAGTTCATTTAAAGCATTAACTTTGAATCGTTTTTAGCAATCACAAATACGCGTTTAACTGAGGCAGGCTTATCATAAAAACATCTTCATTTGTTACCCATAAATTGTAATTTAAGCTAACTCTTATAAGTGCATCGTTAACAGCATAATATATTGCGTTTATACTTTATTGTATGAATAATCATTACTAAGGGCATAAAGAAAACTTGTTTTTGTGAAAATGTAAGCGTGTAATGCGAAAAGGTTGTTTCCTGTTACGAAATTTTATGTTTTTGTGCTATTTTTTTTGTAAATCGTGTAGAAATCTAACCAGTAAGTATATCAGTATTAGGTAGTTAGGTTGGTAAAAGTTAGGTTTGTCGCATAAGTATTTCAACTAAAAATTTCCCAAATATCTCTACTTCTGTTTCTGTGCATTTAACATGCATTAGAATTTAGAAATTAAGAAACAAAATATGATTCCATTTTCAAAATCAAAATTAGCTAAAAGCCATTTTCGTACATTTAGAAAAAAAAAACAAAAGATTTAATTTTTGAAATCGGTTTTATCCATACTGAACTTCTGCAAGTTTTTGGCGAAACTCTACATGAAATTAGTCTTAACATCTCAATGACTTCATATCAGGTTACTAATCTTATTTTCCTATCACACTCATCATTTAAAACACAAATAAGCGAATTGGTGGGGTCTTCAACCTTTTAGTTTTGGTGCGTACGTCTTTCGAATCGATAATTCCAAATTCGAAATTAAGAAGCAAGACGCGTCATCTGGTTTCGCCCGTGCCTATTCATGGCGCCATGTCTAAATTTAATTCTATTTGAAATTGGAATCTTTTGATTTTTTAATTGCTAAATGCAAAGAACCAATGAAGACTGAATTTGTAGAATACAAAATCATGGAAATAATTTGAAAGTTTAACTGTCTAAATTGTTCAAACCAAGATTTTTTAATTACAAAATGGTAAATCATTCTAAAGTACTACTATAGACTAGTAAAAATATTAAAGCTAAATCTACGAACCCTATTTAATGTGTACAAACTACAAAAGAAAGAAAGCACGCACAGTATGAAATAACGAGACAATTAAAAAGTGTAATAATCAAAATGGTGGCTAACTAGTTAAATTGTTTCCTTAAAGACTTGAACTTCATAATTATACTTTTTATCACTAATTACCAAAAGCAGAAAGTCAGGTGCCCTTAGGAGGGGGCTAGGACGGCCGTCGAACTTTGATACCCCCCACGGAAATAAAGTGTCATATATCATCATTTCGCGCGCACGGGAATTTCAACTCTTTCCACCAGTGATAAGATCCTTTATTTAGACATGCGGAAGTGGGATCAACGAGCTTGGAGCAATTTAAGTTTTCAGTCCAAAATGGCGTAAACACCACCATCTCAGTGATGCAATTTGAAGACCTAATACCTAAAGATAGAGTAGGATTTTCCCTAGCACCTTTAAGTACCTCGATGATAGATACACTTCATGGTCGTATTCATAACGATTAAGCGGATCTGGCCGCTAATTTGTTAGAAAATGGGGCAGACCACTCACGACAGGCCTTATCTTAATGGCCGATACAGGATTTTGTGAGAACCTCCTTGGAAAATTATCTTTTTGCGTAGCTGTCAAGAAAAGTTCCTAAAAATACCGCGTTTGTTGTACTACCAGAAAGTTGATTCCTAGGCGGATGGGGTACTTACGTAGTTTGGCGACAAATCACAATTATTAACATTAAATTGACATGATCCGACCAAATGGACGTTGGTCGTTCAACTGCTTAGGAATCAATTTTCTTGATGGTACATACGTTGAATATTGTTTTTAGTATTTGTTGTAGCGGCAACAGAAATACGTTAATTGTGAAAATTCTAGCTGTCTTGCTAAAGCGGTTCTTGAGATACAGCCTGGTGACAAGCAAACTGCAAACTGTCATACAGCGAAGACTTAGTTCCATTTTTACCCTTTGGGTACAAAACCCTAGAGTAGGGCATGAAAAACTCAAAGTACTATTTTAGTTTGCAAAGACTACATCAGTCATGTGTAAGTACATTAAAACAAGCATCACCCTTTCGTTTTTACTAAACTCCGTCGTCATTTTTTTATTGGCATGGCAAAATCGACGTCGATAATGAGCAATCATAGGCGAATATGCCACTATACTGTCTACATGTTCGATATTATAGCTAGTATTGATCCATTATTGGCTAGCATGAAGAGGCGGCTTTAGGCAAATGCCCAAAGCATCAGAATCCAATAACAATGTCATTGAAGTAAAGATTAAACTAGTGTAAGTAGTAAATTTTACAAACATTTTATAAACAGAATTATGAAGTACATATTTGTATTATTTCATTCAAAAACTAAAAGTTTTGTTTATTTCGTCAAAATCTCACTAGGGGCTTATCCCATTTATAATATTCTACGTATTGCTATAACAATTTTATTATTAGAATGGACGAATTATTTATTACAATTCGCAAATTAAAGTTATTAAAATACTAGATGACGCCCGCAACTCGTTTATCACGCGGGAACCGTACATTTTCCCGGGACAAAAAGTATCCTATGTCCTTTCCCGGGACTCAAAGTATCTCCATGCCAAATTTCAGCAAAATCGGTTCAGCGGTTTGGGCGTGAAGAGGTAACAGACAGACAGACAGACAGACAGACGGACAGACAGACAGACACACTTTCGCATTTATAATATTAAGTATGGATTATGTATATTTTTGTGTTAAAATACAGTTTAGTTTAAGTAATGCACCTACTTGACAAAAGATGGCGCATCACGGCTCAAGGGTAGCCCGTGCTACTTCTTATATTATTTGACTACGAGTTTAAAATTATATTTTTTAAAATTGTACTTCATAAGATTGGTGGAAAGTAATGTTTAACACCAATAAAAACAATCTCGCACCATTTTCACTATATACGTATTTGCATGCATGCATTTTTATCACACATTCCCAGCGGCTCCAATCATGTAAATAGGGAATCCGGGGAAAGTAGGCTACGTAGGCTACGTTGAGTCGTTCTTCCCCGTGGTCTACTGTGATAAATTACGTAAAAATCTGTTCACTAATCCGTGAGTGCGCGTTCAAACTTCAAATGAACTAACTCTATATTCATAAGATTTTTTAATACACGATTAAAAATCACTACACCTTATGCTGATTTTTTACTGTTCCAAATTACGAAATAAATAAATAATTAGGTATACCTATAATAATCAGCAATTTTGCGAACACGTACTTCGATCCGTGTGATAATTTGCAAGATCTAAGTGATATGTACAGAAAGTTTCATGAAAATACATCTAGCATTTGAAATTTAGATCCAAGAACAGTATAAGCATTATCATACAGTTATATCGTTTGATGTTTAATATCCATGGCAAAGCTAATACATGACTAATTTCAGACATGTAGCTTTTCTAATGTTGCGAGTGTCCATGGGCGACGGTAGTTGCTTTCCATCAGGTGGCCCGTTTACTCGTTTGCCCCTAGTAGCAGGTTTACATTATTCCAACGTGTAGAGCTTACATTGTTCCAAAATGTGGAGAAAACTATTTTGAAATTAGTATCAAACATAAAACAACTAAGGATCCAAATACAATGTATTATCTTTTATTCCGTATCAACATAAATGCGAATATAAAGTTTGTCTATTTTTCTGTCTAAACTGATTTGGATGATACGCAACTTAGAAATAGAGTGTAGGTAATGGACATAGAAAAGTTTTTGTCCTGGCAAAATTATCAGTTTCAGCACGATGAACTAATTTCAGCGCATATAGCAGCTATTAATCAAGTGAGGGAGCCCTAGAACAAATTGTTTTTGTGATTACTAACAAGCAATTAATTTTTTGTGAGTAGCTACATTTTGATAAGACGAACAACATTTTTATTTTCGAAAAATCTCGAAAGTGGTAGCTAACAGAGATAGAAAGGATGTCATACTTTGACTTGATGGTCCTAAAATATGGATTGTTTTATTTTTAGGACAAGGTTACTCTTAAATAATTATATAAAGTTATTAACCTACCAATATAAAAAAACAGCTGGTTAGGGTTCTGTTTTAAGGTACAGTCAACCAAGTTTTATTGATTACAGAACCCTAAAATACAAAAAAATTTGTTCTAGGGCTCCCGTACTATCAAGGCTTCAGAGCAGAGTACTTAAAAGCACCAGTCAATTAACATCTAACTAGTAACTACCGCTAACTTGGAGATATTTAATGACTACTTAACATTAATTTACAGAAAATTTTAACATAAAATCTATATTTTTTGTCTAATTCTTAATTAAATCCAAGTGAAGATTAAGTACCTTATCTTACTGACGATTTTCCGAACTCCTACTGCCGCATTTAGAGACGTATATTATTACTCAATATTGAAATAATATAATGAAAATGAAGATTTTGGCAGATAATTTATGGAGCTATGTCATAATTTTCATTTAATTACAGCTTTCGTCTCTGAGTGCGACAGTGTATGTAAGTGCGCCCGAATTACAAGAGATTTTTTCGAACCCTTCGAGTGTTTTCATGAAATTTAAACTGGTTTTCAAACTGCGAATGTTGCCATGAAATTTGAGCTGCCATAACTTTCCATCGGAATACATAGGCAACATACAGTTCATGTCCTGAAACTAGAACGGGGATGAATAAAATGGCTTGTCTTTCGCAATTTAGCGCAGCGCTCTGTTGACAATAATTCATATATTCAGTTATTCAAGCGTTCCTTGAATCTGTGTTAGCCTACTAAATTAAATATCCTCTGCATCCACCGCTGAGGGAACAAACAGATGGCGTTTTTGTTTAGTCGGGTTGTTGAATCCTTTTCAAGAGGTGAACGACTCGTCACGTTGAGCACCACGTAGCTGAAAATACAGGCGAGATTTAAATAAAGTATTCCATTGGATTTGTTTGATATTTTTTAAAGTAAATTGGGCAACCAGCTGTTGTAAGTAACTAGATGACCCGGTAAACGTTGTTTTGCTAAATATACTGCTGTGCATTTACTGTTCTTTTTGAATTACTCTATCTATTTATAAGTCGCTTCAAAATAAAAAAATATACTATTTTGGACGAGCATATACAGTAACTTTTCCTGTACTTCATTAACTTTATTCCATATTTCTTTCAATATTTTACACTACCGTTTTTCGATAAAACTATTTTGATGCGCATTTCCACGTTCCCTACATAATATATGCACTCCCTACATCCTGTTTTTGTCGACTGAAATCCTTCGTCGTAAACATGTTTTGTTCATTACTTATGGAATACAGATAGAGGGCTAAGGAGGTCGTCTATATTTTTACAATACTGACAGGAGCATTTATTAAGAAAACCTTAGATATTTTAACCTCATATGCGATTAACGGCCGTTCCCAATATTTGATCTATCTCTTACTTGAGATAGGAATAGCTCATATTAGACATTAGCTCCATATATTTTATGTCAATTCTATGTCAGCTGCGATCGGTTGTATGTCAAACTAGAGATAGATTGAATATAGGGAACGGCCATAAGACTGTATCGCAGCTTATTGAACAAACCTCATTGGTTTTAAATGCTGTTAAAATTAAGTCGAAAAATTGCATATGTTTTATTTTGTAAATAAATAAATAATAAAATATTTTCTAATACGCACTTTTCATTAACACTAAATAGACTTTTTATATTTTTAAGAGGCTTTTGCCATACAAGGTATGCCTGTTACACCATCCATACTAATATTATAAATGCGAAAGTGTGTCTGTCTATAACATCTTTTACCCACTGCTGCACCATGCTGCACTGTCGCAAAGTATGTTGTATTTCACCTTTCATTGGAACACATTTCGTACATAAAAAAAAAACTCTGCTGTATTAGTTTGTATTTTATATTAAATGTGATTCTATTGGTAAATAAATAAATAAATCTTTACACTTAAACCACTGCACGGATTTGGATAAAATTTAGTATGGAAATACTTTGAGTCCCGAGAAAGGACATAGGATACTTTTATTTTGGAAAAATGTACAGTTCTCGTGCCAACTCATTTTGGCACAACGGAGTTGCGGGCGTCATCTAGTATATTTAAGGCCACGCCGCTTATTAAAATGAGTTCTACATAATATTTTATTAAAGAAAAGTTTCGTCTCGATAAATAATTATAATTATAGATATAGTAAAAATAAATATAGATATAGTATGTAATAAATTATAGTATAGTATTATTAGTATCTAAGTATTGTAGTATAATATTATGTATATTATAATTATTTAATTAAATTTTGTAATTAAAATTATTCATAAATATTAATTACTGTCTGTTGTTTGTGATCGAATTTCTCTTCCTAGGGCTGCTGGAAGAGATTTCTTTAGAAATAAGCAGTTCCTGTTGTGTCATCTTTCTTCTAATATTATGTTATTTTTTTAATGGTTTTGTGTGCAATAAATTGTAAAATAAATAAATAAATAAAACGTCTTTTAGTAGGTAACGAATGCTTACTCATATTATTATTAAATGAAAAACCCTAAAATATATGTAGAGTAGCTCAGTATGACATTTTTTCTAAGGGTCTTTTTATGATCATGACATTAATTAGTAACATATAAACCTGCTAAAATACTGAGATTAAATTTTAATTACAGCAATAAGTTAACGAGAATGTAACATTATCTTGCCCTTTACTTTTTGAATACAATGTTCTAGATTGTAAAATATTTCTTTTTTACTAGCTCACCCGGCAAACATGGTTTTGCCATATAAATTATTAATTCTAGTATCAATATAAAAAGTATATTAAAACATATTCTCAGGCCTAACAAATGTACATACAAAATTTCAATAAAATCGGTTGAGCCGTTTTGGAGGAGTTTGCGCACAAACACAGCTGTGACACGAGAATTTTATATAATACGAGCTTTTGCCCGCGGCTTCGCTCGTGTTAAGAAGTATATATAATATATAGATGATATACAAACTTGTAGATAGATAGATGATAGAATATACAAATTTTCATCCCCTATTTGAACCCCTTGGGGTGGGAATTTTTCAAAATCCTTTCTTAGCGGATGCCTACGTCATAACATCTACCTGCATGCCAAATTTCAGTCCGACCCGTCCAGTGGTTTTGGCTCACCATGTCAGTCAGTCACCTTTGAGTTTTATATATATTATTATTATAGATTATAGATATAGATATATATTATAGATGTATTTATTATTTTTATATTGACTGTTCGAAACAATCCTTAAATCAGAAATTTCATGTGGTATAGATAGACTTGAAGTCTCTAATAAGAACATAGCTGGATAGTTTATTAAATAACTTTTCACCCAGTAAAAATATATACGTATTAGTATTTTATCATAGCCATCTAGTTGTCACATATAATTTCATTGACACTGTTATGGTCAATTCAGACCGCAACGCGACGAGGCGAGGCGAGACGCAGCGTGACATAAATTTGTATGAATTTGACAGATTTCAATTGCGTGAGACGTCTTGCAAATCTGTCAAATCCATATAAATTTAGAAATCTCGTCGCGTTGCGATCTGAATCAAAATTTAATGATGGGAATTCTATACCATCATTAACAGTGTCAATGAAAAGGCTAATAATAGCATGATTGTCAATTTGACAGTCATGCTATTAATGGTGCCAATTTTTGAAATGCCAATAATAGAATTTTCGTATTTAGTTTGTCCAATGATTCGTTGTTTTACCTTATAATGTATTTTTTTTATTATATTCATTTCCAAGTCGTAGCTAAAGGTATATTTCCTTTATGAATGTGTATTTAAGAGAAATTATACGGTAACCTTGTGGTGAGTTCTGACCTTCCTAAAGGGTGTGTGTACCGTTTGTGTCACGTGGCCACATATCACGTGACATGATGACGAACATTGGGTTCAAACGACGGACAAAAAAGAAAGAAAAGCGTAAGAAAGTATGCTAAGTAGAAGACGGTTTGTGAATAGGGAATGTGCAGAGGTTAGTAGAGGGAGCTACGCGCATTCAGTAAACTAGCTTAAAAGCCGAGTTGTGTGAGGGTTCGCATCGTTTTTCTGCGTGGTAATAATAAAAAAAATCCTTAAGGCAGTTTTTTATATTTTAATAGTAATCCAAACCTTGACTGACTAATGATAACACATCTACATATAAATAAAATAAATAAAAAAAACTGTATTTTAAAAAGATAAAACCGACTTCAAAGTTGTACGTAGTTGAGAGTTAAAACTTCCTATCTCCAAAACTACTGAACCGATTTTGATGAAACTTGCACTATTCCCTAAGTTGAACAATATCTAGTACAATAAAAAAAGAATCACTTAAATCGGACTTGTAGTTCTGGAGATATGCGTGAACAAACATAAAAACATACATACATACATACATACATACACTTTTGAAATTTGACCCTTTTGTTCAGAAGCTGTTATAGATTAACATATACAAAAACTGGGCAGTTCTGGAAATATTACATACAAACGCGTCGAATTGATAACCTCCTTTTTTTGAAGTCGGTTAATTACTATGTTAAAGCACAAATCAATACGCCTATTGATTTGTGCTTTAACATAGTAATGATCCGTTATGTTTATCCGTAAGCTGTCTGTGCTGGTGCTGCCACTAACGTTAAAATATTGGAGGAGCTAAATTAGCTATTGAATACATTTTGAGCATCACCTAGAGACATTATAATTTGGAAAAGTTTCATAAAAATTTGATAATAAAATATCGAATGTCCGTTTAAATATTTTCTTTATTTAGTTGCCAAAATACGAACGTAACAAAAAACAAAACAGCACGATTAGTTTATCTCTTGTTTGAGATGTGAAATGACAGGAAAAGAAAACTATCCTCTTATTCTAGGATTCAGTGTCTTTAAACCAAATTTTATGAAAATCGGTTCAGCGGTTTGGGCGTGAAGAGGTAACAGACATACATAATATTAGTATGGATAGTCAGCTTTATTTACACTCAAATTAAAATGATAATATTTATTTCATTTTATTTTATTTTATTTTACTTGGAAAACAAACAGTGATATAATACTAATTACATATGAATAGTAGGTATCAGAGCACCATTTATATGTTTTCACATACAGATAACTATAGTATAAAGACAAAGAAAAACAAAAACTTGCAACATCAAACAGGGTACACCACATAATACATAGTTTTAGAAGGCGAGGATAATTCTAGAAGGATGGTAAATGACAATACATAATATATTATTCTTATTATATCATAGTGTGACGTCCTGCCGTCTTTCACTGTCTTATGTAAAACAGGGGACAGTTAACACTTGATCACACTTCACAAGTTTGCTCATAGACAAAAGTTTAATAAAATCAGCGGTAATCCTTTGTCAACACTAATTATTCAGCTTTTATGTCGAAAATTTTTAAAATTCTGAAAGACAAAATGTGTTACTAAAAATGCTGACGTCTGGTTCAGCTTTTAAGCTGAAAAAGTGTTGATAAAATATTACTGTTCATCTTATTTGTGACTTATCTAGTCATTAAATTTTTTTACATTTTAAAACAACACCTAGAAATTGGGACCTAGCTCCTTTATTGCACCGAAATTCGAAATTCAATAACACTTGATTTTGAAGTTTAACCGTGAAGAGGTTATACAGATAGACAAATAAACAGACATATTAGGATTCTTCTATAAAAAGTTCTAGAAACAGGTCTGAAAGTTAAAACTCAATAATTATAATATATTCGAGTGTCGTTGAAGTCTTTTGTATGGAGCAAAGATTTGACCTTTGACCTACATGTATTTTGGTAACTTTCATAATTTAGTTTTATAAAGAGGTAAAAAAATAGTGTGTTTTCTTAATTGATTATAAATAACTAATTTAGGTAATCATACAATAATAAAGGCCTACCACAGGTTCGGTAGTTAGCCCGGCGAGAAGGACCGGTTAATAAACTTTTTAACAAAAATTGGAAAAAAAAAATTCAAAAATAATTAATAAAATATAATTTACACGAGAATGATAAATATTATATCTGTGACCCTTAGGCTGCGTTATCACCAGAGATGTGTTGCGAGGAATGTGTTTTTGAGAACCAATGGAATCGCTTCATTGACGTGACCTCGCTCAGCGCAGCGATTCTATTGGATCTTAAAAACACATTCCTCGCAACACATCTCTGGTGGAAACTCAGTCTTAAACAAAAGTTTAAGGATTTGTATTGTATCTTCTTACTGCTACTGAAAACTACATAGCCGAGCATACGTCGCTTGGTCGGAAGATCTTCCATTATGGCGATCCCTCACAGCCCAGGGGGGCTATTATGAGCTCTTATATCCAGCCGGTTTACAGGCCAGTTTACAGGCCGTTGCATAGACACGGCTTGTAAACTGGCTGGAAACTAGCTGGATATAAGAGGTCATAATAGCCCCCCTGCAGTGATCAAGTGTGTACTGTCATATGTCATTAAGTTTCATTCACGTGAATGGTGCTTATTATACAGACCCAACGACACAACAGAACTAAAACTATCGCATAATACAGAGTCACTGAACTACTCTACATACGCGGGGAAAACCAAGTATCGTGAAGAAAACTCATTAAAAATAATATGGAAACACTATCTGTCTCGACAAATGTTGTTTTGCCATATCAGTAATTGAAGTGACTAAATAAGTATGTGATATTGAATGTACAATTGGTGGAAATTCATATTCAATTAAATAATTATCATGTAAATAAGTATGTCACCATGGCAACGTCCATCGCTATGCCGTCGCACAAACAATGGTCGCCGTCAGTCTCGAGTTGTAATAAGTTACTATTATTTATTCAACAATTGCACTTATCAATATAATAAGTACCCAGTAGCCGATTCTCAGACACACTGAATATGCATATAAAATTTGTTAAAAATCAGTAAAGCCGTTTTGGAGGAGTAAGGTAATCTAACAGGCCAACATACACGAGAATTTTATATACTTAATATAAGACTAGATGACGCCCGCAACTCTGTTGCGCCAGAACTCGTTTATCGCACGGAAACCGTACATTTTCTCGGGACAAAAAGTATCCTATGTCCTTTCCCGGGACTCAAAGTATCTCCATGCCAAATTTGATCAAAATCGGTTTGGGCAGTTTGGGCGTGAAGAGGCAACAGACAGACAGACAGACAGACACACTTTCGCATTTATAATCTTAGTATGGATTAGTAAAGCATAAATGCTTCTTCACGCCCAAGCCACTGAACCGATTTTGCTGGAATTTGGTATAGGTATCCCTATGTACCATATTTCAGCAAAATCAGTTGACTCCTAAGAAAGGACATAGGACACTTCGTATCCCGGAAAAATGTCGATAAACAATTTTTGGCGCCACGGAGTTGCGGGCGTCATCTAGTTTAATATTTTAGTTAGCTATTTTATTGCTATCGCTAAAAGAAACACAGAAATTTATTCTTGTTTTTGTTATTAAAAGTAAGTATTTTTGATACCAATACGACCTGCAAACCTTCAAAAATAGGGCGTATTCCCTCTTAAAAGGTTGGCAACGCACCTGCAGCTCCTCTGATGTTGAGAGTGTCCATGGGCAACGGTAGTTGCTTTTCATCGTACCCGTTTGCTCGTTTGCCACCTTATTTTATTTATAAAATAAAGTAAAAGAATCATAGAAACAAATATAATCGTAGTACGTCACATGCCGCGCGGGCGCTTGGCACGTTGGCGACGGCCAGGTTAAATCACAATAAATCACCACATATTGTGCAAGGGACCTTACTCTAATGTTATTTATTTAGCACTCGAAGCACTAACCGAATTATACGATATGAATTTCATATTTTATCATCATGGTGTTTTGAGAAAATAGCCCACAAATCGCCTAAATAGGGATGGATGGCAAGGTCAAAGATTAGCAGATTTTTTAAAATAAAATAAAGATATAACGGGAAAAAATAAGTATTTCCAAACTTTCAGCTTCATAATATTTGTATTTTTTTATGAGCCTTCAAAGTTAGATACTTAGATAAGTCGATTTTTTTACAAAAATAAACTAATATTTATTTACCATTCGGTAACTTATGCAATTAAAAGCAACTTTTTTATGAAAGCACCTTCATTATAAACGCAGTATTTAATATACCTATCGAACAAAGCTCTCCCCCGATGCGTACAAACTACGAAAGACTGACGTCATAATTTCGTAGCACTTTGTATGGAGCATTTCGGGAAGGTCTATTTTATTAGATTTTTGAATTGTGATATCTTGGAAAGTTTCGGCCGGCTCGATCCGGTTCCATCAATCCATCGAGCGGCTCGATGCGAGCCTTCGAGCTGTCAGTTTTGCGGTCCACACAGTAATTATTACTCGATTTGGAGTAAAACTATCGAGCAAAACCGTATGTGACTTAGCAAAAGTGGTCCGCCAGCAGAAAAGTTTGAGAAGTTCTGCTGCTATAATCTATCTTCTATATATATAAAACTCAAAGGTGACTGACTGACATGGTGATCTATCAACGCACAGCCCAAACCGCTGGACGGATCGGGCTGAAATTTGGCATGCAGGTATATGCTATGACGTAGGCATCCGCTAAGAAAGGATTTTGATAAATTCCCGCCACAAGGGGTTCAAATAGGGGATGAAATGTACTTCTTAACGCGAGCGAAGCCGCGGGCAAAAGCTCGTATTATTGTATATGTACTGTGTAGACTGAGGTATCATGATATAGATGGATCCTAAATACCTATACATGTCCCAAGCGTGAAAAATATAAAAGAGATCTCTTGTTTCATATTTCAGTAGGACGAAAACACGACTGGAGACAACCTTACTGGAGAGAGATCAGGCGCAGAACCGACTTTTACATCCCTATACACCATACACCAAACCTCTTTCTTATTAGGCTAACCAACTTTATTTGGATATAAGTGACAAAGTCGGGATGGGGCGTAAGCGCTTACGCTTAGCCAAAGAAACATTTTCCATAGGTTATAATACATAGTACGAGGGCCCTAGAATATTTTTTTATTACTATCAAGCTAATTTTTGCTAGTAGCTTCGATTTGATAAGACGAACAACATTTTTATTTGCGAAAAATCTTGAAAGCGGTAGCTAACAGAAATAGATAGGATTTCATACTTTGATTTGATGGTTCTAAAATACGGATTGTTCTATTTGTAGGACAATGTTTTTTCGAAATTTATCGCAAAATAAAGCTACTCACAAAAATTAGCTTGATAGTAATAAAAAGAAATTGTTCTAGGGTTCCAGTACTTACTATAAGATGTGCTAGCTAATATTCTGTAAATTATATATTTAATACAACAAGATTTATTTATGTAATCCTACGACCTATGTAAAGTGTTCTAGGAAATACTATTTTTTCTTTTCATAAGACCCTCGTTTCATTTTAAAATTGAATGTCACCATATTATGTTAAACACATTATAAAGTATAATATATTGCGTAATATTGTAGACATCAATACTAAATAGTGTTTGAAAGTCGAGGGGTTTCTGAGTGTTTTGTAATTTCGATTACGATGACTGAAACTTTCTGTTTTCAAAATTAATAAGTAATAGTTAAAAAAACTAAAAACACGCTTTTTATATAAAGGGTTACAAACAAACATATAAACATACAACTTGAAAAATGGAATAATTATATCAAATTAATGTATTGTCATCGGTCCTCGATAAATCTACAAAGTTTGAACGAAATCTGGCCGTTTAAAGTGGGTCAAAATCGCGCCCAAAGAAGTCGGTTACAAACATGTTACAAACAAATATACAGGTGAAGCTAATAAAAAGCGCATAAAAATGTCGGTATAAAGGTTTAGGTGCTGCAGACACTTTTTGGTATTGGTACTTTTATTTGCTATTTACCAATCTTTAGCTTAAAGTTTCCTAGCAATTTTTATTTCATTTTCAATGTAATTAAGCTTGCTTCTAGATGTTGTTCACAATTTCGTCGCGTATCAGTTTGCCCGTAAAAAATAAACATCATGTTTTACAGTAATTTAAATATTATGTACTATGTTATGTCCGCGAAACTCATGAAAACATTTCAGCAATTTCAGCTTGTAGAGGTAAAACAGGTATAAAATTAATTTAAATGTGTTTATATGCACTCTTACATTATTTTATAACACAAATCTAATTTAAATAGCATCGCATTGAAAAAATCAACATCATCATTATTCATTTGTCATCGCAAAACGCTACCAAATCTCGTTGAACAAAATTAATGACAAATAAAATTGTTTGTCTGTTATGATATTCAAGATGTTTAGAACATAATTTGTGCCATGTTGTGTGATTGTACGGGCCTGTATGGTTTGTATGGGCAGTATGGTTTGTATGGTCACCATCTGAACATAATTCCATTGTGATTAATAATGTCTGAAGTGCCGGACAAGGTGCAAAAAATTTGGACGTGAATGACCAATGAGTTGTACAGGGTGTTCTTTAAATCATTTTTTAATGATATTTTTTCTACAGAGTTAGTCTATAATGATCAGAGTTTGAGCCCAGAGCCTTAAAATCACTAAATTGTAATTAGTTTTTTACATGAGGAATGAAAAATTAAATTTTAGATGTTTAATTTCCTTTAGTTGGAATTTCCTGAAAGACTGAAAAATGCTGCAAAACTGATGCGCAATATGACGACCTCCGTGGCTCAGTGGATAGCACGTTGGTAGCTTAAGCCGGAGGTCGCGGGTTCGAATCTCGCCGACGGAACAAAAAGTTTTCAAAGTTCCTGGGTCATGGATGTGTATTAAATATATTTATCATATAATAAAAATCTTAAATATATGTATAGTATAAAAGTATTAAATATATTTTCGTTGTCTGGTACCTGTAACACAAGTCCTTCAGGTACTTAGCATGGGGCCAGACTGACGTGGTGTGAAGCGTCCATAGATATTATTATTATTATTAATATGTCTTACGAAGCATTAAATACATAAAGTACTAATATTGTAAACGCGAAAGTGATACCGTTTGTCTTTCCGTCTGTTACCTCTTTTTTAAACAACCACCATGAAATTTATAATAATTTGAACTATGAAAAACCTATGATTTTAAAAAGACATTCAGTCAGTAAAATTAACAGTTTCGTCACAACTATATGGGACTGTACTCTTCCAAAAAACTCATCTCCAATTCGATCAACTTCCAAAACACGATGCGGATATATTCCTGATATACTTTATTTATACTAGAGATCGCCCAATGGTCTAAGTTTGACATTAATTTCAACGACATTAGGACTACTACCTATATTTTGTTAAAAAATGTATGATAAAAGCATAATTTCAAAATAATATTAGCTCAATGTACTCCTTCACCATATAAACTATAACTGTGCAAAATTTCATTCACCTACGTTTTCGCATTTTTCGTCAAAAGCATAGATTTAATATGAAAATATAGTCAAAAGGGATACAAAGTTTTTCGCTCGCGTATTAATATATAGATTTTTTAAATTCCAGTTTTGGAACACCCTGATCCCTGTAGATAGTGGTGTGTGGCGGTCGCGGCGACAAGAGGCCGGTTGCAAAGCTGATAACAACAATACAAGACCGATGTAATTCGCAAATCAACGCGACAAACGTTCGGCTGGATGATAGAAAGTTTTGCCACAAAAATATCGCCAAATTTTTCGTTATTCGAACTTTGTGTGCATGTATTTTTATTCTGGAATTTATAATTTTCATTCCCTAATCATCTTTATAGTTGGACAAAATAAGTCATAATTTATAATACTATTAAAAATATACATAATTTTTCTTATCTAAAGAACTTGTTGAATTAAATGCCACAGATAACCATTTTTTCTGGCAATAAGATAAATGGTGGAGACGTTTAGTAGGAAGCTTAAGTTCACACTTCCGTTTTAGAGATAAGAAGTGTAAGCCCCATTCATATATTGTTAACTTAATCTACTTTATCGTCTTAGCATGTGCACTTTTTGCATATTAGAATTTAAAGCTGCACTGCAGATCAAGCACTGAGTTATGCTTATGACTCATTCAAACGTGCGGCTAGCTTGAGATATTCTATGATTATTACTTAATTTTAATTAATTAAGAAATTGACATATTTATGGAGTTTATGTTAATAAAATGTTAATTTTATTAAAGTTTAGTTTTCATTAAATCTCTCTGAGTTCGACCGTATTTTATGATCTCTTATTGATTAAAAAAACTTCTATGTTTAATTACTGTTATCATCGAGGCTTAAAATCAATTTTTACTTAGCAGTATACCTACATTATTCTATTGCATTTTTAATATTTAATATTTACTTCAATTTCGGTGAATGAATTCTACGATCGTCCTAATACACAGCACAACTTTCTGGCAGCCGTACATGGTCGTTTGGTCAAGTTTAGTAGGAAAGGATTAGTGGGCAGTTGCATATTTTTTCTGAGGAGGCTTGTGCTGACCTGTCACTCATGATGCATCGTGCAGCCTCTGATGTTCATACTTCAGCCGGTCTTCAAATAATAGAAAAAAATGCTTTCTTTTTTAATTTTATTTCATATGTCATATCTAAGGGCGATAGTGCCTACAATTATATTGTTATTCTCAATCATTAATTGTTAAAAACTCTATATTATTTGAATAAGTTAATAATGTACATAGCCTTATGTTAATGCTGATGCTAATAGGTAGATACCTAACTTATTCAAAATCCGTTTAGTAATTCTATAGAATAAATGTGTACATCAATATAATATATAATATTATAGTGCAATAAACCTATGGTCAATGTCGGCCAACCCCGAAAACTTAGCAGTTATAATAGCAAGATTAGAAATGAGCAATCTTTAAAATTTAAATGCCGCAATTAGTATTTCATCGCCATTCATCGAAAAAATAAAAAAAATAATTGTCAAACTTGCCGCCTAAAAATGCCACCCAAAAATCGCACGCAACATTTGAAAAGCATAAAGAACGTACACCAGTGGCGCAAAATAAGTACATTTTAGCGAAATTTGAATAGGGAAGAGTAGCTAAGCGTATTTATTTAAAAGATTACAGATTAACGAACAGTAGGACAAGTACGTTACGTTATTTTTTGTACAAATATAATCCCTTGGATACACAATTGGAGATTTGGTCATTTGAGGGTCTGGGCCACACGGGAGGCGTAACAAAGGGACAAATTTTATAACGTCTAGACGTAGAATTAAGTGGACAATTGTTGACACTTTTTCGTAATATTCCAAGTACGTAAATTTACTTTCTTTAGCGGAGGTCTTGATGTTTTCGTGGCTTCAGCAAGGATGATGGCTCTTGGAATACCACCGAGTTTTAGTGGATAGGGTTGCGTTGCGTTACCATCTCTTTGGAAGTCCCACATATTCCTGTGGGAATCCCTATTAATCCTCAGAGGAAGGGCATTTCTTTAGGTACGTGAAAAAGTAATATTTCAGAATTTTTGGAACGGCTTCCAGAGAAGGAATCTTGGACGTTTTATACAGACATTCATTATATTTCAAAACGTTGTAGAGTGATAATAATTAGTTATAATTAAAAATATACTGATGTTAAAACTATGTACATGCATTCTATAGTTCATTTTCACTTTATTTGAAATACTTACTAGCAATTTAATAATTTAATTCACGTAATATATAGACATGAATATGAAATAATTTCAAAATTTACATATCAAACAAACACATTTTTGCAAAAAAAGCGGCGCTAAAGGACACTGGTCAGATAATCCCTGCAACCCTTGCCAAATGGACATATTTTTTGCCCATTCATGAATGGGAAGCATTGTGCGCGCGAAATGTACAGGAAACTATTCACTCCAATTGTCTATGCTCCATTGGTCAATCTCTATTCATAATACAAGAAAGTGGGCACGCATGCACGTTAAATTACCTCTAAAGCATCTCTATGTTAACGACTTAAGAACTATAATAATCGTAGTGTGAGTATGCTTATCATCTGTCAAAAGTGTATTCCATTTTTTTCGCGCCTTTTTATTTTAAAATTTTCGAATCGGCCAGTATTCCAAGTTTAAACAATGTTCTATTTTTGAAATGCCCTAGAGGTTTGATATTTGGCTTTGACTTCTCACCACGATTCCCGAGGGAGTTAATATTGTGCCTCAAAATTTGCAAATAGCCCTGTCAATTTTGTCACAGTGGTTACACCAAAAAAGTACTTTGAAGTAATCACTAATCACCGAAAGGCAAATGACATTTTAAGCTGATACATACTTATTTTAAAAGCATTGACATGCTTCATGCTCAACCACTACAAATTAGAAAAAGATAAAATAAATAAATATAACATTAACATAGGCTTTATATAGGCCTCTATGCTGGATATCCATGATTGCTCAACTGTCTATAATCTATATCATCTAGCGACGTCAATCATAAGCAATTATAGACGAAAATCGCTACTCGAATAACTTGTGAAAGCAATAAAGAATACAGACACTTTAGTTATTTCTGGTTTCTAAGGTTTTCTGACAAGAATTTAAAAAAAACATTCAACGGCGTTGTTAATTGATTAGTATTTTGACAATAGCCAATGAAAAGCGTTAGCGAATAGATAAACTTATCAGTCTAAAAATATATTTGAGTAGGTCAAATAAAAGTTCCAAAATTCATACCAATAATAATAATAATAATAGCTCCCACACCGGTTTCGGTGACGGTGGCCGGTTTCATTGAAACCAGGCCAGCTACGCAGGAGTATTTTTATAGTGCCCAAGTGTGTGCGCAGTACACAAGAGCACTCTCTATTCCTTTACTCTCATAACCCAGTGGGACGGCAGACCGACACGACCGGCGAGAGATCAGGCGCAGGACCGACTTTTTACATGCCCATCCGACGCATGGATCATCTTACTTATCAGACAATCAGGTGATCAGCCTGCATTGTCCTAACCAAACTTGGAAATAACATGTTTCCAACGCGGGAATCGAACCCACGACCTCCGAGTCAAGAGCCGCGCTCTGTACCACTAGACCACGGAGGCGTACCAATAATATTATAAATGCGAAAGTGTGTCTGCCTGTCTGTCTTACTTACCTTTTCACGCTGCTGAACAGATTTTGATGAAATTTGGTAGAGAACCGCTGAAGTATTGCTGAGATTTTTATGGTGATACTTTGAGTCCCAGGCAAGGACTGTATACGATACTTTTCGGAGTTTAACGGAGTTGAGGGCGCCATCAATATGACAGTCAAAAGTCTCAAAAACCGGACATTAGAAATTCCAAAATTATAAAGTAGGTCAAATGAAATTGCCAAAATACAATTTTCAAACTTTCTATTCGAAGAACCGATCAGTGTACCAAAATGTATAAGGAAGGATACATGTCATAAGTTCAGCGGGCGTTGGCACACTTATTTCGTGTTTTTTCGTGACTCAGAAGAAATTGTATACAATTTTCGCTTCATCGCTAATTTTGGGTTCTTTTTCATACAAATTAGTATGCCAAATGTTAGCGTTATTGTTAGGATTGAGGTCAAGAGGATACTGTTCTTTCAAAAACTAACATGGTAATGTGAATTCTAAGAATTCTGTAAACACTTTGGAAGGAAAATGGCCTTTTTTTTTTGAGGAGGGGGCGGGGGAAGGAGCAGGGGTATGTCGGACTCCCTCCGGCTTACGCCGGAGGCTTACTGATTAAAACCCCCCCATGCTCTCGTCAACGCTACACGCGAAAGAAGCGGGATCGCGAAGCATTCCACCGCGTCCTTCGCAGCGTTTGCCGCTTCCGGCACCACAATTCGCTGCGGCAGCTCTTGCCGCCGCCTGCCTTCACCGAGAAGCTCCCCGGGCATCGGGAGAGCCTATCTCCTCGAGGCCTGTATTGTGGGCGGTGATCCCCCGATCAGCCGCCCCCGGGCCTAGGCTTCCACCTCCATAGCGGGGGCGACTTCACTCGCCCCGGCTTTATCGGCTCCAGGCCGTTTACGCGGCCGAGCCTTGGAGGGAGCCTTGCGCTTCTTCCTCGTGCCGGGAGGCTTGTTGGGTGCTGTAATACAGCCGTTAGCCCCCAGCACGTGGTTGCTCTCTCTTCCGAGCTCTGCGCAGTGAAAGCAGCTGGGCTCCTCCGGGCCCCGGCTTCCCGCAACGGAAGCAATTCCCGCTACGGTCTACCGGGGACTGGCAGCTCGATGCTAGGTGGCCGGTGTCCAGACAACGGTAGCACCGCTTTGGCCTCGCGGCCAGCAGCACCACCCTTGTCAGGACCCATCCAACCTGCAGCCGCCCAGAAGCAAGTAACTTCTTGGCGGCAGCCGTGGGGACGGGAGCCATACGCTCCTTGCGCCCCTGGGACCTACCGTAATTCTGCCCGACCGGATGTCGGTGGCCGGGCAACCGCCTTCTTTTGCCGCCGCCTTGGTGACATCGGCGGCGGTCGCTGCGTCGTCTAAACCGGCGACAAGTTGTCTCTGTCTGACTGTCGAGGACCTCCCTCATTCTATTGGCGAGGGCGTCCGCCC
This sequence comes from Plebejus argus, assembly GCA_905404155.3. NCBI lineage: Eukaryota > Metazoa > Arthropoda > Insecta > Lepidoptera > Lycaenidae > Plebejus > Plebejus argus. The sequence continues at coordinate 4,090,591 of FR989947.1, read as the reverse complement.
TCTGCTGGGCTTCCTCCCCGGATACTTCAAGTATCCGGGCGCCCGTCCTCGCTCGCCGGAATCGAACCTTGTTCCTTCTCTGGTGGATTCCCACCTCCTCAAGATCGATCCGGCTCGTCGCCTCCTTGAGTATGGAAGCGTACGTCACGTTCTGGTCTACCCCCTTCTCCAGCGTGAGAGTAATGGCAGCTGACTTGAACGGACGCAGCTTCCTCTTCTTCTTCTTCGAGGCGGCTGTAGATGGTAAAGCCGCCCCCTTCTTCTTCTTACCCTTCGGACCCACCGTGGTCCAAGGGGTCTCTGTATGGAAGGAGCTAGTATTCGCTCCCCCTTGTGCCGCCTCCTGAGCAGCCATTGAGGGCCGCTTCTTCTTCTTCCTGGCCTTTTTAGCCCTGGGCACCGTGGGTGCAGCAGGGGCCTCTAGAGGGGCCGATGCAGCAACTGACGGTTGCGACTTCTTCTTTGCCGGTTTCCCTTTCGCCTTCTGCAGAGGGGGTCCCAGCATTTCTTCCTCGACCGGTCTTATGTCAGACGCCAGCGAGGGTCTCCGTCTCAGCTCGGGCAGGAGACGGTCCTCCAACCCAGCGAGTCTGGCGTTGAGCATATTGCCAAAGGTCTCCACGTTTGCACGGGAGACCTCGGCCAACAGCTCACGCACGTCAGTTCCTGCAGGCTGGAAAGTCTGTCTGCGCAACTCGTCGAGCTCCTGGCGTAACTTCGCCACTTGCCCTTCGAGCCGCGCATTCTGGGCCTCCAGCCTCTTGATCTCTTCTGTTGAGGAGCGATCTTTCACCTCGTCAAAGACCATTTTGATGGTCGCCACCGATTCTTTAAGGAACCTTACATAGGTACCCTGAAGATTGGAGGACTTCGTGGCGACCATTACAATGGTCTTCAGCGAAGTCTCCATCGTTTTCATTAGATCAGCGCCTGTCCACTCCAAAGCCTCTTCTCGCGAAGGAGAAGAAACGGGGAGACCGGAGTGGGAGGGGGCGGCGCGTATTCCTCGCCTCCCGCGCTGCTTCCACGATCTCTTCCTCGGCTTGTAGCCGAAGAACTTGTTCCTTTTGCCGATTAAAGTCGGCCTGCGCCTTCGCCAGACCGACATATTGGCCGGTCGTTGGTGGGCGGCCGCGTCCTCTCTTAGGTTTAGGCATCGCCCCCTTGCCGAGGGGCGGCGCCATGTCGTCATCCGAGCGCCTCTTTCGGCGCGTCCTGACCAGGAATGCGGGTAGGCCCTCGGAGTCCAGTGACATGCCAGACATTTCGCTGGAATCCGAGATACAGTCTCGCTGTCTAGGAAGGAAAATGGCCTAGGAAAGTGTACTGTGATTTTAATAATACCGGCTTCCTATAGTTTTGTAGAGTCTAAGTATGTGCGCAGTACACAATATGAGCACTTTTAATACTCTCATAACCCAATTAGATGGACGACCGACACGACTGGCGAGAGATCAGGCGCAGGACTTTTAACCATGTCCATCCGACGCATGGATCATCTTACTTGTCATGTCAGACAATCACTGTCTGACCGCGATCTGCAATACTAACCGAACTTGAAAACAACATTTTTATCGTCCGAACATAAAAATCAAACTACTAATTTCATGTCACGTTCTAATTTACTTGACTACAGAGGCGCTAATGAACCAACTTAATATTATGAGAAGCTACACTTTTCGATGTCAGGAAGAATGGAAATGTTATCGAAATATTGTCTCGAAAGTTTCGAATTTCAAATCGTCCACCTAAAAAGAGTTGATCGACCAAACAACATTCAACTTTTATCGAGAGCAAAATTTTAAAGTCGGAATTCTGCAAAGTATCATTATAACACAGAAGTTTTAATACTAAATCGAGAGCAGAATATAAAATACCAAAGTTAATTAAAGGTACAAGTTGGAACCGAGCGACATGCGACAACTGCAGACGACGTGCGTCGCGACACAACTTATTTCTATGTATTTCTATGAAAATATACCCTCAGAAGCTAGCGGTATGAAGCTAGCGACCTTTGATTATATTTCATAGAAACCGGTAGTGTCGCGACGGCACGTCATGCGGCGTCTGCAGTTGGCGCGTGTCGCTCGGTTCCAACTTGTACCTTAATGCCTTAATAGTAACCAGATGACATCAAAATTCATTTTTTTTTTCATGATTGTCTGTTATCTCTTCACGTCCAAACCGCTTAACCGTTTAGCTGAAATTTGGTATGGCGATACCTGGCGATACTATGAGACCCGGAAAGGGACTAAAATGTACGGTTTCCACGCGATAACAAATTTTGGCCAAACAGAGTTGCAAGCGTCATCTAGTTTTCAATATGTAAGTCCTGAAAAAGAACAAAGTTTTTATCACGAACGCTAAACAAATTTCCACGCTAACAGACTTGTTAGTAACATTGAAATCTAACTACGCATTAAAAATGCACCGTTTCCTACAAATATCATTAGCATGGTGCATAATTTCGTCTCTAAGCCGCCTGATACTTCCGGTCGCTTTCTCTTCCGCCGTAGAAAAGTCTTTCCTACTGGAAGCGGTTTTTCTAGATCTTATTACTGTGTAAGATTATCTAGAAAACGCCTTTCTACTATGTCTTCCTGGTACTTTTGTGACTCGATAAAGAGTGGGATTGGTACAAAGGTCGATGACATAGAAAACTTAGTAAAATATCCATACTATAAATGCGAAAGTGTGTCTGTCTGTCTATCTGTTACCTCTTCATCGCCAAAAACGCCTGTTTAGCTTAAATTTTGATATAGTGATACTTTGAGTTCGGGGAATTTATGCTAGAAAATTGTTCAATTCCTTAAATTCTTGCGCAATGAAGTTGCAAGTTGTCTCTAGAAGTATACCTTTTTCATTTCCTAGCAATAGAGTAGATATTATATAATATAATATAAATGCACGGCACCGTAAGTAGTCTTTAGACGTACATTGAAGTTGCAGGTAAACATAACTATTGTGTCATGTGTGTTAGGTTACAAGGAGTTGTCTCTAGAAAGTATCCCTGTTTATTTGCTGGCAATATAGAGTAGCTATATTTCATATTATTGTTAATAGTACTTTCTCAATAGGACATATAACTGCAATGTTTTCACGCTAGAGTGCAGCACCAGCATGACAGTAAACAAAAAGCTTTGTTCGGCGTTTGACAACGTTTCTGTCAATATTCTGATATATGACGTGTGCAACATGCCGGATTTTGGTCGGATTATTTACTGTGCTGTGTGTGCTAGTGGCGCCATAAGCTCTGATCTTTGCGTAATATTTATTTATTAACCTAGATATTATGAGTCATTTGATAGACAGGTGAAAATCACATAGAAAGTTACTCTAAGATTTGGTCAGTAGCAGCATCAGAATGATTCACGTTAGTGATTCATATTGTTTACAAAATTTCTTATTACCATTAAATTAATGTTTATATCCTTCACCTTAATTAAAATTAAGTTCAAAGTTACATTATTTCTGCAACAGCATTTATTTGCGTCTCTGATCTCTATCATTCATTTATTTGGTGACGCCGCGTTAAAATAAAAAACCGTGTTGGATATGTTTTAGATTGCTTATTTGAAAAAAAGAAATGGAACAGCAAGACATGGAAAGGGCGTAAGCGACAAGACAGTTTTTGTCGCGTAATTGAAAAACCATAAATATATTTCATATTAAGCTATGAGCAAATTAAAGTGTATGCTTGAACCAATCAATGTACAAATTGAATGGATGCTTAAATCACTCTCCTCTGTTGGCAAAATTAGAATCCCTTTTTTAAAGAGGTTTTTGATTGATTATTCTGTGTTATAAAAGTTGACCAATCGTGTTATGCTATGGGTAATTCAAAGACAAAGACATGATGAATACTAACAATGAACTTTAATTTCTTAGCTTTAGTCATTGCTGAGAAAAATCGATATCGCTACAGCCAAATTATCAAGGCGTCGTCGCCTCGTAAATGTGAGGATACTTAACTTAGATAAAATAACTTATGTAGTAACTTAAAGTTACTATCTAAATTATTATTTTTGTAAAATATTTGGTTTATTGTAATGGCTATGTACCCTCAAAAATATGTTTTTTGAATCTCCATGCTATTTCTAAAAACAAACATTCTGCGAGTTTTTTTACGCCGGTTCTTCTCACCGGGTAAGTTCCCAAACTATTCCGATAGTAATACACGTGGCAAAAAGTAGGACGATCTGAAAACATTTAATTCAAATTTATTCAGACATGAAGCAATGTTTTTTATTTATGTTTAACTAGAGACGCCCGCAAGTTTGTTGCGCCAAAACTCGTTTATCGCGCGGGAACCGTACATTTTTCCGGGATATAAAGTATCCTATATCCTTTCCCGGGACTCATTACTCAAAGTATCTCCATGCCAAATTTCAGAAAAATCGGTTCAGTTGTTGGGACGTGAAGAGGTAACAGACAGACAGACATACTTTCGCATTTATAATATTAGTATGGACGTCTTCGCGGAGCACACAATGAGAATAGCTGGTAAAGGGAAAAAAGTGAGTTTTGATAACTAAGGGCCTGTTTCACCACTGTCTGATAAAGTGCCGAATAGGCTATTGTTACGTGCTAAGGTTCGATGATTCGGAGAAAAAGACCTGGTGACTCTCTTGAAGACTTTTATTTACACTACACTTAACACTTACACTACACTTACACTCACTAGATCACTATGTCTAAACACTAAGCACTAGGTCCAAACACTATGCACTAAGTTCAAACACTAAGCACTATCACTGGTTCACTCACTAAGTCACTTGTTTCTCACTTCCGAAGTCGCTTTGATTATCGCTCACTCGAAAACATTCGAAGACTGGCCCCCGGCGTGTTTACCTGCCCTATTTATACGGGTCGAGGCGAGTAGAAGAAAGTTCGGGAATGTTCCGAGAACAATACCGGTTCGCGTAATACGTAAACAACCGTGGGAAAATTCTAGAGTGTACGCGCAAATAAACAAAAACATGCAAGTAGCGGCATCTGGTATTGAATAGGGGATTTACGCTGTCTGTGATGCTTTCGCCTGGTTGCCGCTAGATGACACTACGTGTCCGCATTCGTAACACTACTCCCCTCTTAGAGATGCTCGTCCCGAGCATCATTGTTACTGCCATGGTAACGCGCCAGACGGTCTATGTGTACCACTTTGAATGTCCCTCTTGGTTGCTTTTGAATCCTATAAGTCACATCATTCAATCGGGTAACCACTTTGTATGGGCCGTCCCACTTGGTCTGCAACTTTGGAGATTTCCCTTTTCGACGAGTTGGGTTATGCAGCCACACCAGTGTCCCTTCTTCGAAGCCGCTCGTGTTCGATTTCCGGTCGTATCTGGTCTTCATGTTCTCACTTGAATGTAACCCATTCTCCCGAACCATGCCGTGTATATAGCGCATCTTTTCCCTCAAATCGCAGACATAGTCTTGTACGGTCTTTGGTTCCTCCGGTGACCCTCCTGTCAAGAGGTCTACTGGTACTCGCAGTTCTCTCCCATAATTGACATACGCCGGGGTAGCTTTTATGCTCTCATGCTCGGCGGTACGATACGACAGAAGGAAGAGCGGTATGTACTTGTCCCAATCCTTTTGTTTGTCATCTACCAATTTCGCCAAATGCCTCTCAAGGGTCTGGTTAAATCTCTCAACCATTCCATCAGACTGCGGATGGTACGCGGTGGTCCTCGTTTTATGCATTCCCAAGATTCTGCACACTTCCTGGAAGACCTGCGATTCGAAATTCCTGCCCTGATCGGAATGGATTTCCAGAGGCACACCAAAGCGAGATATCACTTCTTCCACAAGCTTAGAAGCAACTGTCGTAGCTTCTTGGTTTGGTATGGCGAACACTTCAGGCCACTTGGTGAAGTAGTCCATGACGACCATGAAATACTTGTTTCCCGACTCCGTTACAGGAAATGGCCCAGCTACATCAACTGCAATTCGTTCCCACGGTGCGCCAACGTTATATAACCGCAGGTTCCCACGGCTCCTGGTCTGTGGTCCCTTCACTGCAGCGCAAGTAGTACATTTGCGGCACCAATCCTGCACGTCATCTCGACAGTGCAACCAGTAGAATCGTTCCCGCACTTTTGTTAACGTCCTCTTGACACCTAGATGACCTCCTGATACGCCATCGTGCATTTCACGGAGAATATCTGGTACTCTCGCTCTTGGGACAACTATCTGAAGATGGAACTCTCTGCCGTTAGTCTTCTCCCATTTCCGGTAGAGTATTCCGTTTTGAAGTACCAGACTCTCCCACTGCGCCCAGTACGCCTTAGTGACAGCGCCAGTGGGTGCAACCTCACTCCAGATTGGTTTTACGTCACCCCGTTTCTTCCATGTGATGATGTGCCGAAGGTCGTCATCTTTTTCTTGAGCCTCCCTCATGGCATCATTCTCCCATGGACCCAAAGGACTTGTTCTCGTTAACTTTATTGTCACTTCATTAGATTCCTGCTTAACACAATGTTTGCAGTCTTCTGAACACGGCCTTCGTGAGAGTGCGTCGGCGTTCCCATGCGACTTTCCGCTGCGGTGTTCGGTCTTGAAGTCGTACTCCTGGAGCTGCTCAATCCATCGTGCTACTTGACCTTCTGGGTTCTTGAATTGCAGTAGCCACTTCAAGGCTGCGTGATCAGTTCGCAGTAAAAACTGTCTGCCGATGAGGTATTTGCTGAAATGTTGTAGCGTCTTTACCACAGCCAAGAGTTCTCTTCTTGTCACACAGTAGTTTCTCTCTGGCTTGGATAAAGATTTGCTGAAATATGCAATTACAACTTCTCTTTCACCCTGTTTTTGAGATAACACCCCTCCAATGGCCGTGTTGCTTGCGTCCGTGTCGACTATAAACTGACCTTCAGATTGTGGATACCCCAGGATTGGTGTTTCGCACAGATGTTTCTTCAGTTTCTGAAAAGAATCTTCAGTAGTCTCGTCCCAGATAAACTGTCGTTTATCTTCTGTCAGCCGGTGTAATGGCTTGGCTATCTCCGAGAATCCCTTAACAAAACGCCTGTAGTAGGAGCATAGGCCGAGAAATGCTCGCACTTCGGTTTTGTTCTTGGGGGTTGGCCAATTTTGAACTGCTTCCAGTTTCTCCGGGTCCGTCTGGATTCCATCACTGGAGATAACATGGCCGAGATAATTGACCTTACTCCTGAATAATCGACACTTTTTCGGATTCAACTTTAGCTTGGCCCCCTCTATTTTGGCGAAAACTCGTTCTAAGTTTCGCAAATGGTCCTCGAAATCGCGGCCAACAATGATGACATCGTCCAAGTAGACTAAGCAAGCCTCTCCAACTAAGCCTGCTAGTACACACTCCATAAGTCGCTCAAACGTGGCAGGTGCGTTGCACAATCCAAAGGGCATGACGTTAAACTGCCATAAACCTTTACCGGTGGAAAAAGCTGTCTTCTCCTTGTCTTTTGGATGAATTTCCACCTGCCAGTATCCAGATTTCAGGTCCAGGGTCGAAAACCATTTCATGCCACTCAAGGTATCCAGAGTGTCGTCGATCCGAGGTAATGGGTAGCTGTCCTTCTTAGTGACATCATTGAGACGCCTGTAGTCCACACAAAATCTTGTGCTGCCATCTTTCTTCTTCACTAATACCACAGGTGAGCACCACGGACTTGCAGACGGTTCAATTATTTTATGCCTTCTCATGTCCTCCAAAAGGCCTTCCACTTCCTTCTCCTTTGCAATTGGTATCCGTCTTGCTCGTTGACGAATCGGGTTCTCGTTTCCGGTATCTATCCTGTGCTGAACCATCGACGTTCTTCCAAGGTCACCTTCCTGACTGGAGAAGATATTCGCGTGGCGCTGTAAAAACTTCTTAGCTTTCATGCTCTGCGAATAAGTCAGATTACTCTTGCAGTCATCGAGTAGCTCAGTCACTAATCCATTGTTGCTGCTGTTTGCTGGGTCTGCGTCTGTTGTCGAACTGCACTTTCTCATCCAGACAACTTCCTCGCACTTTCCAATGACGTCACCTTTGTTCAAGCAGATCTCGCGTTCCCCAAGATTCAAAACCCGGACCACAGCGTGACTGCTTCCACTAACAAGGGTTCTTGCCGTCATCAGTTTTCGTGCTGATGTCTTGGTGGGTGTGTCTTCGATCAACACGCATCTGTTGGACTTGTTCTTTCCAGCTGGCGGTAGTTTCACCAGCACCCGGGCTTCCGCTCGTCCAGGTATAATGACTTCCTTTACACATGCGACTTTCCCGCAGGCGCCTCCAAGGATGAAAATTTCATCTTCGCCACACTTGAAAACTCCGTCAGCGACATTAATCCTGCAGTTGTGCTTCTTCATGAAATCCAAACCCAAGATGCAATCATCCATTATCTCAGCCACGATAACGTCATGAGGGTATGAGGACCCCCCTACGTTAATCATAACTGACATTTCTCCCAGGACGGGTATTGGCTGACCGGAGGCAGTAAGAAGCCGACAGTTAATTCTCCTCTTATGTCCCCTTGCGGCCTTTACCAGATTTGGGTTCACTATTGTTCTAGAGGCTCCTGTGTCTAGAGTCATTTTGCAATCCATCCTGTTAATAGTCCCCTGAATCACAAGACTATTCCCGCTGCTTGCTTGGGAGACAACAGTTATTGGGGCTTCCTCCGCGTCAGCCAGCACTCGCCCCTTAGTCCTGGCTTTTATTCGTTTCCCTGCTCCCGGGCGGGGGACGATGCCCCTTGCTTCTTCAGCTCCTCTATTTGTTCAATGCGTTCCTCGAGTCTTTTCATTCTTGCCATCTGAGTCTCCTTCTGCGGGCAGTTGAGCTGAAGATGGCCCCTCTCGCCGCACTTGTAGCATATGGCTCCAAAACTTCTCTTCGTAGGAGCCTTGACCTCCTTGACTTCCTCCGAGACCTCGCGGATCTTATAGGACTGCCGTATGTCACGCCGGACAGCCTCGACCTCTAGAGCATGCGCCAACGCTTCCTTTAGCGAGGTGTGGTGACGTAGCCTTACTGCAGCTCTGACTTCCAGGTCCCTGATTCCGTCGACAAAGGCTTGAATAATGTTCGAGTCAACCATCTTGGAGTCTGCTCCTGGATGTGCCTTCTTGACCAGTTTTTCAATCTCCAACGCCCATTGTTGTAGTCCCTCTCCTGAGCGTTGGACTCTGTCACGAAGTTGGGCACGGAACACGTGCTCCAGGTGTCGCTCCCCGTATCTGGATTCAAGCGCCTCCATCAGATCTTGGAACCCATTTCCTGTGTGTGCTTCCAGGACCGACAAAGCTTGCCCTCTGAGCGCAACAGTGAGAGCGGTCAGGCATTGGTCTTCAGTCCATCCGTTGGCAGTAGCAACCGTCTGGAATTGCTGACGATAAGCGTTCCAAGAAGTAGTACCGTCGTATGGTGGCACTTTAACTTTTGGTCCTTGTACCACTACTCCGGTAGTTCCACTCGACGTCGCGACTCCTGTGGTTTCCAGGCGCACTTTCCACTTCTGAAGTTCTGTGAGGCCACTTTTCACATTTTCCATATCCACTCCTAGCCCGGTAATGCGTTCTTCCATTATGTCGACATCTTTCCGGAGCTTGGTCACCGTGTCACTAACATCCTTTATTGCCAGAAGCGCCTTTTCTTGAAGGTCCTTTTGTTGCTTTTGTGACTCTTGCAAAGCGCCGAGTTTGCGGTCTTGTGCCTCCATCATTGCCCTTTGAGAATCTTGCAAAGCCTGACTTTCAGCTCTTTGGGACTCCTGCAAAGCGCCGAGCTTGCGGTCTTGTGACTCCAATAATTTAATTAAACTTTCTAAATGAAGAGCCGTTTGCGGTGCTGTAGAAGCTACAGACGAGGCATGGTGGCTGGAGCCAGTTGACGGGGCTTGAGCAGACGGGGCCTGGTGGGCGGGGCCATTGGGCGTGGCCTGAATGGGCGTGGCCTGGTGGGCGGAGCCAGTGGTCGTGGCCACACCCAAAGTGGGCGGGGCCTGAGGGGCGTGGCCAGTGGGCGGGTCCCGGTGGGCGGGGCCAGTGGGTGGGGCCTGCCCCGCAGTGGGCGGAGCTTGGTCCCCAGTGGGTGTGGCCTCCGCAGCCCGTTGCGCCCTTGTCCCGACACTTCCCTCGAAGTCTTCTCCCGGAGTCAATGGCACTGCGCCGTTGTCCTCACGCTCCCCTTGAACTCCTCTCTCGGAGTCAATGGCAGCAGCTCGCTGTGCCCTTGTCCTGACACTCCCCTTGAAGTCCTCTCTCGGAGTCAATGGCATCTCCAAACCTCACTTCCGACACCAGTTGTTACGTGCTAAGGTTCGATGATTCGGAGAAAAAGACCTGGTGACTCTCTTGAAGACTTTTATTTACACTACACTTAACACTTACACTACACTTACACTCACTAGATCACTATGTCTAAACACTAAGCACTAGGTCCAAACACTATGCACTAAGTTCAAACACTAAGCACTATCACTGGTTCACTCACTAAGTCACTTGTTTCTCACTTCCGAAGTCGCTTTGATTATCGCTCACTCGAAAACATTCGAAGACTGGCCCCCGGCGTGTTTACCTGCCCTATTTATACGGGTCGAGGCGAGTAGAAGAAAGTTCGGGAATGTTCCGAGAACAATACCGGTTCGCGTAATACGTAAACAACCGTGGGAAAATTCTAGAGTGTACGCGCAAATAAACAAAAACATACAAGTAGCGGCATCTGGTATTGAATAGGGGATTTACGCTGTCTGTGATGCTTTCGCCTGGTTGCCGCTAGATGACACTACGTGTCCGCATTCGTAACACTATTAACAACTTTTTTGAACAGATTTTCTATACTTCATCTGTCAAGTTAAGTGGTGGATAGCCTATTCGGCATCAGGATGTGGTGAAACAGGCCCTTAAAGTTGCAAAACAACGCACTCGAACGATTTTCATTTTCAAAGACACTTATAGCTAGTTTACTGTACAATACTTATAATATTATGTACTCTCAGAGAAGTTAATTCATAGGCAGATTGCGGACCTATGTAAATTGGTCGCGTTATGTCAAACCCATCCGACAGATCACAGCTACGTTGAATTGACATAATCCGACTAATTAACGTAGGTCCGTCAACTGCCTATGAATCAATTTCTTCGATGGTACTATGGTAAGAAAGTGCGTAAAGATTAACGTCTAGTACTAGTAGAAAGTCTGAACACAACAAAACACTCAGGTCTCGAGTAGCGCCCGGACTATAAATAGAATGTGGGACAGGATGCGCTCGGCCTAGGTCTAGGGCTAGCAAGTTAATGACTAGATGTCTAGGACATGACTTATAAGTTTTGGTAGCCTGTGTAAAGTTACTAAGCGGATGTGCTGTTTAAACGTGCTAATATTTTAAATATGAAGTTGTGCCTCTTAAGTCTTAAGTCTAAGAGTGGGTTACACCGGCTTACTTTAACTATAACTTTAACTTTAACCATAACAAAATGTGAACTGTCAAATCCCTAGCAAAAGTCGCCATATTTGACAATAACCTTTAACAACGCTTGGTGCAATTCACCCTTAACGTTTGAATTACTGATTCGATTTTGATGACTTTTGCAAGTGCAAAGTTGCAAGTTTCTAGTGAGTGAGGATATTAAAAACGATAAATTAAAAACCAAAATACGGTTTTAATTATCACTTTTTAAAAATCACTTTTACAAAACCTAAAAAAATTTTTAAAGTATTTTCACTTTTTCAGAGGCCTTTACTTATTTAACGTATACCTATACTTATACATATTTATAGTAATTTGAAAATGCTTTGTTAGAATAGTTTAATATAAGTTTTGAATTTAGAACATTTTTACTTAAAAAAACAATGTATTTTCTCTCGAGTGACAACCCTTAGCTTGCACTAGGCTGGCTATACTTTGTACCTAATTATAAAACAAATTGCTTAGTTATACCTCGCTAATGGTGCAGGAAATAGTTGCCGAGAAATATTCATCCACACATACGCGTACATCTTTTCCATTAAAATTCATTCGAATTAATTTAAAAAAATATTTGTAACAAACGACCAAACTGTTAACCTGATAGAAGTTACCGTCGTGCTGACGAAGAACGATCTCTTATCTAAAATCCAAACACTTTATCCATTAAAACCTGTTCATCGGTTTGAGCGCGACGTCAACAGTAGACATACTGTCAAATTGTTTGTTAGTCTTGTGCTATTACTTCAATAATAGGATATTATGTTACTACAATGTTTTCACGCTAGAGTGCAGCACCAGCATGACAGTAAACTAAAAGTTTTGTTCGACGTTTGACAGCGTTTCTGTCAATATTCTGATATGACGTGTGCAACATGTCGGATTTTGGTCGGATTATTCTCGGAGTATGTGCTAGTGGCGCTCTCTGCTCCGACATTAGCGTAATAATATCTAGATGACGCCCGCAACTCCGTTGCGTCTAAATTCGTTTATCGCTCGGGAACCGTACATTTTGCCGGGATAAAAAGTATCCTAAGTCCTTTAACGAGACTTTAAGTATCTCCATACCAAATTTTAGCAAAATCAGTTCAACGGTTTGGGCGTGAATGTAACAGATAGACAGACAGACACACTTTCGCATTTATAATATTACTAGCTGTCCCGGTGAACTTCGTGTCACTTTAAAACCTTTTATGAGTTTTAGCGCGACTAACATCTTTGAAAATCCATTTTTATATACAAAGATTAGTAAGTATAAATTTGATTAGGTATTCTACCATAACTTATACTTCAATATACAAGTAGTTATATCTTAAACTATCAGCAATGCCATACACAATCTACCTATATGAAACTCACGCGCAGCGCATCCGCCGTTGGCCTATTCCTAGTACTTGAGTAGGCCAAAAGTATAAGTACAAGTAGGCCAGACTTTTGTGCTAGATAGTAGATATTATATTTAGGGCCTGTTTCACCACTTCCTGATAGTGTGCCAAATAGGATATTCACAACTTTTTGACAGATTCTCCATACTCTATCTGTCAAGTTAAGTGGTGGATAGCCTATTCGGCACTTCTCAGGAAGTAATGAAACAGGCTCTCTATGTCTCAGAGTACCGTCCTTACTAAAATTTTCATTTTCTATGATTTTGAATTTACGTTTGATGTTAAATTTTAATTAATATTACTCAGCTATATTAACACTCTCATAAAACACTCGATCATGTCAGCTTTAAAAAAAATCTAATCCAAATCGGTCCAACAGTTTTAGATGCTACAAAGCCACAGACAGACACAAACACACCGACTGAAAGACAGACCTCTGATTCGGTGAGGGGTTCAACAATTTTAAGCCACGAGAAAAAAAAGATGGTGTCCAAAAAAGGATGTCTGTCTGTCTGTCTGTCTGTCTGTGTGAATGTCCGTGGCACCATAGCATCTACACAAGAGTGTTTTCAGCATCATCATCATCATCAGCCTGCTCAGTGCTGGAAAATTTGAGGTTTTTCTTGTTTGTTTTCACCACCTGCTTTGTAATACATTCTATCAATAAAGAATTTGTATTTTTTTAAATTTCCTTATCTGTTCTTGCCTAGACATTAACATAATGTAGATTGTAGGTTATGTCAGGGGAGTAGTTGGTCGGTCACAGTGAGTTAGAAAGCTGGGCACGCGCGAAAACCATTCTCTATGCTGTGCACTTTCGTTGTGCGGCAAAATGTAGGTGGACTATGATTGGACACATTGTTGTATAGAAATTTTTCCTTTTGTGTAGAGAAATATTGGTTAGGTCTCAAACTGGATAAGAAACTATATAACTTACTAATATTAGTCTACAGTCTATAACAGTCTACACGTTTTGTGTAGTATAGCTGGTAAAATAGAGATACTTATGTCTAAAGTTACTCGGATCACTTTTTGACTTTTGAGCCCTTTTTAAACAAAGGAATAATTCAAGACTGTTTCATAAAACGAGGGAATACGCCAGCATCAATACAACGATTAAAAATAGCAGCTAAGTTTAATGATTGTTCGGAAATAATATTTTTAAATAATTTGACTGATATACCCCACAGGTTTTTTAAGGCTGAGAGAGTTAAAAATCTTTATAATATCTTGCGGGTATATGTGTCTAAATCTGAACATTATTTAGTAAAGCCTTGAACTGGATAAGAAAACAATAGTATAACTTACTAATATTATATGCGAAAGTGTGTCGGTCTTTGCTTTTAAATCGCTGAAACAATTTTCATGAAAGTTTGGAGATATTTTCCTTTTATTATAAGAGAACTCCGGTCTTGTTCTTGTCAGAAAATATAGTTTCCCGATGAGATGTGTGGTTCTCAAGGATTTCAAGTTTTCTTCAAAACCTAGTTCAAGCCATGTTTTATACAAGTAGCCAGTATTTCCTGTGATTTATTTACTTGTTGGAGAACACTTGATGATATGCGAAAGTGAGTCTGTCTGTCTGTCAACTTTTCACGCTTCAACGACTGAATTTAGTGTGTAGATACATAGAGAGATAGAAAAGGAAATAGGATAGCTGCGGAAAATACACGAATTTTGGTGCAACGGAGTTGCCGGCGTCATCTAGTCAAATTAACGGTTCTGCCAACATTACAAAACCTAATTTTCTCCATTCTAGAAGCATCTAGAACTATCTAGAGCAGTTCTACCACAAACATAGTTACCCTACGTCTCAGGTCAATGGTGCAGTGGACTAAGCCGCGTCCGCCTGCGGGCACCGCGCCAACTGCTAATGAATATCATAGACAAAGGTATTGTAGAGACCTAGACTTTTGTATTAGACCTTAACTAGACTTCTGATGAACTTTAAATTAAGCTTTGTCGAAAGGTTTATAGAATATTATAGAATTTTATCGTATTTTGGTCATATCGCTCGCCGGCATCCCGACAACCTCGAAAAGCTAATAGTTACGGGTAAAATTGAAGGCGATCCAGGGGTCGATCACCTACCTGATCATCTTGATGACGTGACCAAATTGCGGCACACACTGGACTAAAAGTAAAAGCCGCCCCAAAAGAAGCAGAGGACCGAACAAAATGGAAGAAATTAACAAAGAAATTAACAATCGAAGTAGAGTAGAACTTTTCCAGTCCCCCTAGACAAGTGGCAAACGACTAACGCTACGCTAACGCTGAAGGCCGTCACAGACTTAGCTATAATATATATTAATATGTTTATAGCTAGGCATATTACTATATATTTTCTATACAATTTTCGCATGACCACACACTCAGCTATATATTTCTGGTCTCAGTGTGTTTAGTACGGTATATTAATATATATTATAGCTAAGTCTGTGACGGCCTTAAGGACGCTATTACAAATATCAGCGATTTTCCGGTACCCTATTAAAGAATAATTAGGAGTCACACTGCGAGGATATTTTGGTTTCAAATGAAAGATAATATATTCATCTCCACGACTGTACCATAAAAATTCCATAGCCGCATACAAAATTTTCACGTAAAATACGTTTTAACCATCACAATAATCGCAAAATATGAAAAAATGGGGTCTGATTAGGTACCTTAATATCTAAATACACTGAACTGAGGAAAATAAATACACAAAAAATTGTTGCTTATTTAGTCCTCTATATTATAGTCCGCTAAAAATTTTATATAAAAATAAACAACTTTTCCAGTTATAAGAAAAATAAGAAAATTTCTCAAATTTTTTCATACATTTTCGCCATATCAAGAACGCGGCGAGCGTCGTAACCGCCACTGTACAAGGCGCGCTAATATGAATCTTATTTCAATGTTATTAACGTCGATATTCGTACTGACAGACATCCGACCTGCTAATTCTCCGGTTGGAGCATTCTTAACGCTACATTATTATTTTTAACAAAAAATTAAAACCGACTTCCAGGGTAAAAACAATAATAATTTATAATGAACAAAAAAGTGTTAAATAATTCTTACTCTTTAGAGTGCCTTATGCATAATTCTCCTAAACCTCAACTATTTCTGTACACAATTTACATTATTTTGAAGACGGTACCAGCTATAAGAATGCTGAGTTGTATGACAAAATATTTTTAATATTTAAGACTGGTACCGACTTCAAAATAATGTAGATTGTGTACAGAAATAGTTGAGGTTTAGGAGAATTATGCATAAGGCACTCTAAAGAGTAAGAATTATTTAACACTTTTTTGTTCATTATAAATTATTATTGTTTTTACCCTGGAAGTCGGTTTTAATTTTTTGTTAAAAATAATAATTTCACTCTTTTAAGTGATTTATAAGCTGGTTTTCTGCACAGACTAATATATGTTATGCTTAGTTACTTTGGATCCAGGATACACTTTCATGATATTATGAGAACTCATTGTCTGATATCACTACTTCAGAATTGCTTACTTAACTCCAAGCATATACCACTGTATACCTAATGTATATGCTTGGCGTTAATCAAGCAATAATAAAATTAATGTTTATACGCCTGTCTTTAAAGGCTCTAAAGTTCTGTTCAGTGACTTTCTATCATTACACTCATGAAAACAACTCAACATTACTAGATGACGCCCGCAACTTCGTTGCGCCAAAATTCGTTAACCGCGCGGAAACTTAAAATTTTTCCGGGATAAAAATATCCTATCCTATGTCCTTTCTAGGGACTCAAAGTATCTCCATGCCAAATTTCAGCAAAATCGGTTCAGCTGTTCGAGCGTGAAGAGGTAACAAACGGACAGACTGATAGACAGACAGACAGACACACTTTCGCATTTATAGTACTTGTATGGATGCTCAAATATAACTAAAATCGTCCTTATAAATTTTAAGAATAACTTTTCTCATAGATCTTATGATCAAGTTGCTAACTCGGTAACCTAAACACCAAGGTCGAGTCATTTACATTGAAATAACATTATAATTTTTTAAATCGTTCGACAAATTCGGGCTTTATTCTTAAAGACGATTAAAAGTAACAATAATAGGGTTATAATTAGATAACTCATGGTGTGGTGACTGGTAGTAGTGATGATGATGATGAATGTAACTTGCATAGTAGCATATGCTTTTAGTTCTTAAACCAACTCCGAAACCTCCAAACTTGTATATATAAGGAATCCGGAGTTCTCTTAGCACCTTCGGAACCATGGTATAACTAATTTTAAAATCTTGCTTTTTGGTAGCACATACTTAGGATACTTCTCATAAAATCGAAATCATTATATTATGTTTCCATATAAATTTGGAGGAGTTCCCTCGATTACTCACGGATGTATGGTGGAATGATGATGATGATAAATTTAATTTGCATAGTAGTATATGCTTTCAGTTCTTAAGACAACGCCGAAACCCCCAAACATGTATCTATTAGGAGTAAGGAGTTCTGTTCACCACCTTCGAACCATGGTATATCCTGGTGCAAAATCTTACTTTTTGGTAACATATGCCTGAAATACTTCATATGAAACCAAAAAAAACATATGTTTCCATTTGAATTTTGAGGAGTTCCCTCGATTACTCATGGATCCCATCATCAGGTCACCACTTTTCTGAACATTGCTTTTTGGTAGCATATGCTTAGGATACTTCTTATAAAATCGAAATCATTATAAGTTTCCATATAAATTTGGAGGAGTTCCCTCGATTACTCACGGATGTATGGTGGAATGGTGGTGATGATGATGATGATTAATTTAATTTGCATAGTAGTATATGCTTTCAGTTCTTAAGACAACGCCGAAACCCCCAAACATGTATCTATAAGGAGTAAGGAGTTCTGTTCACCACCTTCGAACCATGGTAAATCCTGGTGCAAAATCTTACTTTTTGGTAACATATGCCTGGAATACTTCATATGAAACCAAAAAAAACATATGTTTCCATTTGAATTTTGAGGAGTTCCCTCGATTACTCATGGATCCCATCATCAGATCACCACTTTTGACAAAATGGGACCAAATTGGAGTGGAACCTAATATAACAAAAGAAAAATTTTGAAAATCGGTTCATAAACGGCGGAGTAATTGTTGAACATACATAAAAAAAAAAAAAAATCCACAGACGAACGTATAACCTCCTCGTTTTTGGAAGTCGGTTAAAAATGTATGGGATTTGACATAAGTATTCGCTAGCGAAGAATGATTTATGTCAAATCGCATACATTTTGTAGCGTTAGCGTTAGCGTAGCGTTAGTCGTTTGCCACTTGTCTAGGGGGGCAGGTCCTTCAGTAATGAAGAAAACGACAAAGAAGAAGAAGGGTTTGGTAGTGATCGGTGATTTCAGCTTGGGATAGACTGCTTATAGAGCAGACGTCAGAGGGAAGTGAGCATGCAAAATATGAGTGCCGAATTGCACATAGTAACAATTATTTAGTAATCTATGCTTAAATACAATGTAAGAGTGTACTAGTTTAAAGAGAGTCTCTTCTGTAATCAACAAAACTTGGTTGACTACTGTACCCTAAAACGGAACCCTAACCAGCTGATTTTTTGTGTATTGATAGGTTAATAGCTATATAATTTAAGAATAACCTTGTCCGAAAAATAAAACAATCCATATTTTAGGACCATCAAGTCAAAGTATGAAATCCTTTCTATCTCTGTTAGCTACCACTTTCGAGATTTTTCGAAAATAAAAATGGTGTTCGTCTTATAAAATGTAGCTACTCACAAAAAATTAGCTTGTTAGTAATCACAAAAACAATTGTTCTAGGGCTCCCTAATTATAATACTTTGAATTAAAAAAAAAGAATGTGAATCTTACCGGTAAATTTTTTGGTCCAAGAATGTACGGTCTCCATGAGATAAATCGTAAACGACGTTCTGTGAGAAATAAGTACAACATTCAGTAAGTTAATAGTACATTAAACAATTGGAAATATTACCTGCTACTACTTAGTATTAGATGAGTGTTAAAATTATAATATAATTAATAGATTTATTTAATTTGCAAATAAAGATTTTTCCTTGACGATGAAGACAATCGGTATCAAGTATAGGTCAAGGTTTGGGTGGTAATTTTCTTGTCTTCTTCAAAATATACCAATTATGCCAGTCGTAAATATTGATTGCAATAATTACACCGCTGATAATATTTGCATTCGCAAAGTTATTAAGATTCCATAAACTTGACCTACTGATACAGTTATTGCTATGAGTTATGACTATGTGTTAAAAAAACGTTCTTTACTGCCGCACTTAGACGAATATTAATAACTTAACTGTAGTTTAAGAGTGAGTTGCACCAACCTACTTTAACTATAACTTTAACCATAACAAAAAGTCAAATGAACTGTCAAATCCCTAGTAAAAGTTCATTATGGACGCCATATCTAACGATAACTTTAAAAATTATCTATCAAACTTTCCATTAATGAGTAGTGAGGCAGTTAATATGTACTATGATGTTTTTTTGTTTAGTTCGTGGTTATCGTGTGCTCGTAATTCAACTATCTAATTCTATATTGAATTAAACGTTGATTTGTCTTGCTCTAACAGATAGATAAATCTATCTGTTAGGTTTTGCGCTTTTACAACCTTTGATATTATCAGAAACTGATCTTTTACATCCCCCGATTTTTAACACAATGTTTTAGGGCCTTTTTCACCACTTCCTGATAAAATGCCGGATAGGCTATCCACAATTTTGTTGACAGATTCTCCATACTATATCTGTTAAGTTAATGTGGTGGATAGCCTATCCGGAACTTATCGGGAAGTGGTGAAACAGGCCCAGGTAGATAATATAATCAATAGCAAATATTATATTGGATATTAAAGGCTAGAGTTGTCCAAAATTTGCATAAAATCATCCATACTTAATATTATAAATGCGAAAGTGTGTCTATCTGTCTGTCTATCTGTTACCTCTTCACGCCCAAAAAACTGAACCAATTCTGATTAAATTTGGTATGGGGATACTTTGAGTCCCAGGAAAGGACATAGGGTAGTTTTCATCCCGGATTATTAATAGCGAAATAAAAAAAGTATATAAACTTTTGAATCTAGAGGTGCCTCGATTCTCGAATCACCATTCGAACTTTAGGCAATGCCTAGGTCTAGGTCTTGACCATCTCTACATTCACCTACTCTACACCACCTCTGCTACCCTGGTCACGTGCCCATAGTAAAAGTACTTTCGTTCGAGGTCGCATTGTCATTCAGGAGATATCAGCTTACATCACCTACGGCATGGGAATTCTAAGGCAATAGATTTATAAACATTAGGTAGAGCCATTAGACAATAATAGCTTTTTAACAGACATTGAGAGTAAGCGGTTTCCGAAAATAACCAAAAACTGACCACTAAATGTTTTTTTTAGTATTAGTTATTATATTAAAGAAAAAAATTAATTCTTTAGAACACACACAGCCTGGTAACAGAACAGCCGAACACGGACAGCCGAACAGACAGCGTAGTCTTAGTAGTAGAGTCTCGTTTTTGGCCTTTGGGTACGGAACCCTAAAAATAAACCCCGAATTCGTCATAATAGTTTTCTTTTCAGGTTTTGATTTCAATATTTATGGCCTTGCAAAAACAAATCTCAAATTCATCAATCCATACTAATATTACGAGTATAATTGCGAAACTGTGTCTGTCGGTCTGTGTGTTATCTCATTCGCATCCAAACCGCTGAACTGGGGGGTGAGCCAAAACGAAAAAGTTTCGGCTATAGGCCCTGGCCATTTAGCCGAAACTTTTTAGTTTTCGCTTCGTTATAGAATCGCCGATCAAAATGTATGGAATTGACATAAGACGAGTCGAACATCAACGTCATATTAACGAACGCTTATGTCAATTCCATACATTTTCATCGGCGATTCTATAACGAAGCGAAAACGAAAAAAATTTGGCACACCCCCCAGATCTTGCTGAAAGATATGGGGATACTTTGAGTCCCGGGAAAGGGCATAATATTCAATTCAATCATACATACATTAATATGTATCACCAAACATTTGTATGCTGGTTGTCTAGTTGAATACATTTCAATATAATATCTTTTACCCAGTGACTGTTTTGTGTAATTTCCACGTATGTCTGACTAGATCCATACTTTAACCCGTCGATCGCAGAAAAACGAGACATAATAGCTTATCTTTTGTTATGGCGGTTGCATGCGACCGCTTGGGGCTTGATGAATTAATATTATAAATGCGAAAGTATGTCTGTCTGTCTGTAAACTCTTCACGTCCCAACAACTGAACCGATTTAGCTGAAATTTGGTATGGAGATACTTTGAGTCCCGGGAAAGGACATCGGATATTTTATCCCGGCAAATGTACAGTTCCCGAGCGACAAACGCATTTTGGCTCAATAGAGTAGCCGGCGTCATTTACTATCTAGTGTATTATAATCTATATATATATAAAACTCAAAGGTGACTGACTGACATGGTGATCT
The DNA here is from genome assembly GCA_905404155.3 of Plebejus argus. Classification (NCBI taxonomy): domain Eukaryota; kingdom Metazoa; phylum Arthropoda; class Insecta; order Lepidoptera; family Lycaenidae; genus Plebejus; species Plebejus argus. The sequence continues at coordinate 4,069,271 of FR989947.1, read as the reverse complement.
ATCAACGCACGGCCCAAACCACTGGACGGATCGGGCTGAAATTTAGCATGCAGGTAGATGTTATGACGTAGGCGTCCGCTAAGAAAGGATTTTGATAATTTCCCACCCCAAGGGTTTCAAATAGGGGATGAAAGTTTATATATAATAGTACTTCTTTACGCGAGCGAAGCCGCGGGCAAAAGCTCGTTTATAATATAACAGCCATGCAAAATTTTGAGATCGCCGCACTGGGCAAAACTGAAAAAGGCAAAGTGTATATAATATCTAGGTACCTACTACAATATCTAGTATCTTGTAAAAAAATATTAATTTTAAACTTTGATAGTCTCGCTTATAACTCGAGAACAGCTGAACTGATTTGGCTAATTTTAGTATTGAAATATTCGTGAAAGTCCAGGGAGGGTTTATATTGGGAGGGGAGTGTTACGAAATTTACCGGGTTATCCTATGAAACTAACATAAAATAACTACAAATAACCAATAGCACGTGTCCCCATACCCCCCTTACTCTTCGCCCCTTGCCTTAAATAAGGGGGCAAACAAGCAGACGGGTCACCTGGTGGAAAGCAACTACCGTCGCCCATGGACACTCGCAACATTACAAGTGCTGCAGGTGCGTTGCCGGCCTTTTAAGAGGGAATAGAGCTCTCTTCTTGAAGGTCAAATCGCTACTACTTCAATTTTTGTCGAGCAATCTTAAAGTATTGCGTGGCCTTTACTACTTACTGTTTGCGAGGTAGCAACAGCAGTTGCGGTGTGGTTGGGTAAGAAACTCATACCAATTTATATGGGAATTATAAACCTTTGACTCCTAAGGCCCGGTTCAGAGCTTATTCAATATTTCACAAAAAATAATTTTCATGTAAAAATATTGCCAAGACGAGAACATAATATAATTGGTGGTGCCAAAAAGTACTGAGATATCATTTAGAGCCAAGTTTCTAACCTTACATACTCAGCCCTAATCTAAAAACCTTAATTTGTACTTAATTCGCGGCAAAATACTTGATATAATGTGTCAGCCGCACGAGAAGAATCTAAAAACTCTACACATCAATCAAAATCGGTGGCGTGGCAGATTTTAGTTATATTATGTATATTATGTACTATAATTTTAATTTTATTCGGAACATTTGAAGTGCCTATAGGCAATATTCACAGTATATACATATAAACGTATTATTTCTTTGCTAGTTAAGACTAGTGAAAATAATTTTATTATACCATAGAAACTATTTCTTAACTTTTGAAGTGAAAACTATTTTAGTTGTATTGTGTACTTTTGTAAGACACACATGACCCTGACATAAAATTTGTAAGACGAAGGGAGATTAAAATATGCCTGTTTGCTGTTTCGTCTCACTTCAGTCGGCACCCTCAGAGTGCAAAATATTATTTTTCTTAAAATTAATGTTTGCTTGTCGTTAAATACTTAAGTTCGAAATTATTTAAAAAAATAGTGTGCGCTAATGCATACCTAAGTTTTGCGGCTTTCACAGTTTATATTGTCAATTCATTTAGCTATAAACAAGGTGTCTTCATAATTGAACCATCAGATGGATTTAAGAGATTATAAACGCACTTTCGACCTCCTCTGGTGTCATAGGTAGGTTGATGTTATATGCAAACTAGCATGCCTAAGTATATCGTAAGTCATGAATTTTTTTAATGGGATACCTATACAGGGTGTAATGAAACAAAGCGTTTAATGTGAAAGTAGCAGTGCTAAAAGTGTTACTTTTGTATGTGTCTATGAGAAATGCAGCGTAATGCATTTGCCTATAGGTACAATACAGTAATACCCCGCTTTACGCGACCCCGTTTTGCGCGGTTTCACTATAACCACAGAATAGATAATAGTACAAGTACAATTTTAGACTCCAGATCTCCCACAAGTTACAACAATAACATATTTGTGAAAACAATAGTTTATAAATACTACTTGTAATTTGTGGAGATGAATAAACGATTATTATTATTATTATTATTAATGACGCGAAATTTAAATTTCGCACCCATATACCTCGCATTACTCGAAAAAGTGCGTATAACCATTAATGTAGTCGTCAGTATAGACAATAATGATAATTACTGTGTCTTGATCGCGTGGAAAACAGTGTTGGGTGTTGGTCGTATTTTACAAGAGTCAAGAACGTAAAAAAACGCTACCCAAAAGACAATACATATTGATATATTTTTGCAAAAAATCATAAATGGTATATGTATTGCATGGAGCGCCTTTAGAAATACAATGATTAATAATTAAAGCTTCGCACTTTTTTATTAAATTTTGACTAGTTTAATCATAAACCCCGTTATACGCGAATTTCAGTTAACGCGATTTTTTCCGGAACGTGTCCCTCGCGTAAAGCGGGGTATTACTGTAGTTAAAAAAAATTCAGCGCCGCTGCTTTCATTGTAACATGACTACATAATAATTAAGGGATACCTACTTACATAATATTATACACATCCTAAAGAATTTTTACTTTATTTTGTTACCGGCATAACTTTAGAGTACCGCCGTAGCGGGCTTACCTACTTCACCATGAATGCTGCTAATTAGCATGCCTATTGGAAGTCACTTTGGTTTGTGATCGCTTTACATTTGTCCATCATGGTTCAATATGGGGAGGCCATTTAGGCATGGAAAATTTGCTTTCAGCCAGGCAATTCCCAAGCAAAACACTTGAAGTCTAAAAATAATTTTTCTTCCGTGCACGTATTTATAATGTAAACAATACCAGGTAAACAGCATTCATTAGGCGGTGAATCAGATTCCCAGTTTTTTGCGACCCAGAGGGTGTTGCACGGGCCACGTGCGCGGCTCGGCCGTCGAACCCGCTGCCGACAACCCATTACATCTGTTGCGTAATTAAAAAAAAAATGTCAAATTATTTTTTTTAAACCCGGCAAAAATATGTGACCATGGCGTGGCCTTGTATCGGTTGCGTGATAAAAAAAGAATGTTTTTTAAACGCGGCAAAATTAAACGACATCTTAGCTCATGCTTAGCTTTTAAGTTATTGGTTTATTTTTAATTGTGCTTTTTTATTTCATTATTAGAAAAAGAAATTGAAATTATTTGAACATTTGTCGCACTTTTAGTAGGTACTAAAATATAATTAGCTAAAATATAATATACGAGCTTTTGCCCGCGGCTTCGCTCGCGTAAGAAGTATTATTATATACAAACTTTCATCCACTATTTGAACCCTTTAGAGTGGGAATTTTTCAAAATCCTTTCTTAGCGGATGCCTACGTCATAGCATCTACCTGCATGCCAAATTTCAGCCCGATCCGTCTAGTGGTTTGGGCTGTGCGTTGATAGATCACCATGTCAGTCAGTCACCTTTGAGTAAATTATTTAAATAGATAATATAGATAAATATCTTCGAATAATAATTTTATTTAGTTTTTTCATAAGTTTGATTGACCAAAGAGTTCACCATCCTAAGAATATCGGCCAATCTATATGGCCACTTAGCGATATTGGCCAAATTAAGGCTGACGGCCTCTGCAGAATGGCCAAAGATGAATGCCCCACGAGTTATTGTCCGGGTGACAACCGCTGACTTGTTACCGAAGGTTATGAAATATGATTCATTTTTGGTTTCATTTGGTTTCAGAATTATTGTGAAATATGGAAACATAAAGCATTTACTTACCAAATTAGATATAATATAGCAAGAATATTATGAAGGATCAAGGAATTGATAGTAGTATGATCACAGCTGTAGGATATATTATTACTTCAATGTCTTCACGCTAGACGGCAGCATCAGCACAGACAGTGAAGAAAAAGTTTTGTTAGACGTTTGACAACGTTTCTGTCAATTTTCCGACATGACGTGTGCAATACGTCAAATTTCGGTCGGATTGTTTGCTGTATGTGCTAGTACCTCTGCAGTCTGCACCCACCTTTCCGTAATATCTCCTATTCTGTCATGTAGGGAAGTGCAAATGCAAGGTTTTGGGACTTGTTGAGATAATATTTTGTTTACTGTAGGTTTTTACTGTAGACTCTATCTATAGTCTACAGAAAAAATCATAGCTTACAACAGGACAGTTGAATGCATGTCCTGTAGACCAGGGTATCTCAAAAATGGGTTCGCGAAACCCTAGGGGTTCGCCATTCGACGGCAGGGTGTTCGTGACAAGATTTACGTAATGGTGGCAACAGGAGTCATTATTAGAATTAATGTCAGTAGATTTTCTTCAAGCTGATTTCAAAAGGATGTCTTTGATAGATTTCATTAGTTAGCAAGGGGTTCGCTGTCACCTGGAAATTTTAACAGGGGTTCGTGGAGCCGAAAGTTTGAGAAACCCTGCCGTAGACTATAAAGCATAGACTAAGTACACACGTCATTGAAAGTTCTAGCTACTAGTTATACTACTGCTTGGGACTTTTCTCTCAAAAGAAGTCACACCTACAAGCCACTTAACATATTATTTAAAACGCTGTTACATAAGAAATCAATTTATTCAGTATCACACAACTGCACTGCTCGCCTATTGTTGGACATAGATATGAGAAGACGGTAGACATGGCGACTGCAATCATGGTAGAAAACTTAGAGTGGGTTGCAACTTGCACCAACTTACTTTAACTATAACTTTAATCATAACAAAAAGTGAAATGAACTGTCAAATCCCTAATAAAATCCATAGTGGACGCCATATTTGATGATAACCTTAACCCTTTGACGTAAAAGGGACACGGGTGTCCCTAACTTTTATTGTAATTTTTTAGCTAATTATTAACTTTATTGAAAAAAAACAATCTGTCAAAATCGTAGTTTTTGAACGAGCCTTTAGTTTTTTTTCTATAAGTTGGTAGTTCTGCGCGCAAATAAAGTAAATTGTTCCCTATTACTTTTCGGTGTTTTGGCGCGCTTCTTACATATTTTTCGGGAGAGATTTTATTTATGTTTTTGCGGTAATTACTAACTTCTAGTACAACATTTCATGAGAATGGTAAGTAAAAGCTGTGAATTTACTACTATTTATCAGATTTTATGAAAATAAAGTAACTAAAACACGATATTTACAACAAGGGACACTGCTGTCCCAATATGCGTAAAAGGTCGTACTCCTATATTATTACTGATATTATTTTATGACTTGTTTATTCAATGTTGATCGTATTTTATATATTTTTTTATTGTTTTAGGCCAGTAGAGGAACACGAATATTCTACTTGAACGATAAGGAAGTGGAGGAGTATCTCATGGCTGATAACAGCGATGATGAAGATGCCCTTATCTTGGATAAGGAAGACCAGGCGTTTATCCAAGGAGATATAGAAGCCGGTGTATCCGAAGTAATCATTGAGCCTGCTTCTGCATCAGACTTCACTTCAGCTCCAGATCCAGCTCTAGGTTCATCGTCGTCTGACTCGCTTGATCCGCCGTTGAATAGCATAGTACCTATCTTCCAGTGGAAAAGGAACACCTACCGTCCTTACATTTTTTCTGACACTGATTACGAGTTTGGTAAGATAAATGTACTGCAGCAGTCAGAGTCGCTAAAACCCATAGATATTTTTGAAGCTGTTATTAATCTCAAGCCCTTGATCGAAGACATAATAATCCCAGAGTCCCTACGCTATGCTCATGAAAAAGGTTCAGTTTTCACTACAGACCTTCAAGAAATGACAGCTTTCCTGGGCATGAACTACATTATGGGTTACCATGTGTTACCTACTCTAAGGAGCTACTGGTCCACTGAACCTGATATGGGTGTACCTTACATAGCTAGAGTAATGCCTTTATCAAGATTTGAAGACATAAGGAGAAATTTGCATTTTTGTGATAACGAGGCCCAACCATTACCCACATCATCTAATTTTGATAGAGCATATAAAATTCGACCAGTGATGAATCATTTCAATGAAAGTTTTCAATCGGCGATGAATAATACTCTCACTCAGTCGATAGATGAACATATGGTGAAGTTCAAAGGCCACAACATAATGAAGCAATATATGGCGAATAAACCCGTAAAGAGAGGTTTCAAAATGTGGTGTCGCGCCGATTCTAAAACTGGCTACTTGTTTCAGTTTGACCTATACACCGGTAAAAAAAGATCGGGAACAGAAACAGGATTAGGAGAGTCTGTAGTATTGGATCTCACAAAATCTTTGGTCGGACTTGGGTGTGAGATATATTTCGATAACTTCTTCAACTCTCCTCTGCTGCAATACAACCTTGCCAAGCAAAATCTCAAATCTTGTGGCACAGTCCGTACACAGCGAAAACATACGCCGAAAAATCTGCCACTCGATAAGGACATGAAAAGAGGCGATATCTATACAACTAGCTTCGAAGGAATTTCGTTTGTCAAGTGGATGGACAATAAGGCCGTGCATCTCCTCACCAATTTTTTGTCGCCAATACCTACTCAAAAGGTCAAACGTAAACAAGTAGGTTCGGCGCAATCTTTAGAGGTCACATGTCCCGATATTGTTTGTAAATACAACAAAAATATGGGAGGTGTTGACCTCATGGACCAAAAGAAAGTGACTTATGAAGTCGACAGAAAATCGAAAATAAAGTATTATCTTCGGTTGTTTTTCGATTTATTGGATATTGCAATGAACAATGCATATATCATTTACGAAAAAATGCATACCGATCACCGAGTAGAGGGTTGTTTGCTTTCGTCACTTGAATTTCGTCAAGTTGTGGCCCGAGCGATGATAGGCAGTTTTTCTATAAGAAAGCATGCATTACCGTCAACCTCTATGACGAAGAAACGAATTCAAAATCTGGGACACAAGCAATCCTTGCCATCACACGTGATGAAGAAAGGACCCTCACGAAAAAGATGTGTGCAGTGCGCCAAGGTGGGAGTTGAGAATCGCACTAACAATATTTGCGATTTATGCAACGTAAATTTGTGCTTCACAGCAAACAGAAATTGCTTTGCACAGTTTCACGTGTAAATTTATCAATAAATTTATATTATTCTATTAAAAAGTCTTATTTTTTTTTGCCTAAAGTATATAAAAACCTGTAATTATTAAACTTAATTAAACTGGTCAAAGTCGCCCTTTATCGCATATTGGGACACATTTGTCCCAGCTATTTCTGAAAAATCTACGATGTGTTTTTTATTTTTTTCCAATCCTATCGATAAAATACTTCACAAAGCATACCCTAAACTACTAATATTCATAAAAAAACTTTCACAATAGTTTTGTACGTGTAAGGGTTAACTTTAACAATAACTACGCTTCTGGTGCAATCCACCCTTAGTTGATTGTCACCAAGATTGCGAAAAAATCTACAGTATGAAAATGGAGTATGAAAGACAAATATTATACAGCTTATTACTAAATTGAAATATAATATTATAGAAGTCTTTCACAAAAAAAAAAAAACAAAACAAAAACCCTTTCAAAGCCCAATAAATCGTTTAAATTGTTTTAAAATAAAATTTCACACTTTAATTTCTTTCTCTACCACTAAATGTCACGTACGAATTATAAAAGGCAAATAATATATTATATTATAATAAATAATATACCCTAGGACCGTTTTTAACCGACTGACTCGTCAGTTAAATAGAAAGTTCGGTTTTTGCAAAATAAAAAGGAATTTAAAATAAAATATTAAGCATTTCTATCACCTTTTCTGCTCTACATCACTTTACAATAATTAGTGTTATCAACCGTAAGCAAATGATTTATAATTAAAAAAATACTTTCCCAGGGCATATTGTCATAGGAGAATACATTAGGTAAAAACAAGGCGGATATTGTAGATGACATTAAAAACAACAAGATGACGCCCGCAATTCGTTTATCACGCGGGAACCGTACATTTTTCGGGACAAAAAGTATATGTCCTTTCCCGGGACTCAAAGTATCTTCATACCATCAATAAAATCAGTTCAGTTTCGGGTGTGAAGAGGTGACAAACAGACATTTTCGCATTTATAATAATAGTATGGATATTACATTTTCCGGGGGAGGCTCCCGAACAAAGCGCGCATCACGTCGCCGAAAGAGACTTTACGTGATAAAGTTAGTGTGTGTAGTGCGATTGTGTGTGTGAATGTGTAAATAATATAATTAGGATAAAATTTTTCGGCATACATCCGTTGTCTGATTGCCATAACACAAGTTTTTACTTAGCATGGGATTAGACGACGTGATGTACGCTACCTTGCTTTTATACTATTGTATATTAATTATTATTGTATGTTTAATAAAGAATTTGAATTTTCCGATGCCAGTCCGGATAATCGCGAATTCGTATAACTGAGGGCCGGATTATCGAGTTACTACTGTATTAGTGTTACATATTCATTGATTTCTATTTAAATGTTTTAAATTCCGCCTATCTCTTCAACCAGTCCATACATAGCAGGTTCTGCGACTCCAGTATCTGGAGTGATGAACTCTTGGAGTCCAGCAAGTGGACTGAACTCCGGGCAGTAAACCACCAGTGAAGGTCGTTGAACTGATGAGGAAACTGCCAGACGGATTGACGGAGTGATGACGACTGACTTCTGAAAAATTGTACTATCGAAGAAACTGATTCATAGGTAGATAGTATACGTCATTTGGTCGGGTTTCAATTTAGGGCGGGTTAATGCACCAGAGGCGTAGTTGAAGTTAAGGTTAAGGTTATCGTCAAATATGGCGACTTTTGCTAGGGATTTGATAGTTCATTTCACATTTTGTTATGGTTAAAGTTATAGTTAAAGTAAGCCGGTGCAACCCACTCTTAATGTTAGTCGATGATCTGTCGGCTGGGTTTGATTACTTTGGTCCGTCAACTTCTCTGATAGCTAGTATATCGTTGGGAAGCGTTCACAAGTGACACAAGGTGTTTAGGAAGGGAGTGATGTATCTCACGTGAGGGAAAGCAATCTCAGAAAAACACTGACATTTATTAATTTGTGTGGGGGCTTTTGACATTTAATCTGTCATTGCAACTACGAGTACAAAATGGTTTCATTGGTCGAAACTTCAAAAATCGTTTTAAGTTTAGAATACTATATTGCTGTTTAAACTAGACTGGATTGAATGACGATCAAAGTTGTATTTAAAAAAATATCAAAATCGGTTCACTTTTAAAAGATTTTCCATCATTTGAAATCGCCCAATCAGATGTGATGATAATAATTAATCAAGCCTTAACTCTTATAATTAATACACGGCGTGCTCGAATTAGATTTGAGATAAGAACGAGTTTTGACTCTTAAATAAACCCGAGACAAAATAAACAAAATTTTGTTGTGACAGAAAGTTAAAATGTTTTTAAGATAACTCAATGTTTTCTTTACCTACCTAGGTACCTGTTATTCTGTTTAGCATAGTTAGGGCCTATTTCTCCACTTCCTGATAAACTGCCGGATAAGTTAACCACCACTTTACTTGATAGATAGAGTATGGTGAATCTGTCAAATAAGTTGTGAATAGCCTATCCGGCACTTTATCAGGAAGTGGTGAAACAGGCCCTAAATGACAAGTGAATATTAAATATAATTAGATGACGCCCGTTTGCGCAAAAATTCATGTAATAGCTCGGGAAACGTACATTTTTCTGGGATAAAAAGTTTCCTATATCCTTTCCTGAGACTCTTAGTATCTCTATACTAATTAGCAAAATCGGTTCAGCGGTTTGGGCGTGAAGAGGTGACCGACAGACACCTTCGCATTTATAATATTAGTATGGATATAGATGTACAAGAAAACCCTATACATTTTAGTCAATTTTCTTTAATCAATTGGACAATTAATTAAGCAGCGAAATTAGAAATAACCATAAAGTTAATATACCTCTAGGTATGTAGGTTAACTTTATGGAAATAACTGACATGGCGTAAATTACGATGTTTGCTAAATTCCAAGTCAACGTTATCGAAGGTTAAATGGCTAACGGGTCTATAATTCGTGGCTAGGCTCGTAGATTTTCAGGGCGAGCGAAGCGAACCCTAGTATACCCTACTTTATTGTGATACACTTTACGGAAAAACTATCATGCTTATTGATTTATGCTTTTATGTAGATGTGTTATCATCGGTCAGTCAAGGTTTGGTTACCATTAAAATAAAAAATAACTGCCTTAAAGATTATTACTACGCAGAAAAATGACGCGAGCCCTCACAAAGCTCGGCTTTCAGCTACTAATTAGCTCAAGTTGTACACTTGACTGGCAGATGAAAGCACAGCCAAGAAGATGTTCTACAAAAGGCGATGATAATACGGCAAAAGTAAGCTGCAAGGCTCATCATTTTTTCGACTGTACTCACAAAAAGCATAATTATGCATAATTAAAATAATTACGATTCTAGCAAAAACCTTGTACTTGTGATGTACAATTATTTGTTGACAAAGTAATAACTAAAATAAGTTTGTTGGACTATAGGTGAGTGACCGATACAAAATTTGCGACTATCGACAAAACGAGTCTTCGAAGTTATAGGAATACTATTCACGAATTAATATATCCATACTAATATTATAAATGCGAAAGTATGTCTGTATGTTTGTCTCTTCAGTCTCAAACCATTGAATCGATTTTGCTCTAAGAAACTTTAAGTCCCGCGGAATGTTGGAATACTTTTTATCTCGGTAAAAATGTATTGTTCCCGCGCGATAAAATATAATTTTATTAAGTTTGTTTTATATATGCGATAAAAAACGTACGTACATAAAAAACGTAGCCTTTCCGAGGCTTTGAACTTTATAGTACCCCCATACCAAAATTTCATCTTATAAATCGATTCAGTGCTGTACTGTGTAGTATACGTGTACACCATATTCATCATGAATACATTATGCTTCGGAATTTTGTCGTATTTTAATCGTATTCTCAAATAACCGTTTAAATTATATTCAGCTTCATAATAAATTTTGTTTTACGCTGTTTAGTAAAGAAGTAAAGCTGATCACAACTCACGATTGAAAAATTCTTATTGATATAGGTTTTTTATTATAATATATGACGCGGCTTATGCACTTGACATCTATGTCAGCCTGTTAGTCTTGCTGAAGCTCGCGAACGGCTGAACCGATTTGGCTCATTTTAGTCTTGAAATATTCGTGATAGTTCAGGTCGAAAGCTTTATGTTATTTTATGTTTACGTGCGACAGTTCACAGACCTTGACAGCGGTTTAACATTCGGGAACACTTCAATTTTGAATTAATTTATTTGTTTACTATGCCATAGGAAAAGTACCATATTATTTGGCATATTTAAAGTGCTGTAGATTGGCGCGTGCAGTCAACGCCCCCGGCCTTGAGCGACGTAGTAGTGACGTAGTGTGACGTCACATGACGTAGCGGGGTCAACGAACGACCGCCAGATCGTTCGTCTGTCTGCCTCAGTGGTTTCGCGTTGAGGTCGCGGGTTCGAGTCTAGTTGAGGTTGCTTATAAGCCTGCCATTAAATATTTTTAATAATTAATCTTTATACAACAAAATGATAAAAAACGTTTATTTAAAAAGTCTTAAATTTATTCTATATTAATTTAAAACTTAAAAGTTATCAGTCACAAAATATGATTATTTTTAAATACTAGTTTACAAGATATTTTACTTTAAGTCATAAAGACTAGCGATTATTTCAAAGTATTCAATATAATATAATTTACTTATGAATTAAATCAACTTTTACTATGGGTTCCATTTTCCTACTTGACTGAAAACGTCAATCTTGGCACTCTTTTCAAGTATGGTGTTTTGTATAAATCAGCTCTACAGTCTACCGTTAGTCATAGCTCATAAGAATTACAATTATTATATAGTGTGCATTGATGGAAGATTTCCCAAAGTAATATACAAACATGGCCGGCTTCCATCCAAATGGACGTCGAATAATTTCACCTACGTATTTGCAGTGTCGACCATTTGAAAGAATGCACTGGCAATACTAACGGCCGTACTCAGATACATGGCATCACATAAATCACAGATTCTTGGAAATCTATTGCTCTTCTTTTGTTATCGCGGTCGCATGCGACCGCTTGGGCTTGGGGCTTGAAAGTTTAACGAAGAGTTTGATAGATAATGTAAAATGTCAATGTCAAAATCTTCATATTATAATATTTACAGGAACAGCTCGACAAGGCTTTAAATGAACGTGGCAAAAAAGGAACTAACGATTCTATCATACAAAAACGTCATTTTTGACAGTTCTCCTTTACCAGCAGCGCCCCGTCCACATTCATATAGAGATTTAGAGCACTATAATAATTATAAATTCATCTCTGAGTGCGACAGTACGACATTCAGTACAGCATCCTGTATATATTAGAAGTGGTTTCAGACCTTGTATTACTCATGTCGTAGATATCTACATTACATTCAAAGTTACATTATCTCTTGTACAATCTTAATACCAACAAAATAAGCGTCATTTCCATAGAAATTAGAGGTTAAATTATTCTGAATGCCCCTAGGTAAAAGTATCGGCAAATATTCTATTGTCGCAATGGTCTATACTCTATGTAATGTCATGATGATTCATTGATTTCGTCATGACATTCAAGAAAATATGACAAGGCATATGAACTGGCCGATAAATTCAAATTCGCAACATTGTCCGGTCTTTTCAAATCATATTTCGTCTTCTGATTATTAGTTTAATATATTTTCTTATTTTGAGCAGGCAATGTGTTGAAGTGGACACCGCGATATTTTACAGATCACGACTAACATTAAATTAACCTTTTCGGCATAAGCCCAGAGCCCCGCGAGTTCAAGGCACGTTCAAGGGCCCCTAGCTAAGTGGATTCCAATAATTATTTTTAAACAAAAAATTTAAACCGACTTCCATAGTAAACTGCCTCTATAAAGTATGAAATAATAATTTTATTCTTATTCTATGCCCTTCTGTGCCCTTTATAGGATTGGCCTAAGCCTCAACAATATCTTTACGATGCGGCGAAAGAATCCACAATTTTCATAAAGTAAACAGATCGTGAGCTCAGCCCTGTGAATCCTATGATTGATCAAACACATTCGATTTATTTAATTCAAGTAAATAAATGAATTTAAAATGAATTTAAAGAGTATCCCAGGCATGGGCGTAGCCAAGATTCTATATAGGAGGGGGGGCATAGGTCTTTGGGAGGGGGGGGGGAGAAAATCCTAAATTTCGAATCTCACAATAGGTTAAAAATTAAAAACAAAATATTATGAGCGAGCGAACTGGGATTGAATGCCTCCCCTCTCACCCCGCAACTCTCTCCGCTCCACAGGTATGAAACTTATTATTATAATTTAAAGAAGGGTAGTCTCGGCTGTTTGCCGGGGAAGATGACTCAGGTACGGGCATGAGCCAAGTATCCTGGTTCATGTTAAAAAAGTGTTATGATTGGGGTGTAGAGAAAGATGAGGATGGGTTTAGAAAACGTCGAACTAATGAGCATGTATCGATTATGATGGATTTCTGCATTTGGATATAAGTATTTTTATGAAGATCTAGAGTTTTTAGAGAAGTGGCGAGGGTTTTCGGTAATTATTCCGGTAGAAGAGATGATGATGGGGATAATTTTGACAGCTTCTTGGTGCCACATTTGTTTAATTTCATCGGCCAGAGGAATATATTATTATGTTAAAATGAATTTGAGTTTCGGCTATTTGCCGGATAAATGATCCAGGTACGGGCTAATACCAAGTAACCGAGTTATGATTGATGTGTGGTACTGGTGGCCCGTACCTCGCTGCGCCCATGATCCCAGGGCCCCCAAAACTCATTGTCCAGCCCTCAAATTGAATAACCCGATCAAATAACGTGATGTGCCATTTGTCTAGGAGTTAATTACTTCGATGGTAGGTACATCATACTTAATTCTTTTAAGTTGTAGTTACAGAAAAGATAAGGCAGATTACGCAATAATATTAGAATTTGCCTACCAAATTATTGGGCATAGCAAGTTTTTGTAGAAATGGCTCTGCTTGGTAATAGACTGATGAAGTAATTTTGAAGGTAGATGTAAGTATCTATGGTAGTATATGTAAATAAAAGTAGTACAAGACAAAAATATATCATCGTTTAATAGAATTCAAATTCATCTGCAGTCATTCTGGTTACTTCCTATAGTCAAATGAAATAAGCTGGCACTGGCGATGACGTTTTTAGTCTAGGAGCGAGCGTCGATAAAAATGCTTGCACTGATAACTTAAGAACAAAAATTCTTCTCATGGAAAGACACAGACTATTATAAATTAATAGGAAAATCTCTTGGTAACTATTTGAATGATAATCTTCAACTTTTTATTATTAATACGATCTCGCCCATCTGTAACTTAATTATCAATAGCATTTTGTGTGTAAACCATGATAAGTTTTTTGACATGGGGTCAATGACCGCTACCGACTGGTTACGGCATTTTAGTTAGTGTAAATAATTTTGATTTCAGAAGCGATATTCCAATTTCAATTTTGAGTTTAGAATTCGAAATTCAAAATGGCAGCGTACGCGGAGACAAATAATGTCTCTGGCCTGGATTCGCTAAACATTGTCTTGCACCGGCTGTGCTTACATGCTAATGTAGCATTAATGACAATAGATATACCGTTGGTATTTGCATGCCGAGGCCAACGGTTGACCCACATACCGGTCGCAAGTTTATTGTCAATACCAAATGTATTGCTAAGCGGTATGACGCGTCGAAAACAAAAAAAAACTACTATTAATTTTTTCAAAGCGTAAAACAAAATATGGCTTGTGTTGGGTTTTCCGTGTTACGTTTTAACTTTATTTTTTTCCTGTAAAACGTCCATGATAGGGCGAAATAGGAGAAAAACCCGTTTTACTTAGATACAAATATTATAACTAAATATCTATCCATTGATTTCCCTGTTAAATTTTAATAGCTATCGAACTGTCCAAATTATTTTTTAATTGAGTCTCTGTAAGTCCTATAAAACTCAAAATTTTCGGAATTTTTTTTTATCGAACCAAATTATCTGTATTGTGTTTCTATCCAATGAAAGCACTAGTTCAAAGATGCATCTATAAATGTATATATTTTTCAGTTTTTTTGAATGACACTTTTTATCAAAAAAATTCATTCTAGAAACGTGAATTTGGAATAACCGGCCCTTAATACTTTTATACTAAACATATTACATATATTTAAGATTTTTTATTATATTATACACATATTTCTTACATATTTAGTATCCTAATAATAATTCTTTTCGCGCATTAGCAAGCAAGTAGCCTCATGTAAGTTGCTAGTAGGATCCATAATAAATATAAACCGTTAAATAACCAAACAAGGTATAAAGGTTGTCGCTAACGGTCGCCCCAGATCTCTAGGTATGTCGTGTCTAACATATTACTGTTACACACCCATTACGCGAAATACAAGATCGTTTTAAATAGTAAATATTAGTATTGTTTGACAAAAATTAGCGTAGCATGACTAGGGTCAAAATGGGAAAGAATAAAAAAGAAATTACTGATAGATAGATTTAGCTAGGACAATAGGAATGTAATCAGCTTCTTTTGTCAATCTGTCACTTTGTCATTCCTAGGAGGCAGCCCTTCTTATCGCGGCCATGTCAGGGGCAAGGAGCATTATAAACATAATGCTATGTACTCACATACGGTCTTGCTCAATCGAGCAATAAAGTCGAGCAAAACCCACGGCTCGGGTTTTCGTCCACACGTCCAGCATTGCTCGATAGTTTTATTCTAAATCGATATATTTAATTCCATCAATCCGGCTCGATCCGATTCCATCAATACTTCGAGCTGTCCGTTTTGCGGTCCACACAGTAATTATTACTCGATTTGGAGTAAAACTATCGAGCGAAACCGCTTGTGAGTACTTAGCATATAAGACGGGATTACTTTACTAGTCTATCCTCATAGATGCATACAAAAAAAGTGTAGGTTAGGTTAGGTTAGATAAGACGGTTTTTAGTGAGTAGGAGTCTCACATACCCCCGGGGTGCTGAGGCACATACCCAACCCGGGGGACCCATGAGAGTTTCCCCTGCGCATAAAAAAAAAGGTTAGGTTAGATAAGATGGTATTTAAGTGTTATAATTCCTTCCCTTCTTATTTTTTCCATTTCTTTATCTCTAAAACATGTAGCAGGTAGCACGTGTGAACAAGACTGGAGAGGAACAGGGAAAGGTAAAAAGCCCTGGAAGAGGCCCAGGCAAAGAGGCATTCACTATTTTTTTTAACACTCAAGTCTACTAAGCATTACCTATTACTTACAACGTTACTTATTACTATATTTATCCGGCATTGAGTAACAGATCCGACATCAGTAACGGATGACCCACATCCGGCATCCTGATATGGAGCCTCTCAGAACATAACGGACTCTACTTATACTGACAGCCTCTTAAATATATCTACTATTCGCTCGCTACTATAGAACAGACATACAAACACTAAGGGCGAGTTGCATCAACTTACTTTAACTATAACTGTAACTTTAACTATAACTACAATGTAAAATGTCAAATCTTTGGTTAAAGTAAGAAATGGGCACCATATTGGACGATAACCATAGAGCTCGACAAGGCTTTAAATGAACGTGGCGAAAAAAGGAACTAACCCTGTCATCATACAAAAACGTCATTTTTGACAGTTTTCCTTTACCAGCAGCGCGTTCATTTAAAGCCTTGTCGGACCAGCAACAGACATCTGTCAAATTCTGTGGTCAAAGTTAAGGTTAAAGTTAAGTTAGCCTTAACTATAACCATAACTTTGACCATAACTGTAATAATTATAACCATGCCTCTGGTGCAACTCACCCTTATTAAAAAGGACTGAAAAGGACAATGCTTCTTAAAAAAAGCATTGTCCTTTTCAGGGTCTTTTTTCGGTACGATTTTCATCTAAATCAGTTAAGCGGCTTAAGTAACAGGGGTAGCTCACAAACAAACACAAAAATAAAAACTTTGTCCTTACCCGGGACTTTTTCAGTACAAAATTTTGTCTAAATCGCAACTTCAATCAATTTTCCAAAATAAAAATCTTTCTTAGGACTCCCGTATGGAATTTTCTAAATCGGTTCAGCGGCTTAAGAGTTTAGTTACATGTGGATAAATATACAGACAGACAGAAACAAAAAAGACACATTTAAATTTTATTTTTAACTAGCTGTCCCGGCAAACGTTGTTTTGCCATTTAAAGTATATTTTCTACATCATCAGTTGATACATGTTTTACCCCCTCTTTTGTCCCCTAAGAGGGTGTGTGGGGGGGGGAAGGTCATACAACAGATATTAAGTTGAAAAACACAGTTAATACCTAATATGAAGTAAGTCCACTAAAGAAAAGTTGTGTACAAAATCTGACCCCTCTTTGGTCCCCAGAGAGGGTTGAGAGGGGAGGGGGGGAGGATTTTTATACACCAGATGTTGAGTTGGAAGAAGACAAATATAATATATCTGTGAAAACCGTATGCAAATCTGTGAAAACCGTATGCAAATCGGATCAGTAGTTTTCGTGTTAAAGAAAAAAGTTTGATACAAAATCTGACCCCCTCTTTTGTCCCCTTAGAGGGGTGGGGGGAAAAAATTTTATACACAGATGTTAAGTTGGAAGAAGATAAATAATTATATCTGCGAAAACCACATTCAAATCGGATCAGTATTTTTCGTGTGATGCTGGAACAAACATACAGACAGACAGAAAGAGTGACAGACAGACAGACAGACAAAAAACTAACCACATTTTTGGCTTCTATAGCGATGTAGTGACAAAGGTGTAATTTCAGGTGTCATTTCATATCTTTTATGTACAGAATTTTCATTTCTACAACAGAATATTGTCTTCCTCCCGCACGCGCTTTGGTGACGCCCACTATCGTAATATTTTAATTTCGCCATAATTTCAAAACCAAACGTCCAATTTTAATCATTCAAAGACAAAATATTATCTACATAAACTGTACTTAGTGATAAAATAATTTATTTTGATAAGGATTAATAGCGTGAGTAAAATATATCCGTTTAAAAGTAGTCCAAAAAAAAATCAGGATTTTTAAATAAATAAATGGTTATTGTGCCTCACTCGACATAGATAGGTATAGTGTGTCGCGGACTTTTTTGTAGATATTTATAAGATCTACAATTACTTAGAACATTTTATGGTTCTATCTTTTATAGTTTAGGCAGCGTACGCAAAATAAGTAACTTTTCTAGCTGATATTTTACACCTTGCGTCCGAAAAACTCAAATATTTTACGGAACCCTACTTTTTTCCAAAATAAAATGTAGCCTATGTTCAGCAGAAATAATGTAAGATTCCAATAGCAAAAGAATTTTTCAAATCGGTCCAGTAGTTTCGGAGCCTATTCGACTCAAACAAACAAACAAAAAATCAAATCTTTCCTCTTTATAATAGTAGTATAGAAGAAGAAACTTCAATTGTTGTTAACTCTAGTCTCTAAGATAATCGCTATGTAAGCAGTGTCAAGGTTACGTTTTTACTTAGGTAAGTATTTTGTGAATATTCTACTAAGCATGAGTTATTGTGATGCGTCTAAATACGTCTACGTGACGATGTACGTGAGACGTAGCACGTAGCACGTAGCACTAACGTCACAAATCTACGTCTAGTCAAATGAAGAATGATTCATCTTCAATTTTTATTCTATTTTTAAAACTCAAAGATATATTTCAACCATCGCAGAGACTTGTTTCTTTAATAATACAATAAATAATAATAATAATAAACAATCAATTATTATTATTATTTATAATAAATAAAAAATCTACCAACTGAATTTCAGTAGTGTCGTAGAAGTTAAAACGAAACAGCAGTGCCGGCCTTATATTTCAAGATAAATGGAGAAATAGCTTTGTCCACATTGTGCCTTTTTCTGTTCATCAAGGGCATGCCTTATAGCGCTGTCAACAGCGAACGTGAGGCATTCCCGTAACGCGCGTTGAAATCGTAGCGCGCGCTATGACACTTTTCTTTCAACGCGGGTGGATTTTAACGCGCGTCACGGGCATGCTACACCTTCGCTGTTGACTGCGCTATAACGCATGCCCTTGTTGAACAAAAAAAAGGCACAATGTGGACAAAGCTAATGATGTTTCCTTTCCTACGCCATCCTATTGCACTATATTTTCCCCTCGGTTTATAAAGAACAATGGTCAAATCGTACCAGGTGAGTGGTGGCGTCCCGATATGCCATTGGTAGCAAAAATTCCCTAATATTTTAAGGCATCGAAAAACATTAGAAATGTGTCTATAAATAGCCACAAAAAAAAGATCAGTTTCGTTGAACTGTCTTTCATATGTTCTGACAGCCGGCGATCATTCGCATTCGTTCTATTTTTTCGGTAATACTCTAGGAAAAATTGAAATAATTAGAAACGAGATCGCCGAATATACACTTGTAGGCTACACCGTCGGAAAAAAGGTAGTTCTTAAGTCTAACCTCAAAATAATTGTAAACGTTAATAATTATTATAAAAAATCGTGGCTATTTAGACATAATTCTCAAACGGTAAATGTTTAGAGCATAAGAACAATCCAATCTAACTATAGTTTATTTTGGGACATCAAAAATAAAAGTCGAGTCCAGCTCCTATACAAATTTGGCCACGATTCTTTTCGATCAAGGTTACGTGTCCTCAGTATAAAATTTTAACTCATCCCAAAAATATTTAAATCGCCGCCTAAGATGTTTTCACTGTAAAAAAAATATCTTAATTTATTCACATTAATTTTAACGAAAAATATATACTTTTTTTCATAATATTTTATTTAACACCATTTTATTTTATTTATAAAAACAAAATGGCCACTTATGTCATCTCAGTAAAAAGGTGGTCGTATAATTATTTCATTACCTTACCAGTACTCCCCGTTAGAGCACGTACGTTCTTCTTACTCACACTGATTGAGGAGTAACTGTTTGATGATAACTCCTTATGGGTCAGAACAGTATGTCTATAAAGAGTGGTGCTGTGGGGGTCAGAAATGTCCTAATAAAAGCGTTAGAGGGTTGGATTTGGTGGGACCGTGGGAGTGCGAGCTTTTCAGGGTTTTACTGGACCTTTCTCGCAAATTGTTTACTTTATCAATTCGATCAAAACTTGTCCAAATATATTGCGAAAATGTATATTCGTTAAAATGAGGTCAAAAAAGGCCTTAATTAATTAAACAAGAATATATATTATATTCCAGGTAGAAATTAAAAAATGCACAGGTACAAAATATAAAATATGATAAAAGTAGAGGCAAACATACAATCGTTGCCAGGATCTTTCATTTGGCTTCGACTTATTCGGTTAAAAATTAAATTATAAATTGCATAACATTTTTCTCTACTTATCAATGCATGATCAATAATTGTTATCATATTAGAACATTTTCCGGCAATTTTTCCCCATATTACGATTAGTGAGATAGATTTAAAAATTACGGATTCCACAAAAAATTCGCAAAGATTTTGTATAATTCGTGGAAAGCGCGTAGGAAGTCAGGATGTCTGTAATCTGTATGTATGTCGTCGGGGGGGTGCGGGGGGGCGGGTTCGGTGATCGTAACGGTGCCGCAAGTGGGTCACAAGGCTTCGCCAAAGCACCGTTAGCTATCCATTACTGTATCATTTCATACGGCCTTCCAATAAGGTTATTCCCATTTGACCCACTGAGCGCTGGGAATCGCTCGCTTGCGGATAAAAAGTATTTTATTTATTTGAATGCATACTAATCGTACTTCATACTAAAGGTGCTCCCTCACCGGGAGCATGCGCGTGTAATGCAACGTTTATATTATTATATTCGACTTTGAAGTTTAAGCATTTCATTTTTTTTTCGAAAATCATACAAATTTTAGCGGATAGCACCGCGGGGCACAGCTATTATTATATAAGCGAAAGTGTGCCTTTCTGTCTGTTACCTTTCCACGCCCAAACCACTGAACTGATTTTGCTGTTTGGTATGGAGATACTTTAAGTCGCGGGAAAGGACAATGGATACTTTTTACCTCGGAAAATCCCGGAAAAATATATGTTTATGTTTTTACGCTTGAGGCAGCACCAGCACAAAAAAAACTAGACATTTATACAACATTTTCAGAGTGAAGTAACCGTTCCTCAAATACTGTAGTGCCTGGGACAAGATTTAAATGTCCGTATGGTTGCCCAAACACATACGGCATTCTCGCAACATAGTCGGACTAATCCAGAGGAAAAAACTAGTCAATACGTCTGGGACCAACCATGTGCGGGTTTCCTCACGATGTTTTCCTTCACTGTACGAGCGTCCGTATTATGTACTTGAGATCAGAAAATGTCTCATTGGTACACGCCTCCACCCGGGATCGAACCTGCACCCTCTACGAGTGCGAACCATGAGGCCAAGGACGCTCGGACCAGCACAGACAGTAAACCAAAAGCTTTGTTCGACGTTTGACAATGTTTCTGTCAATATTTTGGTCGGATTATGTGCTAGTAGCGCCCTCTTCTCCGACCTTTGCATAAAATTTCCCATTCAAACCAAATTTATTTCCAAGTAATAAAATGTAATTTATCCATTACATAATAATATGCAATTAACCGAAATCTCAATAACATTCTGTTATATGAATAATATGTGTGCTAATGTAACAACATAGTAACCTTCGTAACGGTTCGCTGGGCATCGTAATTAAACGTTAAAATTAATCATTCTTATTCACCCATGTGATCCTGGTAGTTGATTTTGATTTCATGATCATTTTAAAGGACGATTTTGGTTTTTCTGACCTTTAGAAAATCATATTTTAAGCACGCAAATTAAATTTAATTGACGGCGTCTTCTGTTTTTAATTTATAATTCTTTGATTTATGTAAATATAAATTGTGATTTTATAAACAGTGGTGTTCTCATAACAATAATAATTATGCAAGGGTTTATAGCAATCAAAAAACATTGCCGTTATTGATATCGAGCAAAAAATAGCAATAAAATCACGTTTGTTGTATGGGAGCCCCACTTAAATATTTAATTATTTTGTTTTTAGTATTTGTTGTTAAAGCGGCAACAGATATACACAATCTGTGAAAATCTCAGTGTAGCTATAGTGGTTCTTGGGCTACAGCCTGGAGACACTCAGACAGACAGACGGACAGACGGACAGTTATCGAAGTTTTAGTAATAGGGTCCCGTTTTTTAACCCTTTGGGTACGGAACCCTAAAAAGATGAGAGGGAGAACCAGATTATAACTAACATTTAAAACATAAGGACAATTTAAACTCTTTTTATACGCTTTTTATTAGCTTCATCTGTATATTTGTTTGTAACATGTTTGTAAGTTTCTTTGGGCGCGATTTTGACCCACTTTAAACGTCCAGATTTCGTTCAAACTTTGTAGATTTATCGAGGACCGATGACAATACACTAATTTGATATAATTATTCCATTTTTCAATTTGTATGTTTGTATGTTTGTTTGTAACCCTTTATATAAAAAGCGTGTTTTTAGTTTTTTTAACTATTACTTATTTATTTCCTTATAATTCAAACAAACCGACTTCATTGTCTTGCTAGTATAATATCTGGCTATACACAAAATCCACATTTTTTTACTTCAAATCATTGTCCCGGCCCAAAAGCCTCCATTTATGCAAAAAATATTCTTGCTTTTTCCACTTAATATTATTATAGTCTTTATGTCCAAAAAGTTTTGTAGACGATGTCTTATATTTCCTTTCCACCTTCACCATACGCCTACGCATAAGAAAGTGTAATAAAAATCATTAGCTAGTCTAGACGACTAGAAATGACTAGAATTTGAAGTTACGTCCAGAATAGAAAATGGTTATTTATTATAATTTCACTCGATAAAATAAAAAAAAATAAAAAATACAAATAAAATATTCTAGATGTTACACCTACTTATATAATAGCTAAAAGCCGAGGGCTCGCGTCTTTTTTCTGGGTGGTAATAATCTTTAAGGCAGTTTTTATTTTATTTTAATACTAACCAATCCTTGACTGACTGACGATAACACATCAACATATAAAATATAAAAATTACTATGTTAAAGCACACATCAATAGGCGTGATAGGTGATAGTTTTTCCGTAAAGTGTACCATAATAGTGCTTAGATTGTGGGATATACTAAACTCATAAAATAACCATCAACAACCGCGCATTTTCCCTGCGTTAAAAAGTAGCTACAATATATATTATTTATAATTAACACATTGTATAAAATTCTATCATTGAAACACTGAACTGGCGGATTTTTAAAATGTTGTATATTTATCGAGTTATTAAGAAAAAACTAACTTGGCGATTATTCCGCGTCGTCCTTTTTCACCTGGCAATTGGCATAATATGAAAGACGGGCGTGAGTATGAAGAGAGAAGGACGATGTTTGATTTTTTGCGTTGGTCTACTCTTAATTTAATAATTCATATATATTTCATTAGTCAAAATAAATCCTTCTTCTTCTTTAAAAATGGCCTCCCATTAGGAATAGCCAGTGTCAGTAATTTAATAAATCCTTTTAATTATCGTATACATGACCGACCTTGGCAATATGTGACATAATGGTCATTGTATGTCCGTAAGCTTAGGATCTATATCCGGAACTGGGATTTCCGCGGTATATCCTAAACTTACTGGAAAATACTAAGTATAGGAAAAGCTTTTTTATAATAATGATTGATTGTTATTTATATGGAATTGTTCTCTGAAAAGTGTTGATCGTGCCGGAATTGTAGATATTCCGGGAGAAAAACTATTCTGATTGCCGGAACTGAAGTACAGACAAAACATATTTCGATACCTAAATATGTATTTTCCATTTTAGATTGTGTGGTAGGTTTGTCGTTTAAGAGCTACCAATAAAGCCGTTTTTCCATACAAACGTTGTCCCCTGTTTCCTCCCTGGATAATACCGGTAGAGCTATAATTTTTTTTCTGAATATCGATGACCACTATTAGCATGTCCCTATGTTTTCTTTTTTTTCATAATTTTATTATTAAAAAAGATAAAAACGTTCAAAAACTCAAAGAACTGGCCAGATTTTCCTCTGTGTTCAAACATCCAGAAAACAAAACTGGCTAGAATATACAAAAAAATTAAAACATAGAAACACAGCTCAAGCCTTGCTTTAACTCTCAATGAAAAAAGTACTTAAATCGGTTAAGTTTTGGAAAAGAAATCAGCGGACAACGAATCGATGATTTTCTGTTCTTTTATTAGAACTTTTGTCGTGTTGTCTCTATCGCGCTCTGCGGTGGGAGACTTGAGATTGGTGAGACAGCAATACATTTTAAAATACCTATTTTCAATTTCTCTAGCCCTTGGTGTATCCTCTTAAAAACTTCCGTTTAAAAACCGTCTTACCAATTTTCGATCAAGGCACGTGTTTTTGATATGATCACATTTTTACCCATGGCGAAAAAGTGCACAACAGCTGATGAAATTTTAACCTCAAAATATTATACCCCCTTACTAGGGAAATAATTATACAGGATGTAAGAAACTTAGTGATAACACTTCAGGGAGTCTATGTGTTCCTTACATAGAGTTCACTGAGAAAGTAGCAGCTCTGGAAGACAAAAAATTACTCTTCACCTCAGGCAAGCACCTAGTCAGTATCATGAGTTTGCCCAAACAAAAAAAAAAGTTACTCTTTAGTCTTTCAGCGCTAATCAATACACAATAATCTCTATACAGGGTATTATCAAATTGATTTGTTACACCCTGTACAAACTATACCAGGGGTTCCCAAAGTGTGCGCCGTGGAAAAGCAAGAGGGGCGCCGTGAGTCGATCCCCTATCATTATTCAAAACCACAAATATAAAATAAAATTACAGTATTAATTATGTAAAGCAGGTAGATGATAAAAATATTTGTAAATTATTATTATTTACCTGTTTAACATAACTATAATCATTAAAGATGTTTATTTATGTATCTTTTTCAAATACCTAGGTCGGCCACTGGCGGAGTTGCGGTGGGTGTGTCGTTCCCGTGGCTTCGTCTTGGGTGGCGAGAGGAGCGTCGCAGAGTTTTAGTGGGTAGGGTCGCGGCACATACCATCTTCGCCGCGATGAGCCCCACATATCCGCAGCGGGAGTCCCCATCCCCTGCGTCGAATGCGTTAATGCATTTCTCTGCGTGAAAAAAAAAAAAAAAAAGGTAGAGTAGGGCGCCGTGCCAAAATATTGTGCGGCCGCAGCTCAGGCTGAAAAAGATTGGGGACCCCTGGTCTATATTATAATCAAAGTAACGAGCCATATAATATTATAAATAACGGCAATTTATTTGTAGCTTTGTGCCTCAGATTTTGATTCTAAATCTAATATATTGAAGTGGAAAAATACAAGAAAAGTGTATAGTTAATTAAACATGAATTTCCATCAAGTAGTTACAGTGCTTTAAATATCATAACTTTGTCCCTCGTTTCGCCGTTCGTACTGTATAATTTCGCAGGCTTTCTAACCTTTCTATTCATCATCAGATGCCGAAAAGGTTCATCGTGCCACTTCGAATACCGTTGGTCGACCCAGCTGCGACAGAACTCCGACAGTTACGTTACAGCACATTCGAATTCCGTACGAGATGTCTGCAATAACAATTGTAATAGGCAGATTTAAAAAAACTCACTCGGGGACTGCCGCGATAAAGCTAATTATATATGCAATTACAATTCGCAAAAAAAAACCTGATACACTTCACACCGACTGGCATTGCCGCACCGCTGTGCCGGTCGGAGTGGGGGGTGTTAGGTATTTTTTCGTTACGGAATTTCTTGATCAGTCGCCGCGCTCAAAGCACGCGATAAATAAGCTAACTACGCTGTGAAATGAAAACAGACAAAAAAAATAAAGTAGACAGTTTTTTTATGAAAATTCATGGATTAGGTACGATTTACGACTCACAGGTCTGACTGTTTTTTTTATAAAAACAGAATTGTTTTTTTTTTATAAAACCTTCGTTAGTAATGACTGTCTTTATCCTGAGATGTGTCGTATGCATTTTTATTATACAATTCAGAGCTTAAATTTAAATTAAAAGTACACCCATTAATCTTACATTAGAACTAATCAAATCATACACTTAAAAGACATTTATGCAAAAAAAACCGAACGCAATAAATTTAATATCGGATAGCGAATTAATAATATTAACGACTGTACGAATTGGGTGAAAGGTGAACGCCCTGCTCTTTCCACGGGGTCAACGACACCGCCATATCATTACTGGCCGAATTTCTAAGCCATTGCCATTCGACTGGCGTTCGAAGTTTGGAAATCGCTCGTATAGTTTAGACTTTTTTTACTGTAAAAAAGAAGTTTATTTCGTCGACATATAAGCGTCTTTTCACTTATCAAAAATATAGACAAAGTGTAAAATTAAATTGTGCTTTGTCAGAATTTCTCAGCTCTATCAGAATTTTTCAGTTTTTTATTATAAATGCTGCATAAAACCTTTTTGAATTAAAAAAAGAGAACTTTGATTTTGAAAATAAAATGCTAACCAGCCAGCTTTTTCGTTTTTTGAAAATCGAATCTTGTTTGTTTTTAATTTGAAATAAGTTGACACTTGTGTACATTTCAACCATGCTCAGTTAGTTATTTTAATTAAATAGCACCTCGTACATTTTCACCAAGCCATAAAATAGTTTCGTTGACAAATATTTACGAAGAAAATAGAAATTTGGAAAGTTGTAGTCAAAGCAGAGAACCGTTTACGAAGAAAGCTCTGTGTGATTTATTCAAAGGTTCTTGGTAGTATTGTACATAGAACTATAGCTGAGATGACGCACTTCGTTTTGCTACAATATAACTTTCTGTCGTGCCTGAAAAATTGATTTTACTGACTTTCAGACCTACCCGATAAGCACACAAAATTTCAACAAAATCGTTTTTAATGAGTTTGGCAACAAACATCGGGACAGGAAAATTTTGTCTTTTTTTAAAACGAAAAAGAAATAAATACCGTACAAGTGTGATTTTTTTTTTTAATTTTATTTACTACGATATTACAGTTACCATAAACGTAGATATTATGACATTACAAAAAAAGACTTCCATTACAGGAAAAAAAACCTTAGATAAGATTCAACTAAGGCATTGGTACTACTAATATATATTCTGTGACTAAGGTGAGTAGCTTTTCAGGATTTTCCGAGTCAACACGGCGCGGCGCGGCGGCGCACGCGCAGTGAAAATGCACAAGTTCAACAACTTTCCAATAGATGGCACCTTGACGATTCCTCAATAATAAGCTCCCAAGATCTCAAATTGTATTTAAAGAGAGGTGCTTAAATTTAAGCACTTCTGGGTATTTTCCTACAAAGCAGAAAGAATATTAAAAGATTTTTACGTTTGGCTAAAATTATTGTCAAGAGCTGTTGTTTGCAGTAAACAAAAACTTAGATCATAATAATATATCCCTGTACAGTTCGTAATATTTTTATTTTTATTGGTCTGTAATGAGAATTGTAATACATAGAACTTAGGAGGATAATTATTAAACACTCTTCTATGTATCTTTTAACCATAAAGTTAATAAGGTATATTAACTTTATGCTTTTAACATGGCATGTCAAAACGAAGAATGGCCTAACTTCGGAGTTGTTTGGGGCCTTTTGACATTGACGTAGATAACGTCAGTTTTTCTCGTGTAAAGGTTTTTTCTGTCAATACGTCGACCAGAATTCGAGTTTTGAAAATATATGTTAATTGATAAATGACGTTGATTTAATTTGCATTATGCTTACGCCATATTTTTTTCACAATACATACGTGATTGAAATGACTCATATCACTTTTAACTTTTTGCCCAATATTTTTGTTAGAAAATCTGACTAGTCAAACAGCCGGCATAGACGCAAAAGTTCTAAGGTTACCGAATTTATACAATTTATTTCTATGGTTTTCCCTAAATAGACTGATTTAAGATTTTAGTACGGAAAATTATATGAATCCTTAAGGAAGGAAAGATATTTTGCCTGTTAGGTATTTTTTGACTACTAATACTGATCGTAAAACGTTTCCTAAAGTAAGAATTTAAACTCCACATTCTTTATTCATCATTCGCACTGATATAGGTCTACCAGAATCTCATTGGCTTTGGATGGGAGATTTCCAAAAATATCCTTGATCATTAAATAGGTATTTTTTTTATTTGCATATGTATCACACACAGAATTAGCCGCTATAAGGAAAAAAGTATCAAACGCTTTGCTCCAATTTCCCCAGTATTGGTAGCGTCAATTTCTTTTTTCTATTTTTTTGTCATCAGATTCTGGTAGAGCTATAGTAGGGAATATTACAGTCAGAGCAGAGGGCGCCACTATAGTACATGCATTAAATAATATAATCCGACCAAAAACATATCAATCATCATTCATCAATCAATCAACACAAACGTTGTCAAACGTCGAAAAAAACTTTTTGTTTACTGTCTGTTCTGGTGCTGCCTCTAGCGTAGAAACTTTGCAGTAATATATTATCCTACGAGCTTTTGCCCGCGGCTTCGCTCGCGTTAAGAAGTATTATTATATGAAAACTTTCATCCTCTATTTTAAACCCTTGGGGTTGGAATTTATCAAATTCCTTTCTTAGCGGATGCCTACGTCATAACATCTACCTGCATGCCAAATTTCAGCCCGATCCGTCCAGTGGTTTGGGCTGTGCGTTGATAGATCACCATGTCAGTCAGTCACCTTTGAGTTTTATATATTAGATTTCTGTGTAAATTTACCACATATGGACTAAACTCTAAAGTGTCGTATAAAATCATGTTTTGCATGAACCGTCGTTCGTTGACTCTTCACCCATTTTTGACGGAAGTATATATTTTTTTAATATTTTATGGCTATTAAAAAATATGCTAATTTTATTTCTTAATATAGAAGAAATATTTATGGTTTTAATAATCTATAATAATAATTTATGATATGTTTTGATTTAACAAAATGGAGCTCATAAAAAAATCTTACGCACATTGTAATATTTGTAGACTTCAAAAGGAAGGGTTAAATTGTAAATTAATCTCGATATATTATTATTTTTTTATAATTGTTCAAAAATTCCTAAGTGCTCAAAAGAAAAAAAACTAAACGAATTAAAAAACATGCTTTGGAAAACTTAAATATATTTTTCTTACATTTTGTGTTTTCTAGCTGTATTTATTTTAATAAAAAAATAGGAAACAGGTTAGCTTAGTGTTCAATTTTAAAAGACAGGAAATTAAAAAATATTTTTATCTTGCTACTTTTTTACATCGCTATTCGCAAATTAAATTTTGCCACATGGTAATTTTATTATCTATTTCCCTGAGTAGATTTGATGAGTACATTGAACTTCTGCCGATTGATCGGTTTTTGATCTGTTTGCTTTTTTAATCAAAATATTTGCATATACACGACAAGACTAGTTGGAATCTAAAATATTTATTGCATGTAAATTTCCAGTAATATGGCTAAAATGCCTACCGATTTATTTAAAACACTCTTTTAAGTTAACGAACAAATATTTTGCAAAAAGAAAACGCGGGAATCGCAAATTTTCCGGCAGTAATTATTATAAGTAGCCTATATTCTTGCCTTTAGATCTAGTCTATATTAGTGTTAAAAATCCGAATTGATATTTGATATAGGTACTAGGATATTGCAACCAACACTTCTTATTTTTTTTTAATTCTTAATTTATAAAGGCCATACATCTTAAAGATGTCGGCCAACACTTCTTATTCTTTGCAATATTATTATGAATAACAATAATTGAAATGAGAGAGATATATTTATTAAAGCTTTTCTCTCATTGACAAGACATCTCCTACACGTACCAAAGAGTTTCATGATAAACTTAATATCTCTATTTGTAACTTATTTCGTCCACTAGGATACGACATTTTCTTTCAGCTGACCAAGCTGACACGTTCGTGCCGAGCGAACCACCGAATTGGGACTTGCACTAAAGTCACTGACCTCGTAGTGCATGCAAGTTTTGGCTAGCTCTCATATACGTGTTGGAATTTTTTATTTTCCCTCTCTTTCTCTCTCGTTTATTTCGTATAAGTCAGAGCGAGATAGAGGCAGATGAAAAATGGTCCTGATAAGCCAGTTCATTCGCTTTATATCTTTTATATGACATGTGATATACATACTTAGCTAATGGGATTTTTCAAGCTTCTGCACGAATGAGACAGCTAGACACAAGAAAACAGCGAGATATTATTTTGCCAAAAGGGCCTGTTTCACCACTGGCTGATAACTGCCGGATAGACTATCCACTACTTAACTTGACAGATAAAGTATGTAGAATCTGTCAAAAAAGTTGTGGATAGCCTATCCGGCACTTTATCAGGAAGTGGTGAAACAAGCCCTAAAGATTTTTAATTTGATTTTACAGATGAGACTCAGTTACTCTACTGTATGTTCAATGTTTAAATACAGAATGTAACAAAAAAGTGATAATATCCTGTAAATATTATAGAGTTCACTGTAAAAATAGCAGCGCTGAAAGAATTTATGAAGTTGATTTATCATACAAACATAGAAGTCAACTCTTTCAGCGCTGCTATTTTCACAGTAAACTATACGAGAAGCATACACACCACAAGTATATTATTTAAATCACTATGTTTTCATACACCTGTATATTACAGTGGCGTTACTCCAGTACTGTAACATAACTGTCCTACCAAGGTCCTACTGTAATATACATTACCATAGAGTTCGTTGTCTATTTTACGATATTATGTTGACTATATTATGCAATATATTCAGCATCTGAACAGGCTAATATCAACCATAAAAAATAGTATTAGGGTGTATTTTGCAATACCAATGCTGTTGTTTTAAAGTTAAATAAAACCTAATACGGCTAGGGCTTAGAATAATATTATGGAAAATTTTCAGTACAATTTTTCATACATATTAATAAAATCAGAAAGTGTGTCAGTCTATTAGGTCTTCACGACGATAAAGTTACGTAACCGTAAGTCACGGAAACCGTACATTTTTCCGGGATAAAAGTATCCTATGTCCTTCCTCGGGACTCAAAGTATTCTTACAACTTACATACAGATAACTAGTCGCTATAAGCATTTTGTGTATCTACCCACAATTTTTTTTTGTTGAGTTATGAATGCTTGTTCTAAATCATTGATTCCCCAAGTGGTCCAGGTGGACCCCCGGGGGTCTACGGGATTACGACAGGGGTCTACGCTTGCGTGAAAAAATGGGGGTCTACAAGTCGTTAACGGGGGGTCTATAAACTTCTCCTATGAATATAGGCAGCCAATGTCATAAGAAGCTCAGACGTGATGTAGACGTGCTATTAAATAATATTTTTCTTTATAATCCTCGTATATTTAAAAATGTAATGCCCCTAGCCTGATCATTGACGTGCTCAAAATGTCATGTCGCGTGCCATTGGTTCGCCATCCCTGGCATAGGCGGATAATTTGTTGAAAATCACAGCGGCTGTTACTTAAAATCATAGCAAAAATCATGGATTACTATTGTAGGGAGGTGGTGTAGCAGGGGGTCCGCAGTATGCACCAACTGCACCTGTGGGCCACGAAACAAAGGAGTTTGGGAACCTCTGTTCTAAATGATTCCTCTCTGTTCTAAACGAAATCTAAAGAAGCAACTCTCACACACATTCTTCTTTATTTTTTTTTTTTTGGTTTTTCTATTTTTATACAAACATAAAAACATACCTACGTACTTACATACATACTTACATATTATACATTATACACTTTTGAAATTTGGCACATTTGTTCAGACGCTGATATAGACTAACATATACTAAAATTGGGCAGTTCTGGAAATATTACATGCATACGCGTCGAATTGATAACCTCTTTTTTTTTAAGTCGGTTAAAAATTGTCTCCAACACTAATCAGAATCCGTAGCGGCGGAAACTTCAAACACATTTGCATTTCATACATCTTGTATGCAGTTCAACGCACAGCTTTCAACTATGATAGAGTTCACGGTGAGGTGTTTTGTTAAGAAAATTGTGTTTTTCAGTATTAAAAAAATCAATTCCATTTTTTTTAAGTTTATCTAGTTACTAGCGTTTGTAAATGACTAACGTAAAACGTTTTCCAACCAAAACTGCGTTAAATAGATAAACATCGCTTAAAAAGCCTAAGACGTATACTTAAACGCAGCCATTGACGTAAAATGGGTTCACTTAATTATCGTGTTCGTCTCATTTTTAATCGCGCAAATATTTTATTGCGCATGTCAAAATCATGTTAATATCAAATATGTCACAATAATTCATGTTCACAATAAAAGGTTTTTACGATAAAAAATGAGACGAACACGACTAATCTTACAATATTATGTCAAAAATGGCGTACCGCTATCTTGAAGCTTTCATATCTCCTGAAGATGTGAAAGCTCCAGGAATAATTCAGCAATAAGCGCAATGCGCATGCGGTTTTCAGTGCTGAACTTTATAGGGTTACGTACCCAAAGGGTACAAACGGGACCCTATAATTACTAAGACTTTGATGTCTGTCCGTCTGTCTGTATGTCTCCAGGCTGTAACGCTTTAACTAGAGTTCTAAAATTTTCACAGGTTGTGTATATCTGTTGCCGCTATTATTATTATTATTTATTATTTATTAATAAAGTACAACCACATCGCATACATTTCTTACTTATAACTAAAATAACAATTTGTATTATATACAACAGATACTAAAAATAAAATAAAGTCAATATTTAAGGGGGGCTCCCATACAAGAAACATGATTTTTTGGCCTTTTTTGCTCGTAATCAATAATAGTTATAGCTAGGCACTTGATTATAATATTAGTACTTTTATAATTAATAATAAAATTAAAATAAAATTAATATTTAAGGGGGACTCCCATACAAAAAACATTTTTTTCTGTCTACTTTCGCTCTAGATACCAGGCCGATTTTTTAGTTGGAATTCGATTCGAAAATCTTTATTTGCTATTTCTATCGCCAAAAAGTCTTTGTTTATCGTGGAAATCTTTTTTTCAGCGCTGAAAATATTATGTAGTGCTTTAACCAATGCTAGTCTCAGAAAGTTATAAATTTTTCATCTTTTTATATTATGAATTACTCATTTATATTAAACATAATTATTTAATATTATTGTACCTAACAATTTTTAATGGCAAAATTAAAAACAAAAATCGACCCTTTTACAAAAATAAATTATTTATGAATGATATGCCAACAATTATACGAAAATTGTACGATTCTTTTCCGGAATTCAAGAACGTGGCCGCCATTTAATAATGGCGGCCACGGCATAATTTCTCCCTACTTAATCCAATAGAAAGCCATCATGATGCAGAAAAGTTCTGGAACGATGCTAATATTAAATGCTCTTTATTTGAATCGGGGGATCACGTAACGCTGAACGTAGTTGTGTAGTCAGCGACACATTAATTTACTTTTTTTACAATCAAATTGACCGTTCCTTGAACCCGACACGCACAAATAGTGATCTGGGACTATAACATATGCGACTTTATGTATAAACTGAAAATTTAATACATTTTACAGCTTGAACAAAAAATAACATAAGGTTTTAGTATTTACTTTGATAGTTTTGTAATTACATATAACATACTATATTTTTTTATTTACAGTTTGAGGTCGTGGGCTGTATTTGTCCATATTATCCTTTTTTGTTATCTCTATGATCTATCGTAAAGGTTTTCGCACTGGAAATGTTATTATTCTAATCTACAACATGACTGGTGAGACATTACCGATACTTATGGAGAGTACTCTGTACTCGACTCTCATTATAATTATGTAATAAAATTAGGATCTTAATTTTTTTCTGAATTTCCCAAAAATAAATGAATCATGGATACTAAGTAAATTACGCGGCTAAGCAAGTAGGCATACTATGCGGCCGGTGCAGAGGCGTGCGCTACCAAAGAAACACCACACAACTACCCCTCCCGCTCGCGGTGTCCATGCGCTGGGTAAATAATTATTTAACTTTAAGCTACATTTACTCAGTGATCAATTGATATTATTTTTTTCCAACTAATATAATAGCCAAATATCACGTCCTCAAGTATTGAACATGTCTCACCAGTCACTCAGTATACAATATATAGTTACATAAACTGTAGAAATTTACATGTGCACTGCTCCCGCTTACATAATACATATTATTTATTTATAAAACTAGCTGTCCCGGTGAACTTCGTGTCACTTTAAAAACTTCCCTGGACTTCTACGAATATTTTAAGACTAAAATCAGCCTAATCCGTTGCGTTCAGCCGTTTTCGAGTTTTAGCGCGACTAACATATTTGAAAATCCATTTTTATAATTTGAAAGATAATTAATAATAGGTACATTAATATCCAAAATTAATATTTTCATTTGCAAGTTGCTATATGTTATGGCGCCCGCCAGTAAATAGTCAAATATTTTTTAAACGTAGAACCATAATAATATTGTTATGCTAATAAATGCAGTCGAATTAGCCACGCTTCTTTTTTTGCTACTTGGTTTGTACCTTACATTCATATTTTAATGTAAAACATTTTTTTAATGGCGGCAAAAGTCCAATTTCGAATTCTGAATAAAAAGAGTGACATTTGTTTTTTTAAATTATGATTTACGAGCGCTACCTTAAGGCCATGGACACTTTCTAAACAGCCACTGTTACGATTCACAATTTTATTGTTTTACCGAATTTTAAAGTACTTTTCTCAGCCTTTGTAGTCTCAGAATAGCGGTCTGCTAGTACCGCACAGTGTCCCGTAGAGTCATAAATAAGAGGCAACGGGAGTAAAAACTGTTTCTTAGCAAATTGTTTAATAGAATCAACCCCTAAGTTCTGTAAGCTTTAATGTACCTTGTCGCATTGTGATAGAGTTGTTTTTATGTTGATAGAGATAACTAAAGGTTTCTTCATTCTGTTACTTCTTACTTCTTAGTAATTGTTTTGTTCATGTACTGTTTGTTAACCCTTCACATTTTAGGGCAAAATGTGTATGACGTCATGTTTTAATGTCAATGTTAGGTGTGATTTGTATTCACACAAAGCCCGATTATGTGGATCCGCTATCAGGGAACATAATTCGTTTAAAGATAGATCGTAGAGTGTTCTCTGAACTTTCTTAGGATTTCATCTAATATTTTTCAAGCAAGGTTATTTATGTTGGGACTTTACATACTTACTTAATTTTATATTACGCTGGACAGAAAACAAAGTTGACTTCACTCAACAAGTAAAAAAGAAAGAGTTATAAAACGTCACTATCATTTAATATCTTATTGTCAAAATGGCCCTAAACACCTCCAGAGTGGGGCCATTCGACAACGCATGCCACATCAAGTATTTATTTTGTACCAGAAATTGGCATAGCACGATATTCTTTCACCATCAAAATCTCGACAAAGATTGATGAATTTGAATATTGCTGTCAAAATTTAAGGTCTTTTAAACAAAGGGCTTTCTTTGAAGTCGTAAAGTAAGTAGCCGATGGTAGCTTATCAAAGAGAATAAAAGAAAGTCAACTTTTTCTTTTACTTTTTCTTAGAGGTTGTAAATTAAAAGGTTTGTAAAAGAAAGGGTTGTAAACACAAGTGCGAATTAATTATTGTATTTTACTCGACTACGGCCCTGCCAAAAGGGGCAATGTTTTTGCCAGTCTATGTATGTAATGTGCTCTCTTAGCCGCTAAACTACTGGTCTGATTTTGGTGTCAATATGACTGTAAGCTAATTGTTAAAATGTAATTTTAAGGGCCTGTTTCACCACTTCCTGATAAAGTGCCGGATAGGCTTTATAATTTTTAGCTAGTTTGGTTACAATATAGTTTTTATGATATTATATTTATAGTTATTTTTGTGTGTGTTATATTCACTTACAATGTGAAAACGTTATGGGCTATGTCTGTTAAATGTCCTCACGTCCGGTCCTCACTATATTTTTTGACAAGCTGTAAGTTTTCGAAATAAAATAAACAAATAAATTAGCCGTGCTATATTCTGAAAATTAAAATAAATGAAAAATATGGCACAGCTATAATATTTGACTGATATAATGAAATAACGTCAAACTAATGTTTTATGTAGGGATGTTAAATTATTTGATTCATACGAAAGCGAATTTATGAATTACATTATGTTCAAGGATAGCCAGACCTTGACTTGTTGACAAATATCATGTTTGGTTTACATTACAAATATGCCTGAGCCCCTAGCCAATACGTTTTCTTTATTCCTTTATAAATTAAATTAAAAATGTATGGAATTGACAAGTGTTCGCAGTTCGATAATATGACGAATGTTATATTCTTGACAATTTCATCGATTTTGAGCGGCGATTCTATAAAGGAGCGATAAAGAAAACGTGTTGGTTAGAGGCTCTGTAATAGTAATGATTTTAAAGTAAGGATGGGCTGTAACGCTAGTAAACAAAGAAAACAACAGCGAAAAACCTAAACTATGCACTATTCATTTTTTTGGCAAGACTTGAAAATGTAATATCTAAATAGAAGCATATAATATAATATGAGAAACAAAAAACGTAAAAATGTCGTAGATCTGTTTAAAAAACCTACGTACAAACTACGTAATAGCCTTAATAGATTTGGCTTTTTTGAAAGAATTATAAATTTTAATGAGAAAATTGCTCCCGTCGTTGAATTCGTTAAACGGTTAAACATTTTAAATTCGAACATCGCTCGAATTTCAAATATTGAATAAAATTTGAACTTATTTGATTACTTATAAACAACCATTCTTTTTAGGGTTCCGTACCCAAAGGGTAAAAACGGGACCCTATTACTAAGACTTCGTTGTCTGTCCGTCTGTCCGTCTGTCTGTCTGTCTGTCTCCAGGCTGTAACTCAAGAACGGTAATAGCTAGAGATTTGATATTTTCACAGATTATGTATATCTGTTGCCGCTGTAACAACAAATACTAAAAATAAAATAAAATGATTATTTAAGGGGGGCTCCCATACAACAAACGTGTTTTTTTTGCCTTTTTTCCTGTCTCCAGGCTGTAACTCAAGAACGGTAATAGCTAGAGATTTGATATTTTCACAGATTATGTATATCTGTTGCCGCTATAACAACAAATACTAAAAGTAAAATAAAATGAATAATTAAGGGGGGCTCCCATACAACAAACGTGATTTCTTTGGCCTTTTTTGCTCTATATCAAGAATGGCAACAGGTAGGTACTTGAATTTTTCACAAAATCCTTAGTTATATGTGTACTTTAATATTTAATAATAATATTAAAATAAAATAAAAAAGTAAGGGGGGCTCCTTTACAAAAAACACAATTTATGACCTAATTTTGCTCTATGGTGGTACGGAACTCTTCGTGCGCGATTCCGACTCGCACTTGGCCGATTTTTTTGCATGGTGCGAACTTATCTCAAAAAGTGATTTTTTTTTTCTTCAAAAGATTGATGTTAATAAAAGATAATAATATATTGTATTATTGTATTACGAGTATGTGACTTCGTCGACTTCGATCTTTAGCTTGGCCCGCGTAAATTAGACATTTCACAGACAAATTAGTCCACAAAAAATAGCCTAATGAATAATCCTTCACGTGATCTACTTCTTAACTATGCCAAATAACAGAAAAATTGCTCCAGTAGTTCGTGAGATAAGCCCTTTCAAATAATTTCCCACCTTTTTTCCCCTCTATTTCTTCTCTCCTATTAGTCTAAATGTGATAAAATATAGCCTATAGCCTTTGTCGATAAATGGGTTATCTAACACTGAAATAATTTTTCAAATCGGACCAGTAGTTCCTGAGATTAGCGCGTTCAAATATACGCCCTTTTAAATAATTTCCCCCCGTTTTTCCACATTT
The DNA here is from genome assembly GCA_905404155.3 of Plebejus argus. NCBI lineage: Eukaryota > Metazoa > Arthropoda > Insecta > Lepidoptera > Lycaenidae > Plebejus > Plebejus argus. Next base: position 4,031,488 of record FR989947.1, on the reverse strand, counting down.
TCCTCTATTTCTTCGCTCTTATTAGTCTCAGCGTGATAAAATATAGCCTATAGCCTTCCTCAATAAATAGGTAATCTAACACTGGATTTTTTTTTAATCGGATCAGTAGTTCCTGAAATTAGCGCGTTCAAACAAACATACAAACAAACTCTTCCGCTTTATAATTATATTGATATAGTATAGATAAGACTCTCTCTCTCTAATCGAAGTTTACGCGAACCTTAATTAGATTATTGCAACTTAATTTTATGTTTAAACTTTAAGCACATGCCTAAAACTATTTGACTCGTCCTTGAGAGAAGACACTAGGAGGCCGTTTTTCCATATAAAGTACGTATGTCCTCTGTTTGCTCCTTGGAAAATGCCGGCAGAGATATATTTTTTCCTCTTTGGCCATTTATGGCCACTATTAGAATGTCCCTATGTTTTCTTCTTTCATTATTTAATTATTAAAAAAGATATGAACGTTCAAATACCCAAAAAAAATGGCCAGATCTTCCGCTGTGTTCAAACACCCAGAAAACGAATTTGGCTAGATTATAAAAAGAAACATAGAAACACAGCTCAAACCTTGCTTTAATTTTTAATGAAAAAATTATTTAAATTGGTTAAGTTTTGGAGAAGAAATTAGGGAACAACGAATCGTTGATTTTCTGTTCTTTTATTAGAATTTTTAATTCAAGCTGCAGTTATCCCTATCGCCGATCGCGCTCTGCGGGGGGAGGCTTGAGGTTAGGGAGACAGCAATAGATTTTACAAATACTTGTTTTTCATTAGCGCTGGCCCCTGGGTTCCTCTTAATGAAATTATCAATTTATCATCATCACAATAATTAGCACAAGGATTTGGTGTTCAATACTGAGAAACAAACCTATATAATATTATGTATTTACTTTAAATAAGTTACTGAGGAAAAATATTAGAATGCGGAAACCATAAAAAAAAAGCTAAAAAATTAAACCTTCGTTCACAAAAAATGTTCGAAGTTTAAAAACCGACCAACTTGCCGCCAAAGAATGTTTGCATACCATTAAAATTGTAACAATGTTTTTTTAATAAAAAATATATGGAACGCGTTATTTACACAGTTTTTTAACATCAAAATTGTCAATGTGCCGACACATACCTGTCGTTTGTTAAATAATTATTTTATTGTCTCTGTAGGTTACTAATAAGACCAACGATTTTTTAAACTTGTGCGATCGGGGATGATAAAAATATAGAAGTTTAATAAAATATAAAGGTATTATTGTTTACAATATTAACAAGATTTTGATGTAAGAGTCTTAGATATTTTCATTCTTTGTCTCACTGTATAAAAATCAAAAAGAACAAGTAACTTATAATTATTATTGTACAGCCTTTTTATTCATTTGTTTTATTTGCCTCCTCAACATGTTCTGCAATCTTTTGTGTATATTTTTGTAAGCCAAAATTCCTAAAATTACACTTTTTACCGTTTCTAGCCATAACAATTTTTATTTGCAAAGAGTACGACTTTCACATTTATTCCACCCTAAACTTAAAAAACACTTGACTGAAAAAAAATGAAATTTCGCACGCACTTTCACAAACCTTTAGAAATATTTGTGAATTCCAAATTTAAAATCATAAAATTTGTGCAAGCTTTACGGCTGGTCAAACAAAAGTATTTTTTTGCAATTAAAAATAACAAAACACACATTTTTTAAAATGTGTCCAAACAATACCATCAAAAAACTAAGGGACAAGTTTTTGACCTGTTGCTTTTTACAATTATTGCAATTGTATACATGATTATGTGTTTAAAATAATCCATTGAGTTTACTACCTGGACGCCATGTTTTAGACTCTGAAGTAAACGTGTGACTGGTATCGAGGAAAATTTTGTCTTGACAACAATTTTGAAAATTGACAGCAAGTCTACAGAATAAACGCATATTTTTTTACTTTAAAGAAAGTATTTTTATGTCAAAATTTTTTTATTTCAAAACACCTTAACAATTGCATATTATTGCTAATGTAAAAATTGTTAAAAATTGTTGCTCTGCAATTTTTATTAAACATTTTGATTCATGATTTGTACTATCATTGTGTTCTAAAAAATTTACTGACATATAATATCTATTATTTTTATGTCTAACTTACTTTTAATTAATATCTTATCTTATAATGGGCAAAACTTTAAACTCTACAAGTTACAATACTACAAAATTACCTATCACAAAATATATAATATACTTTACAAGCGCGTTTCTCTTTGTAGTTACATGTTGCCATTTTTTCTTAAAGTAAAACATTTGTGGCGAAAATACTTTAAGGGCACCGCTTCGTTTTGCTAAAAAGATGTAGCAATAAAATCTTTTTGCTGAAGCCGACTAGCGCCAATAAAAAGTAAATCTGCAGGATTAAAACAATAGCAATATTTTTTTATTTAGCTAATAGCTAGCGTATGCCGCTTTTGCCACTTTGAACAATGTGGATAAGTAAAAACCTTTTTGAACAATGCAAGATTTTTGGCGCTAAAAAATTTTGCAATTGCACAATCTATTTTTATGAGTGAATTTTAAGGGTGGTCTATAGACATGAAAGCGGAACATAAAATGTGAAATCCATTTAAGTTATCATGTTAAACAGAAATATATCAATCCTTACTAATATTATCAATACGAAAGTGTGTCTGTCAGTTTGTCTGTAACCTCTTCAAGGTTAAACAACTAAACCGATTTAGATGGAAATTCAGTATGGAGATACTTTTTATCGCGACAAATTGTAGTAATTGTAGAGTCCAGCTGCACGATAGAGAAATATTTGCTCAGCGGAGTTGCGGGCAACATCTAGATTCTAGTCTATACAGGGTGGTACAAAACTAAGTGAAAATACTTTAGGGTGTGTTTGGGCCCCATATACAGAGTGTAACAAAAATAAGTGACAATACTTTAGGGTGTGTACGTGTTCCTTGTAGACTGTAGAGAGTTCACTGTGAAAGTAGCAGCGCTGAAAGAGCAAAATTTTTTTTCACTTTTGTATAGGTAAACTCATGACGCTCGGGCCCTTGTCCAACAAAAGTGAAAAAAAAACGTCTTTCAGCGCTGCTACTTTCACAGTGAACTCTCTACAAGGAATACGTACACATCCTAAAGTATTATCACTTATTTTTGTTACACACTGTATAGAGTTCGCTGTAAAAAAATAGCAGCGCTGAAAGAGTAACTTTTTTTTCATCTTTGTATGGAAATATTCTTGGCGCGTGGGCGCTTGCCCATACAAATCACAAAAAATTTTTGCTTTTTCAGCGCTGTTACTTTCACAGTGAACTCTCCACAAGGAACACGTACACACCCTAAAGTATTATCTCTTAGTTTTGTTACACCCTGTATAAATAAAAACTAAAATCAATTTTCAGTTTTGTCCGTCTCGCTAAAACTCGAGAACGGCTAAGCTGATTTGGCATTTCTGGACTTGAAATATTCGTGTATGTCTAGGGAAGGTTTGCATTATGATTAGGATAGGAACAAATAATATTCTAGTTAATCTAAATGCTTCAATTGCTGAAAATATCTCAAATGTTCTGGAACCCAAAGGACACAGACCTATCACACTTGGCCACTTTTCAAAGCGTTTCTAACAATTATGTATTATATTTGCTAGATCAATAATTAGTTTCACTATAGATATGCCTGTGTAAAAGAAAGTGGTTGCGACTGGTGCGGACCAACTTTTCGCGAACAACCTGACAAAATTACGAAGTCGCTAAAACGTTCTAGTTTGTATTCGTGTAGGTCGCATTAAAATTCGTCGCGTAGCGCGGTTCCAAATTAGAAATGTGATGTCATTGAACTCGAATAGTGTCGGATTATTTTTCACATGAAAATGGAGAGATTTTATGGTGAGTTATGATTATGATTCTATTTATAGTCTGGGCGTGGATTTGAAGAGAGAATTTGATTAATGCACCCACGTGCAATTATGAGAGATCTGGGGTTAGAATACGTATTTTTTTTAATAAAATAAGCGGGCAAACGAGCAAACAAGTCACCCGATAGAAAGCAAGTACCTTCACCCATGGACACTCGCAACATTAAAAGAGCTGCAGGTGCGTTGCCGGCCTTTTAAGAGGGAATACGCTCTCTTCTTGAAGGGTTCTTGAAATGGCCCCAAACAAGTATAGTTTGGGGCCAATTCGCACATAGACAATTATTCGCACTCGTATGCTCATTGCTCATACAACAGAATATACAACGTGAAATTATTTTAATGGTTGTTTTCCCGCAGCAGAACGATTTACCTATAGTAGTACTATCGAACCATGCATGTTATTTTTTGAAAATACAAAATATTTTTATGACTTACTACGGAAACTTTATGCCGATAGGCGCGAGTTACTATGGACCCGACCAAATTTTTTTTTTGATTTGAACAAAAAAAACTTTACAAATCTATTGTACTACTAAGATAGAATCATTTTACTGCGGAAAAACAACCATTAAAATTTCACACTGTGTTTGCTAAAGAGTTGTAAGTGCATTCAAATCATTCCATTCCCTTGGAGAGAAAAAATTATACATAGACATAAAATAAATAAAATAAAAGACGAGCTTTGTGAGGCCTCGCATCGTCACACCTTGACTAACTGATGCTAACACATCTACATAATAATATAAATAAAATACGTGCGAGAGCTTCGCATACGTGGGAGAGCCATGCTTCGGCACGAATGGGCCGGCTCGACCGGAGAAATACCACGTTCTCACAGAAAACCGGCGTGAAACAGCGCTTGCGCTGTGTTTCGCCGAGTGATTGAGTTTACCGGAGGCCCAATCCTCTACCCTATTTCCTTCCCTCTCCTCTACCCTCCCCTATAAATCCTTCCCTTCCCATCCCTACCTTCTCCTATTACCCTATTCCCTCTTAAAAGGCCGGCAACGCACCTGCAGCTCTTCTGATGCTGCGAGTGTCCATGGGCGACGGAAGTTGCTTTCCATCAGGGGACCCGTTTGCTCGTTTGCCCCCTTATTTCATAAAAAAAAACTATGTTAAAGCACAAATCAATAGGCGTGATAGTTTTCCGTAAAGTGTACCACAAAATGAAAAGGTTGTGGAATATACAAGCCACAAGGTCTCGCTTCCATCGCCCTGACTAGCTTTAGATTAACAGACATATTTTGGTATTAATAATATATTATTATTAGTATGGATACTTGCAGGTACCTATATTATTTACCTAAAGTAGCCAATTTTGTCAACAGCGTCCACTAATAGAAATATTGCCCAATCTTTTCCTTCAACAATATCTTAGATAAAAAAACTCTAACTCATTTATTTAATTGTAATGTTATTACATTTATTGATAAATAATTAATTCCATCATTAAAAAAAACAATATCTAAACCTACGCTATTACTGTGACAATTTGCGGTCAATAATAATTACTATTTAATAATAAACTTGTTAATATTAAATTCTAAATATAGGTTCCTTAAACAAAAGAGAACTCTGATATCAGCTATAATTGTTTTGTTTTAATAAAGTATTAGTAGATATAAGTATATAATCAGAGAAATGCCTACATATTAATATTATGAAGTAGAATTTTGCTGAATTAAAATTATTATAGACAAGGGCTCTGCCAATGGGCTCTACGAACAATGATGACGCTAGTTTTTTTATTTATATATGTAAAAGTCTACCTTATAATTGGTTGGTCAGCCAAAGCGTATAAAAGTTTGCATCACGTATGAAAGTTAAGTACTTAAAATTTCGGAAAATTAAAAAACAAAACGCCAACTTTTCACATTCCCGCCAAAACAAAAATTTACTATTACCATTGATTATGTTCTAGTGTTTATACCCTAGTACATAATACCTCTCTGACTATTACCTGAATTATGAATTTCGAACACTTTCAGCCTCTAATAATGGCGTCTCTACATGCACCAACTTGACAATTTGCGACAAAATTCGTAGAAGTCCGACCATAAATCATAGAATATTTAAGCGCATTATAGACATGAGGTAGCTATAGTATTAACCACAGTTAATATGGCTGTCGGTTCGGGATTATAACGTAGAACAAAAGCATTAGAACGAGACAAACACTTTCTTTTGGGCTACTTCTCATCAGGTGGCATGCGACCAACCCCACAAAGTGATTTTAGCGACGGTGAAAATAGAAAATAAGTTACAGAAAAAGAAACGATTATAAAAAAAATAATATAATTTTAATATGAAAACACTGGCTTAGATACTTATTTTTTCTTCAATGCAGATTTTTTTTTATGGTGGCAAAATTTATAATTAAATAATTGTTGTATATTGTTTATTATAATAATTATTAATATTGTGAAGTGTGATAATAATTAAATTAATTAATATTATAAATCGCCCCACTTCGAGGTTGTTGGGGCCAATGAGGACTTTTCTGTGAAACTCACATCTGACATCGCGCCATTTTCTGAGTTTTTTTCAAATATTGGAAACAAAAGCCAGTTACTAATTTTGTGATAAAAGTTTAATGCTTAATGTCAGTTAAAAATGTAATATTATTTTTCATGATACAAAATATATATTTTTATACAATTACCCTGGTTTGAGTCGGAGGAGGGCTTCGTTCTGGTGGAGAGGAGGAAGAAGAGGAAACCCACCGTCCGCAACCACCGCGGCACCGCACCTTATGACGTGCCCGAGCTGCGCCTGCGCAGCGAGGTGCCCGCGACACCGCTCTACGTGTCGCGCCTGCACTGGTCCATGAGGGTCGAAGACGTCGTAAACTACATCCGCGAGAAGACCACCTACACCTTGAGGGTGGAGCGTCTGCACTCTCGCCACAAAGTGAATTTTAGTTCCTTTGTGGTGAAAGTGCCGACCCAAGTTTTATCCATCTTCGAGGTGGAGGAGTTCTGGCCCGCCGCGCCGGTGTAGTTTACTGGAGGTTTCGGGGGAGGCTCCCGAACGAAGCGCGCATCACGTCGCCGAAAGAGACTTTAACGTGATAAAGTGTAGTGTGACTGTGTGTGTGAAAGTGAGAATAATATATATTAGGATAAAATTGTTCGGCGTGCATCCGTTTTCTAATTGCCATAATACAAGTTTTTACTTAGCATGGGATTAGACGACGTGATGTACGCTACCTTGCTTTTATACTATTGTATATTATTGAATGATTAATAAAGAATTAGAATGAATTAAATTTTGAATAATAAAGAATTTGAATGAATTAAATTTTGAATGAATTAAAATTTTGCACATTTTCCGTGCAACAAAATCGCGCACATCAAAGGCAATTATTAAAATATTTATTTTGCTCCAAATTCATCAATTCGTAATTTGCGTGGCCATAATCAGCTTAAAATATTTGTCTTAATTTCTAGAAACATCTAATATCTTCTTCAGGGAAGCACAACCGAACAAACTATATTTGCAGTGTATAATGAAAGGATTAAACACATTGTTTCTGAAAGGATTGTGTATAAAGTTACGTGGTGGACATTTTTGTTTATGCCAAATCCGCCACCCGTGGTCATATTATAATATTCAGCGAAATGAAGAGTAACTTTTATGACCCGCAGGCGAGTTTATTTTTGGTTTTCTGCTAATTCGGTAAATAGAAACAATTTGGTCATAGAACATTATTAATATTTTGTATAACCTTATAATTTTGTTTAATTCTATGGACCGCTTAGTGTAGATAGAAGTGGGTTACATAATAGATACAAACATCACTTAAAGAGCCTTTAAAAAATATATATTCCTTGAAATTGGAGCATAAACTATTTACCTACTTATATTTACGTATTTATTTAAATTTATTGTACAAAAATCGTCGCCATGACATCACATGCAATTAATTAATATTATTATGGCACCGAATCATAATTCATAATATGTTTTTGTAAACGTAGATTTACTGAACATATTTTAATCGGCATGGTAGTAGTTTAGTATTACTTCTATTTCTTCTGAAAAAGTACAGCGTTCTCGTGAGAAACTGTCATAGGTTTAAAATATGTTAAAAAATATTTTAATTAAAATCAATACAGCTCTCTCTAATAATGACCTCGAAATACATGCTCTGTAAAAATTTATATATTCCATGGAGAAAGCACATACCAATGATATGTGAAATCATCATGTGGTTTTTGTGCATTTTAATATTTTAGGGCGTGCACTCAAAGAATTTGAAACTCAGGAAATGGCACGGTGTATGTTTCATCAATGTTTTTAAAACTTGGGAAATGGCACGACGTATGTTTGAACAAAGTTCCTAAAACTCGAGAAATGGCACGACGTAATTATGCTTATCCCGAGATACTGAGACTCAGGGAATGGCACGCCTCATGGGCCATGGCGCATGGCGCATGTTAAAACTATGGAAATGGCACGATGTATGCTTATCCCGAGATACTGAGACTCAGGGAATGGCACGCCTCATGGGCGATGGGCCATGGCGCATGTTAAAACTCTGGAAATGGCACGACGTATGTTTAATGTTTGTTCCAAGATGCTAAAACTCAGGAAATGGGAGCATACGCTAACACTTTTTTTCCATACAAACGTATTCCCAATTTCCTCCCTGGATAATGCGTCTAGACAAATGATTTTTTATACACTATTGGGATCTGTGAAAGCTATGCCTCTACGTTCGATTTTTTTAAAATGTACTAATAAATAAAAAAATATGACCCTTCAAAAATCGCAAAAAATGAATGTTCCGTACCCCGCCAATCAATCGACCATAAAACAAATTTGAAAGATCTTTAAGGTAAAATAAAAACGTAGAGGCATAAACTCACCTGTAGAGGTACAACACTAATTGTAATGTCACAGCACTATCATGGACTATATAGTGTGAATTTAATATTAAATAAACGCAGTCTTAATTAAGCATCGAGTGGTTTCATTTCTCCCCGAACCACCACCTTACATGGCGACCCTGCCAGGCGCCTGCATCTGAGCCGTCGCGCCGCGAAATTGAAACCGTTTTCCATATCCGTCGCGTGTGCCTCATAGCTCTGCTGATAGAAGTTATAACAATGGAATTACTTAGTCGGAATCCTCCTTCGAACTTGCCTGTACCAACGTTCCGAGATGGGAAAGCAACAATCTAAAGAAGAAACGGTCATCGTCCAAAATGCTGCAGGGGGACAAAACGATGCGCAGGTCGAACAAATTCGTTGGCATATTTCTACAACTAATATCCTGCTAACAGTCGTGATCCTGTTTATCTTGGCGAGCCTTGTGGTTACGGCCTATAAGCAGTACAGAAGATGCCACAGAAAATGGATTGAGAAGGAGATTACTCGCACGGCAGCACGAAGATCTTTTTTCCGGCGTCACGGGCCTTCGGAAACAGTGTAGAAGATAAATAATAATTAAATACTAATAATTAAAATAATAAAGTGCTAATAAAGTGAAAAATAAAATAAAAAGTTAAAAAGTGAAAAATAAAAATAAATAAAATATAATAATTATTATAAAATAAATAATAATAAAAATATAGTGCTAATAAATATATAATCTAAATAATTAAAATCATTAAAATATATAAATCGTTATAGGTAATAATTATTAAAGTGGCGCGTACAGAACGAAGTATTAAGTGACAAACCAAATATGGACTCGGCAGACGAATGAACTTTGGACTCTAAATATTTTATTGGACTTTAGAATTTCTATTTTAGTAATTCAAGTGCAACTTTTTTTCTTTCTTCCTTTTTTTTCATTATTAAATAGTGGTGTGAATTAGATATTTATATATCATATATCATGGTAAGTGTCAAATGGATATTATTGTAGGATTATATAATGAGTTAAAGGATATAAGAACTTATTTAATAAAAATTGGACCAAAACGAAGACATGGGCAGATATTAAAAATAAAGCTAAGCGAGAGTAATGATATTTATGAGCGCTATAATAATTGGTCAATTGATTTTGAGAAAAAAAGTGAGAAAAAATGTTTTTCTAATGATGATATTTTATTAATAAATAATTATTGTACTAAATTTTTAGAATTATATGAGGAAATTTTGTTATTGTGTAAAAGCAACTCGGACTCGTCATTAACCATGGATTCTTTTGATTTAAGGACTGCTTTAAACCTTTTACCTGTTATGACAAATGAGGAATGTAACATTAAACAGCTGATTGATAATATTCAATATTATAGTTCGTTATTAAAAGAAAAGGAGTGTAAGCAAAACCTGATTAATTTTGTTTTGAAAAGTCGATTGTCTGTAGAGGCAAAATTAAAACTGAAGTCGTCTTATGATTCTGTAAGTGAATTGATTAATGACATGAAAAATACTCTTTTAAGTAAGAAAGCTGCAGCCTCAATTCAGCATAAATTGCAAAACATGAAACAAGCGGACAGGTCTATTTCAGATTACGGCAAAGAAATTACCGAATTATTTGTAGATTTGACGATTTCTCAATCCGACGGCAATGAGCAATGCTATAATATTTTAAAACCTATTAATGAAAAATTTGCTATTAAACAATTTGCAGACGGGTTGCGAAGTCGTAGATTGAGCACGATTATTTCAGCTAGGAATTATAATTCACTTAAGGATGCAATCCAGGCCGCCCAGGATGAGGACACAACGTCAAGGGCATCAACTTCGGGTGAAATATTAGGTACGTATAATAATTCATTTAATTTTAATAACATGAAGCGAAATAATTATTTTAGAGGTCAGCGCGGGCGCAATAATTTTTTCGCTCACCACGGACGTGCTAGAGGTCATCGTGGGCAATGGGTGCCACAAGGACAATGGAATCCGCCCACCGGCCGTGGACAGTGGAACCCCCCCGCTTCCCGAGCAGGACATTGGAATAACCCTGCTTCCCGAGGACAACCCCGTGGTCATCGGTATAAAGGTAAGTCAAAATATTATAATAGTTCTGGAAATCAAGGGATAAACGTAATGTGCCAAAGCAGTGAATCAGAATTAAAACCGAATCAGTTTTTTCGTGACTAACAAGGAACATTTTATTTTTTCAAGCGATAGTAATTGTTATGTTTCAATAGATTCTGGCTCTTCGTATTGTAAAAAACAACATTTTTTAGTAGATTCTGGAGCATCATTATCTGCTTGCAAATACAAGCATGCACAAAAATTTAATATTCCAATTCACACTGAAGATATTACCATACATGGTTTAGGTGGAAAAGTCCAGGCAATAGGATACGTTTATTTACCTATGATCTTAAGTAACGAGACTATTTATCATAAGTTTTATGTTTTTGATAATTTACCAATTAAAGTAAATGGAATATTGGGTCGTGATTTTTTGAATAAATACAAAGCTAAATTAAATTTCGAGAAAAGCAATTTAACTTTAGAAATTTCAAACAATAATTTGGTTACGTTACCCATTGTGGACGATTGTTCTGTTAACATTAATATTCCAGCTCGTAGCGAGTCGATACATTTTATAGAAACTGACTTTACAGAAGATTGTGTAATAATTTCAAATGAATTAAAACCCGGTGTATTTTTAGCAAGTTCTATAGCTACTCCTAAAAATGGACGAATACCTGTGCGTATTTTAAATGTCACTGATAGTGATGTATTATTAAATAATATTACACCATCAATCGAAAAATTAAATTGTTATAATATATGTACTTTTAAAAAAACAACAAAAGATGCGGATAGGGTTAAAAAGTTATTTTCTCTTTTAAATATAAAACATTTAAATGATGAAGAACAGAAGAGTATTGAAAATATTTGTGCTAAATATGCCGATATTTTCTATCTGCCAGGAGACAAGCTGAGTACTACAGATGCATATACTCACACAATAACCTTAAAGCCGAATACAAGACCGGTATTTTCGAAACAGTATAAATTACCTTATTCTCAAAAAGCTGAAATTAAGACTCAAATTAATAAAATGTTAGAGGAAGGAATTATAGAACCTAGCAAAAGTGATTGGTCAAGTCCTGTATTACTAGTCCCTAAAAAATCTGAAAGTGGTAAAAAATGGCGACTAGTTGTTGATTATAGAAAATTAAATAACTGTATTGAAGATGATAAATTCCCTTTACCTGATATTACTGAAATTCTTGAATCGTTAAATGGTAGCATTTACTTCACGCATTTAGATTTGCATCAGGGTTATTATAATGTAAAATTAGATGATAACAGCAGAAAATATACTTTATTTTTGTCAGGTCAGTACCAAATGACTCGTATGCCTATGGGACTCAAAACAAGCCCTAATTCATTTTCGAGGATGATAACTATGGCAATGGCAGGCCTAAATTACGAAAAATGTCTTATTTATCTTGACGATTTAATAGTCTTTGGGAGAAATTTGAGTGCACATAATAAAAATTTATTAGATGTTTTTGAAAGATTGCGTAAAATTAATTTAAAATTAAATCCGTTAAAATGCGATTTTCTAAAAAAGGAAATCCTTTATTTAGGACACATTATTTCAAGTAGTGGAATATCCCCAGATCCTGAAAAAATTGCTACAGTACAAAATTATCCAATACCTTCAACAACAGATGAAGTAAAAAGATTCGTTGCTTTTAGTAATTATTATAGAAAGTTTATACCCAATTTTGCAGAAATCGCATACCCATTAAATCAGTTAACCAGAAAAAATGTAAAGTTCCTCTGGGATGATAAATGTCAACAATCATTTGAAACACTAAAGAAATGCTTAGTCTCCCCTCCAATACTACAATATCCAGATTTCTCTGAACAAAATAAATTTATATTACAAACCGATGCATCTAATAATGCAATAGGAGCTATATTGGCAAATAGTAATGGTCTACCTATAGCCTACGCTAGTCGAAGCTTAAATAAAGGAGAAAAGAACTATCCAACAATAGAGAAAGAATTACTTGCTATAGTTTGGGCAGTAAAGTATTTCCGTCCATATTTATATGGACGTCCATTTAAAGTACTGACGGACCATAGACCTTTAGTATTTTTATTTAATATGAAAGATCCGTCGAGTCGTCTCATGAAATTTAGGATGACATTAGAAGAATATAACTTTGAGGTAGAATATGTTAAAGGTTCAGACAATGCAGCTGCAGATGCGCTGTCTCGAATCATTTTAACATCAAAAGACTTGAAAGAAATGCATGAAAAAGTAGTTAACGTAATGACAAGAGCACAAGCGAAAAAATTACTTAAGGTTAATTCCCCGGTGGATTCGGTAAGCACTAATTTGAGGACTGATCACCCTCAAGTAGTGAATACCCATATCAAACCGAAGGATTCTGTCGAGTTAAGATTTATAAGTAATAGGAAAATGTTAGATGGATTAAGAAAAAATAAAATAATTACCAAGGAAAATAAGTTATTTTGTTATGTTGAAAGTAAGAATACAATTTACATAAAATTCCTTAACTCTCAATCACAAATTGCGCGAGACGAATTTGTGAGAGAAATGGATGATTTTTGTAACTCACTCAAATTAGAAGAAGTATACATATTAAAGAACAAAGAGAATGATATTTTTATTAAAAAGTTGTTAGAAAAGATAAATAGTTTAACAAACAGGTCCGGACCGCGATTATGTATTTTAGAAGATGTCCAACGCATTGAAGACAAAGATGATAGGAGAGTGATTTTAAACGACTTCCATCTCTTACCTAGTAGTGGCCATGCTGGTATGAGAAGGATGTCAAATAATATTAAAAAGTACTATTATTGGCCTGGCATAGATAACGATGTAAGAAATTTTGTTAAACGATGTGATAAATGTCAACGCCTAAAATATTCTCAACCAAATAGAGAACCAATGGTTATTACAAGCACAGCTAGTACTGCATTTGAGAAAATATATTTAGATTTAGTAGGTCCTTTAGAAGTAGATGATAATGATCATAAGTACGCTTTAACGCTGCAATGTGAACTAACTAAATATGTAGAAGCATATCCCTTAATTTCCAAAAAATCTGACGAAGTAGCTAGAGCTTTTGTAAATAATTTTATCCTTAGATACGGAGTGCCGAAAGAAGTTGCAACTGATAGAGGGAAGGAGTTCTTGTCTCAGATATTTAAAGAGGTATGTAAACTACTCAATATTAAACAACTCAATTCTACAGCATACCATCACGAATCTATAGGTGCTTTAGAGGTAACACATAAAAATTTAAATGCATTTATCCGTATTCAATGTGACAACCATCCTGAAACATGGAGTATGTGGCTTCCTTTCTGGTGTTTTGGTTACAACACCACAGTTCATACAGAAACTAAATACACACCTTATGAGTTAGTATTTGGTAAAAAATGTTCCCTTCCAAGTAATCTAACACAAGACCTTGATCCAGTGTACAACTGTGAATTTTATCCGAATGAATTGAGGTACAGGCTGCAACTTTCTCAAAGAGAAGCTAAGAATAATTTATTAGAAAGTAAATTAAAGAGGAAACTAAGATATGATAAAAATATTAAACCTGTAAGTTATAAAGTAAATGATTTGATTTTAGTTAAAAATGAAATAGGTAATAAGTTTGAAGATATTTATTCAGGACCATATAAAGTTGTAAAAGACATGTCACCTAATGTAGAAATTATAAATGAAAAAGGTTCAGTAGATGTGGTGCATAAAAATAGAACAAAACTTTATGTTAAAAATAATGATTTACCTATATAAGAATTTAAAAAAAAATGTACAATGAATTTTTTTTTTATTAAGAAGGGTGATGTAGAGGTACAACACTAATTGTAATGTCACAGCACTATCATGGACTATATAGTGTGAATTTAATATTAAATAAACGCAGTCTTAATTAAGCATCGAGTGGTTTCATTTCTCCCCGAACCACCACCTTACACACCCTTTCTGAAGATATTTAAAAAAAATTATTAGATTTTGAGGGAGAAATCAGAGGAATACGATACCTCGATTTACTGTATCTGTCTCTATCACAATACACGTGCCAGCGCAGGGTGAAGCGTGATGGCAATAGTTTCTTCGTTCGAATTTTACTGTATTAGCGTTCCCTCTTAAGCAGAAGAAATCTTGATAAATGGTCATAGCTCGATACGTCTGGGCCCTTGTCACGGGACCTTTTGCCACTTCTTCCTGTCCTTAGCCAGCACTTGAGCTCTCTATATATTGTAGAGGTTGCTAATGTCATACGTTATAGACTCTAACATGACATTAGTATTCTCTAATAGTTGACTGACATAGTTTTTACTTGGTCTTGATGTACTGAGTTACTTTATACTTAATTTTGGTTCTCAGTTAGTACTTTGCCGAAAAGTTTGACAGATATTGTGTGCAGGGCTTATATCAAAATCTTCATATGATATATTTTTCTAGTATTTATATACGTATTCAAATCCTTATTCGAAATTTAATTACAATTGACTAATTAATATTTGTCTCTGACTGCGGCAGTTATAGTGATTATGACAACAATAATTATTATGACATGCCTATATAAAACAAGGTGTAACAAAAGTAAGTGATAATACTTTAGGGTGTATAATATTAAGTTTTCCTTATATTATAGAGTTTACGGTAAAAGTAGCAGCGCTGAAAGAGCAAATTTTTGTGATTAGTATGGGTAAGCGCCCGCGCGTTGTGAATTTTTCCATACAAAGATAAACAAAACGTTACTCTTTCAGCGCTGCTTCTTTCACATCGAACTCTATATAGGGCACCAATACACACCCTAAAGTATTATCACATAGTTTTGTTACATCCTGTATATGTCAGTAATATAACATTAAAACAGTATTCCGGATATTCAGCAGTATTACCACACGTAGCTGGGAATCCAAACGTGATACTTACAGAAACGGATTCGGAATGCGTCAGCATTATTTTATAGTAACAACTAGCTGATCCGGCAGAATTTGTTTATTCACATACGCGTACATGCGTATATTAACATAACTAGATTATGCCCGCAACTCCGTTGCGTCATAATTATTGTACCGCGCAGGAACCGTAAATTTTTCCGGGATATAAAATATCACGTGTCCTTTCCCGGGATTCATAGTGTCACCAAATTTCAGCAAAAATTGGTTCAGCGGTTTGTGCGTGAAGAGGCATATAACAGACAGACACACTTTCTTATTAAAAATTTAGTAAGTATTAAAATAATATAAACCAGCTTCCTCTCCAATCTCTTTTAAAAACTGCATCAAAATTCTTGCGTATTTTCGGATTTTTTTCTGAATTATTAAGAAATAATCGCTTAAATTGACGCTATTAATTTTCAATGATCTTTATTATTTTATTAACCAATAAATACCTAAGATTATATTAAACAAAAATATTTTTTTTTCAGTTCAGTATCCTATTTTCAGGAATTCAGTAGCAAAGGTAGAGTCAATATTATATGGAACCAAATTTTTAAAATGCAGTAAAGTTTTTATAATAAAGTCATCAAATTCCTCACGGATTTTATATATGATACAGTTATAATCATAAAACAAACTTTTTTAATCGCTGTCATAACATTAGGCGTGCTAACATACGAGAGGCGATCAAACACCTTTCCTGTGCAATCTGTCATTTTTGTTTTTTTAATAGATAAAAAAGGTGCAAGGGCGGGGGCGCATCGGCTGAAAGCTTCCAAATTCAAATTGCAAAAAATGAGCAAACGCGCGAGATCTGCTATATATAGAGGCACGTGGAGCGCAGCGGCCAGTCGTCACCGAGTCGTGACAGTGTTCGTATCGCTCGCTCACGTGCCATCGCTAACGAGATCGATCTCGATTATCTAAATCATTATGAACGTAAAAGTTTTAGACCCGACCGGGATTTACTGATTTATCCAAAAATCTGATATTTTCTTGGATTTTTGAAATCATTCAAGATGATCGGACTGGATCCCACTGGAGTTTATTGAGACCAAAATGACCGGCTTGGACCCAACTGGCATTTACTGAAGTTGAAAATCGAATTCAGAAGAATTTTGGAAATAATCGGAAGAGAATTTAAAAAAATCGGAGAAGATTTCGAAAAACACGAAAAAATTATGCTGCTCGTCCCTGAAGAAATTCAGCTGAAGATATTCAAGATGCCGCAAACTCTGGATCCCACAAACGTGTACTAGTGAAGTGATTTTTGCAAAATGGGTCTCGACCCCACGGGAGTGTACTGAAAGACTTAAAAACTGTGAGTGAAAATGGCTCTGGACCCGACCAACGTGTACTAGGCTAATTTAAATTTAAGACTCCATGTTATGTCTCCAATTCTAAATTTAAAATCTGCAATGCCCTACTTGTGTTTACAAAAGCGCCACAGATTCTTAGAGTATAGACTAGAGATATCATCGAATAGAAAGAAAAAAAAATTCTGTAAGTGTACTTAGTTAAGAATTTAATTTTAAGACCAAAGACGACACTGCCTTAGCCGTTGTGGCTGAAATGATAATTTATTAAAGTTACCCTTTACTATTTATTGACTAACCGTAGTTTAAGTAGAATATTTCATTAAACTATATTTATTGACTGAGGTTATAGTTGAATTTTTGCATTTATTTTTAAACTGCATTTTTCTCTGAATAATGTTATACTCTTGTAAATGAATGAGACTGTTAGGTAATACTCTAGATAATTGTTGCTATGACATGTTTAGAATAAATATTGTTTAAAATGTACTCTATTTTTTATTTTTTAATCCCGTTTTTACTTTATGTTTAAAAATGTAGAGCTACTCCAATTTTCCGTAAGTAATCTCTGTGTTGTTTCAGTATTTTTCATGAATTTAAAATACTTCATTCATCACCTTCATACATTTAAAATTGAAGAATTTGATTTTTTTTAAACTTTAAATTGATTCAGAATGTAATGATCGTTTTAAAAGATTTTTAAAGATTGAAAATTAAATAGAATTGATATTTTAAAATAATTTCTATTTTACTTAAATTCAAAAATTGTTTAGCAAACTCCACCTAAATTTCCTTTCAAAATTGCTTTCTCCATATCAAATTAATCTACTTATCACTTAAAATATCAAATATTTATTGTTTGTTTTTGATTGAAACTTAATAAAAACATTGCATCAGCCAATTGAAGGTAAGATTTGAGTGGGGCACTGACGAATGGAAGGTAAGTATGCATCATACGACATAGATATTGGGAAACTCGAAAAGTAAGTACAGAATCTGTTTCTAGCTTCTGATGGTGTGATCTGTACTATAGTATAGATCTATAGATCTATAGAACACACCATCAGAAGCTAGAAACAGGTAGTCAACATGAAAAGAGCCACCAAACTGCTAATTAAATTTTGAAATTTGGCAAAATTTTGTGTCACTCATGGTTTGTAAATAAATCTATGGCTAATAGCGTCTCTATCTTATTTATCTTCGCTAAATAAGATAGAGGCGTTAATATGTCTAAAAGGATAATTTTAGCTATATTATTACAAAAATAGACAATCTAAAATATTCCATTTTTGTTTTTATTTTACCATAATATTTTAGGGATACGTTCATAAGCATAAACCAAAAGTTAAAACCAAATATACTGCTTAAATCGAAACATGGTATCTGAAAATATCTGCACGAAATTTTGGCTTCAACTACTTATATATTAAGACTCGCTGTGTGTTTAAACTCAATTTAATTACATACTGTCAAGACAGCTGCTGTAAATCGGAGCAAACGTTTAAATTTTCCCTTAAAATATATCTGTCTCATACAAAAATGCTAGTCTTGCATTCCTGGGTTGAGCATGTCTGATTATTCAAAAATTAAATAGGCAAAATTCAATAAATGTATTCTTTCATAAGTTTTTTTCCGACCGATAGCATAATATTGTATCAGTATGAAATATAACAATCTTGAGAGGGAAACCAATATAAATGGTCATCAAAAAGTTTTAAGAGAAGCCTCTGGGAATGGGATCGCAACTGTTAAGTATAACTATACACTGTCAGTCTGTCTGTACATCTGCAATAAAGTTATCCTCAATTACTGGACGCATCTGTCTGTCCAATAATTGAACTAAACTGGTATTGTCATATTGTCTTTTGCATTCTTACACTCGGTGTTTTGCATTTGTAGGTTTTTCGTATTTTTTTTAGGTTGTGTTATTATAATTTATCAAGTGTTTAGTCTTAGGTCTTACCACCTATCTATATTAATAAAGATGTTTTCTGATAAATTAATAGTATTTTAAAAAGATAAAACCGACTTCAGAATTGTACGGAATTAAGAATTAAAACTCCCTATTTCAAAAACCACTGAACAGATTTTATGAAACTTGCCTAAGTTGAACAATAGTTAGTACATATAACAAAAAAAGAATCACTTAAATCGGACTTGTAGTTCCGGAGATATGCGAACACAAACATAAAAATATACATAAATACATATACATACACTTTTGAAATTTGGCACATTTGTTCAGACGCTGCAGATATAGACTAACACGACGAAAACTAGGCCATTCTGGAAATATTACATACATACGGCACAGAATACATAATTACTACCTTACGGTACATACGCCGGGTCGTATTGATAACCTCCTTTTTTTAAGTCGGTTGAAAAATCCCAGCTATATTGTGAAGAGGAAGGATTTCCACTGAAGAAGTACGAAGTTATTTGATTAATTTTTTTTTATATTAAAGAGAACATTAAAATTATTGCAAAATGATAGTATTCACTATAAGCGTCGATTGTAGACGTCACGAGCACGATACTCAATATACTGGCTTATATTTTGGAACTCACAAAAAATGTCACCTTTATCTATTTGTGACAATTTCTAAAAACAATAAATTCTCTTGTCTTTTCGGAAGCCAGTTAGTTACCTTTCATCAAACTTTAATCCTTTTATTAAATATAATATTATTGTCACTCGGCAGAAGCTAATTCTAAGTAATCTTCTTTGCAATTCCATTGCGTTTTTCTTTCGTAATGTCATTGCAAAACTTATATAATAGAGGAGACAATATATTGTTAGCTGCTTAGTTAGAATTTGTTTTTTTTTTTGTTTAGGGTTGTGTTTTTGAGTAATTCTAAATGATGATGTAATAATCTAAATCATTAGAAATAGGTGTGTTAGACAAAGAAAATTATTTATATAAATATTTCAGTTACAGCAACAGAAATGTCAATAAGGATACTTAATGTTAGAAGTTACTAAGGTCTAATCAAATAACGAGATATATCCATACTAATATTATAAATGTGAAAGTGTGTCTGTCTGTTACCTCTTCACGCCCAAACCACTGAACCGATTGTTCTGACATGTTGGTATGAAGATACTTTGAGTCCCGGGAAAGGACATAGAATACTTTTTACCCGACTGCCAGGAGGGTTATTATCTCGGAAAATGTATGGTCCCCGCGTGATTTTTGGCGCTACGGGGTTGCGAGCGTCATCAAATATTTTCATACTTTTGACATTTAATAATATTAAAAGTTTTGTGCTTTAATTCGCCGTTAAAACTTTACGCAAAAGCTTGCTATCACAGTGATACGTCTGCTAATACCTGCGATTCACACCCAAGGGTTGATTCAGACCGCAACGCAACGGGTAAATGCATTTCTAAAGTACGGATTTGACAGATTTGCAAGACGTCTCACGCAATTGAAATCTGTCAAATCCATACAAATTAATTATGACATACCGCGCCTCGCCTCGCCTCGTCACGTTGCGGTCAGAATGAACCCTAATTTGGTACTACTAATATATATTCTGTGCCCTAATCTAATGGGTTTAGTTACAACCCCTTATATACTTAAACATACAACATAGTGAATAGAAGCGGGCGAAGGTTCCAGTGCAGCGAGTTTTCACCCGGAAACTGGTGGTACCTTTCACTCACGCGAGCGAAAACCCGGCGAATGCCCACCACTTAACTATTTTATATACTCAATTATTAATAATGTTTTCCATTACTAATATTATTAATGCGAAAATGTGTCTCTCTGTCTGTTTGTCTGTCTACGTGTCTGTCTATCACCTCTTCAGCCCGAAAACTGAACTGATTTTGCTGAAATTTGGTATAGATATACTGTGAGTCCCGGGAAAGGACATAGGATACTTTTCGTCCCAGAAAAAATTTACGGTTCCTGCGATAAACGAGTTTTGGTGCAACGGAGTTGCGAGCGTCATCTTATAAGGGATAAGGGATGTAACGATATAATTATGTTAAACTTCATCAATCAAATTCAGATGTTTACGATACATACAAAATATACACTGTGTAACAAAAATAAGTGATACTACTTTAGGGTTTGTATAATATGTTCCTCGTAGAGTGCACTGTGAAAGTAGCAGCGATATATAATAATAGCTGAAAGACCAACATTTTTTTCACTTTTGTATGGGCAAGGGCTCTGAGCGTCACGACTCACGAGTTTCCCGATGCAAAAGTGAAAAAAAATTTGGTCTTTAAGCGCTGCTACTTTCACAGTGAACTCTCTACAAGGAACATAATTATTATCACTTATTTTTGTTACACCCTTTATATCATTATATTATACCATTCTTTGCACAAATGATTATGTACCCCTATTTATTTATATTAACATTTCATTATATACACTTTGGTAGAAAATACCTTTAACAAGTAAACAACCAAAATAAAACGTCACCAATTTGATTGCGCAATGCGCCCGCGTACGATGCGCGTGCGCAGACTACAGAGCACAGTGAAAAGCTACCGAGAAACATGGGATTTATGCTTACGTGAATTAGGAATAGAAGTTTGTAATTAAGTCTCAAAAGAAACCTTTACAAGAAAATAATCGGCCAAGTGCGAGTCGGACTCGCGCACGAAGGGTTCCGTACCACAATAGACGAAACGACGACAAAATAATATACTGAAAATTGTGTTCTTTGTATGGGAGCCCCCCTTAATTATTTTATTTATTTAAATTATTAAACTGCTAATAATATTGAGTATTTCTTGAATATTTCAAGTGCCTATAATTGTTTTGATTGAAATCGAGAAAAAAATAGCAAAAAAATCAAGTTTGTTGTATGGAACCCCCCCCTTAAATATTTAATTTATTTTGTTTTTAGTATTTGTTGTTATAGCGGCAACAGATATACACAATCTGTGAAAATTTCAAAAGTCTAGCTATTGCGGTTCTTGAGTTACAGCCTCAAGACATACAGACAGACAGAGAGACAGACGGACAGATGGATAGACATCGAAGTCTTAGTAATAGGGTCCCGTTTTTACCCTTTGGATACGGAACCCTAAAAATATTCGGTTTGAGAAAATAATCATAACGACTAAGGGTTAAATCAGACCGCAACGCGACCCGTAGTTGCATATTTTCTTTTGTATGGATTTGACAGATTTGCAACACGTCTCACGCAATTGAAATCTGTCAATTCATTACAAATTTAGAAATGCATCTTCGCATCGCGTTGTGGTCTGATCCTAAGGAAAACAACGGTTTGAAACGTAAGAAAAACAATGATTGTAAATGTAAAATTAAGAAAATACTACATGGCGTTGTAGTGATAAAAAGCTAGCGATAAAAATAACTTTATTTTAAAGACAGAAAGTGTTTTAAAAATGTAAAAATGTTCTCATAGTGTCTTGTAATAAAAAGAGTAATTCAATTTTAAATCAGTTTATTCACATTCTCGAAAATATGTAATTTATCGGTATTTTGATAAAGAGTACAAGAATTTTATTTTAGAAAAAATAATCAAGCTAGATTTCATTTCTCATAAACGACACAATTTGGAGTTTTAGAACTCAGAATAAAACACGATCTCCTACCCTCTTACTAATAAAAACTTCTTAACCATGCGTTCAACGTGTGAATAGTTAAACAGGAGTTTTTAAGTTATACACACGTTACACAGAGTCTATACATGTCTATACAGAGAAATTTGTATGGAAATGACAGCATCGTTATACAGGCCTTATGTCAAAAAATGATTATTAGTAGAAAAAATCTTATGCACCCTCTATACACGCTGTGTAACTTTTTATGAGTAAGAGGGCTAGTGTCTCATACTCAGAATAAAACCTTGTCGTGAATTAATCCTTATTATAACTCTTAAATACAAATTAATTCAGAAATATTAGAAATAATATACACTCATACTAAAACCGCGCGTTTAAGTCTTTTACTTGGACCATATTTATACAGTAGCTTTTTTGGACTCCAAAAATCAATATAAATCATGTATTAATATTCAGTTATTCTCTATACTACTACTATCAATATTAAAATATTGAAATTAGTAGTACTAATATTTATGTTAATAATAATAGAAGTATGGTCATAAAAGATGGTTAAGAAATAAGAACATAATTCAATATTTTAAAAGACATAAAATATTTATCCAAATTATTTAAATCGTAGATATAAATATTTCATACTATGTCCCGGTGAACTTCGTGTCACTTTAAAACCTTCCCTGGACTTCTTCGAATATTTTAAGACTAAAATCAGCCCAATCCGTTAACCCGTTTTCGAGTTTTAGCGCGACTAACACATTTGAAAATCCATTTTTATATATGAGAAGATTATTATTCGAACAGGTTTCTAAAGGTTTTTAAGTCTTTTTAGAGTTCCTATCCAAAGGATAAACCCATTGCTAAGAACTCGCAGTCCATCTGTCTGTGTGTCTGTCTCCAGGCGCCAGAATCACAATACTAGATAGTTGAAAAATATTCAAATTCCTTTAAATAATTTAAATGTAAGGGGGCCTAAACACAAACTACATTTTTGTCTATTTTTTTCTTGACAGTAATAATACGCAACCTTTTGTACGCGAGTCCAACTCGCACTTGCATAAAGTTAAGCATCACTAACGAAACAGTTAACTGTTCTAAGTAATAAATAAGCAAATTACCCATTAGCGTAGGCGACTGGCACGGATGTATCTACATAACACATAGAGCACAACCGATCTTGTGCCCCACTAACACACTATATACCCGTGAAATGTATTCATGTTGATAAGTAAATAAACCATGTAAACATTGTATGTATCTTTTTATCCGACTGTGCGAGAAGGAAGGTAAAGTTTTTCAAGTGTGCGTGTGTAAGTTATCGTTAAATTCGTAAGAATGACACTGAATGTATTTCCGAGGAAATTGATTCCTAGGCAGTTGACGGACGTCGTTTGATCGGCTTATGTTAGAATTAACACAAGCAATGAATATTAGAATGGATGACTTTTAACGCGACCAAAATTACTTAGGTTCACCATCAGCTTGGGAATCAACTTTTCTGATAGTACCTACATCAAAATGGCTTAGGCTCTTAGCAGGCTGATTTAATCATTTCTTTGGCAAGATTAAATTGATTATTTTCAATTTTATAAAGTTATATTGAAATGATGTTGTATGATAATATTATGTGTGCAATAGAGTGTCTGTCTGATCAAATTTAAGATAGATATTTAACCCCAGAATCGCGGCAAAATATGTGCTTCCCACTATTATCGTCCTCTTGAACTTTGCCGTAACCAAGAAATTTAATACAAAACAGCAGTATGATTTCCTTAGGAAAAGTAAAAAATCCAAAGATTTCTATATTATATTTTTTTATCACAATGACTAAGCTGAGTTGGGACTCTACATAAATTTTTCCTCAATCAATATTATGTTGAACATGTATTGTCATGCATATGCAAATAGCATTATAATATTCTAGTATAATATTACATAATTTATACCATAATTACTATAATTATTATGTTACAAAAAATGTGTAGGGCTATTATAATTTTAAATAGACCTTAAACAATTATTGATCCTCGTGTTTAAAAAGCAGGTGATATTTAGACTAGTTTACTGATCTGGATATCAGATGGAATATTACATTGATCGACAAAGTTGCAAAGTTTAAATATTGCAAAGATATAGATCTGTAGTGCTCAAAAGGGAAAGATATAATCTTATTACTAGAACTTTCAACTTTTCTGAACCGAAATTCGTTTGTCGCGTAAAAAAATTATTTTTTCAGGATCTAAGCATCAATTTTGATAAACTCAGATGTTCTTTTCCGGACTGACATTATTATTTTTACATTTATTTTCGAGAAAATTGGTTTAGTAGTGTAAACGTGAACAGATATCAGACACACCATAATTTCGTTCAAAGGTATTAATCTCTACTTTTTTGTACGTCAAATACTCGATTGCTATATCATTCTTACATTCAGTATTTACGCAGTTCTGTAACCCAACGCACACAAACATGCATCCTATAAATGGTATTAAGGAAGTGTTTCAGGTCGGAAAACACTTTTCTGCGTTTACCTCCGCTCGGCGCTAGATGTCGTGCGGCGACCATGTTATAATATAAGCGGTCCGCGTCGCGGCGACCCGCGCATAGCCCGGCCACCCGCTGAAGCGATCGCCCGTGTACTGTGTGTGTGTTTATATAATGGATATTGTCACCCTAGACCCCACTGGACTTTACTAAAATGGAGGCCACCCTCGACCCGACTGGACAGTACTAGCTCCGTCCTATCGCATGATGATCGGCCTCGATCCCACGGAAATATACTGACTTCGAGATGTGCTGCGGCAGACGGAGGATCAGGACTGGTAGCCGCCCGGAGGAGACGTCGTCCTGCAGGAAAAGGAGGAACTCGGAGTCCGGAGCCACGCGACTGTAAATAGTAATGGACGTGCCCGCAAGGTCACATGAAAAACAGCTGATTTGCGCGCCGCGTGCGATGCCGGGAACGCGACTTCGAATTTCGAACATCGACTTTTTTATGTGAGTATACTCTTTGCAAAGACCTATTTCTTTTCATCCTTATTAAAAAAAGTAACTAAAGTTTTACTGCTTTTCGTGTCTTTTAAAATTTAAATGATATGTTGATTTCGCATAAGCCGTCGATGAGTGACGTATAAAGAATAGATAAATAAGTAATTTATTTAAAACTAGTCGAAACGATCTTTATTTTAGTAGCATGCTAAGTTTTTATCGGTGTTTAGTTTGTAAGATTTTTGATTGCATAATTTTTCTCCAGAAGCTCGGTATCTAATAAGATCGCGTCGTTTATTTTTCTGGCCGAATTTTGGCCGGGATCGCAATTTTTATGGCACCGACCGCGAGTTCGTTGACCGGACATATTTTATTTCATCGCGCGCTTCCACGTACACACACAAACGCGCGCACACACACGCAGAGGGGAGCACACACACAGGGGGGATATCTCCGCGTTGAGTCCAGTTTCGCAAAAACACTAGACTGCGCTCATTTGTGTTATGAATGTTATCAATTCACCACCAATTAATATCCGCACACGATCTGTGTTTTGAAAGTTATTTTTTCGAAATTCATCGCGTTTGACATTCCTTTTTTATTTTATTTTAATGTAGTAGGCGAGGAGGCCGAGGTAAACAAATTACGACGGAAAGATTAAGGTGAGGCGTAATGCGCTCGTGTTTGCCGAAATATTTCAGTTCAACAACCCGACGGCGCCCGGCCGCGGTTCAAAATAGACGCGAACGAACCACGTTCTTCGGGGACATTTAAAATTTTGGCCGTCGAATAATATGGAATCGTCATTAGAAGTCTAAATAACAATCATTTACTGACGTTAACGATTATTAAAGTTTACTTGAGTAATTAAAAGCAATAATTATCATCAATTATTAATTAATTTTACAATTTATGTAAATCATAAAAAACTGAGCCCTCTATATTGTAACACGTGACATTATAGATTATCAGTTTACTTATTTACTAACTTTGACTTACAGACTTCATCTTTTGCATTAAGTCTCATTAATTAAAAAATTGCCTAAAAAAACAACAATTTTACACAAACTTCGAACGTTTAAAAATGTTGCCATATAATTGCATCAACAATTGCAAAACCGCGTTCCACGCTAGCAGAATGCGTTCAAACATGGAATAGATTAGGAATTTACGTAACCGATAACTCGGTGTAATGTTTTTTACATTGTTCTTGAGGCGAAGGAAGGAATAATATAACGTAAATTTTTTTGGGAGCTGTATACAAAGTTCTTTACTCCTAAAAATACGTGTGGCACACGGGGAATGCTGCGGTAAAGCAATTGCACAGTATTTTTTTATCAACTTATGCAATAATTTTTTCTTCTTTTGCATACGTCTAGTCGCACGCAAACAAACACCGCGCCGAAGTTGCCGAACTGAAACGACGTTACGATGCTCGATTTTCAACGCCGCACCGCTGTGCCGGTCGGAGTGGGGGGTGTTAGGTTTATTTTCGTTACGGAATTTCTAGATTCGGTCGCCGCGCTCAAAGCCCGCGATAAAAGCCATGCAATACCTTAAAAACAATACAATAAACAGGACATAAAAATGTCAACCTCCTTTTTCTCAACAAAACGCTCAACAAACTGCGTTTTTCGCGTAACTTTCTGCCGCGCACTGTAAAACTCTGGAACGAACTGTCACCGGCAGTATTTCCGGACCTATACGACCTGCAAACCTTCAAAAAAAGAGCGTATTCCCTCTTAAAAGGCCGGCAACGCACCTGCAGCTCTTCTGATGTTGCGAGTGTCCATGGGTGACGGTAGTTGCTTACCATCATGTAACCCGTTTGCTCGTTTGCCCCCTTATTTAATAAAAAAAACACCACAGTACACTTTTATTGCACAAATAAATATCAACATTAATAAAACACAAACTTATATTCCTCAGAAGGGGTACTGTGATTATTGTTACTCGAGCAAATTCATTTGACCTTCCTTGAACCTGGTTCCATCACTTGGCCTGTTTTTGGGATTGCGTCATCGTAGGTCACTACCTTCCTAGTCTGCTTTTTTTGCTTATAATTCTCCACATGTACTCGCCTTCCTTTGTTTGTCCATTTAAACACACATCAGCTTTTTCGGCGGCTCGATATGGACAAGACGCGATGTGATCTAACTTAATGCACCTTAATTGTGCTGATAAACTTTACATTAAACATGGTTACTTTAATCACTTTAATCTAGATTAACGTCTTACTGAGATTTAGATTCAAATTTAAAATATTATGTACTTAATTAAGTTATCATTTCATAATCATTTTCTTAATCGTCGTTCATCGTTAATAATGTACCATCGAGGAAATTTATTCCTATTCAGACAGACCAACATCATTTGGTTGGATCGTGTCAATTAGTGACCCGTCGGCTGGGTTTGACGTAACGCGACCAAACTACATAGGTACATCTGCCGAGGAATCAACTTCTCTGATAGTATACGAATATTATGCACATTGTACATCATGTCATACCTAATGAACAAAAGAATAACACGTACATCACGCCAATCTGATCCCATGCTTAATATTTAAGTATTTATTTATTTTATTTAACAAACTTTATATGCACATAAAAAGTACAAAGGTGGACTTAATGCTTAATGGCATTATCTACCAGTCAACCTTTGGGCGATACAGGAACAAAATTGTGTAGGTGTTCAGATGATTAACAACGATTTATAATAATATTTTTAACTATTTAAAAATATATTTTAAAAAAGCTTATAGAATTTGTGTTCAATATTAGCAATAGGCGACGTAGCATTTTGCATCGTTATGTCGTCAATGTACAATCTAAGGTCGTATGAAAAAACCCAAAGATTCTTACCCAACCCAAAACCTATTGCTTGATGCTTCTAAAGAGTGAATGCTGAACGACCTCGAAAGACGGATTCGTAATGCAGTTCTTGGACATCGGTGAGCTGGCAAAACCCTTCCACTTACGACATGTAATAAAAAAACTTGTCAATGTAGGTAAAAAAGTTGAATGTATAATGGTAAAGTCGGTCAGAAGGATAAAGATCTGTAATCGTTTTTGTAATGTTAATAAATTTTTCAATGTTTAGTTCGTTGTTCATGATTGTTATTAATCTAACAATGATGAGATAAGTAATAAATGAATCGCAATAAAGCACATTTTGGTAAATGCATTAAAGTAATCAAGAGAATTTTCTAATGTTGAAGTATGAAGTGTTTTCGAGACTCTAGGGATCGTATAAATAGTCAGTACTTAAGATGCGACCCGGTCTTAAGACGCGGTTCGGCTCTGTGATTGGTCCAAATTTTGACAGCCAACCAATCACAGAGCCTGAACCGTGTCTTGAGACCGAGATGCATCTCGAGTACTGACTATTTATACGGGCCTAGGAATTGCATCGAACTAATAAAGTTACGACAATGTTACATAAAAATTCACGTCATTTTTAAACGAGTCAAAAGGTGTATGCAAAATATAATACAAAAAGTATTTCATGACAATAAAGTGGTTATATTTTTTCTAAAGTCTTGAATTAAAGTTAAAAATGTGCATTTTTTGCGATGCAAAACACACCATGTCTCTGTACAAAGGTGCAATACAAGGTCGGCAGATGGTGACTCTAATTAAAGGTTTATCTTTAAATAATTAAGTGCACTCGTGCCTTCTAGCAGGTGCCTTATTATTTATGCGAGAATAAAATCATTATTTACTAAGGTGCCAAATTACGCGCATAAATACATAACTTACACAAGCTACCACGAGTTCAGACCTTGACAATTTAAATAAAGAACTCTATTTTTATTTTTTTTTATTTTCCAATAACAGACCACAGCATAGGTTATTGAATAATATTATATAAAATTAAATTAATCATAAAACAATTGCAATATGAATTAAAACATTATGATGAGAATGTGTAATGCATAAATGCATTAAAAGGATAAAATTTTGATGATATTTCCAAAATAAATGTGTCTATAGATAGAATCTTTCGACGGAAATATTTTAAGGAGTCAACAAACCTTGGCCAAGGAACAGGTTCTTTTATTTATTAGTTTGAACTCAAATTATATTTGACTATGACTATTCTGTATTATCGAAAACAAACAGGTTTTTTGATTTACGAGAATTTTCGGTATCTTTGACCTTACATTCAACTCGTCCTTAAAAACTAGGGTTAAAAAGGGGGTTAAACGCGGAATAAATTTAATTATCGAATATGGCAATACTTTTATATTTTTAAAACTTGTAGAATGCGGCCGAAATTCCACAGTGTTTCACAAACTCCTGTTATTAAAAATGTCGTTTACCTTATTGCAATCGTTTACTTAAACGTGCGAGTGGTTCTTTAGTCTATCAAAAGGCCACCTTGAACATACTAGGTCAAATATTGGATGCAGTTAGTCTAGAGTCTAGACTAAAGAACCTTGAGTACCTTACATAAGCTGTTGCATAAGGTTTCAACATTGCAGTCGTGCCTTTATGCTCTTTTGCCTGTTCTAAATGCTTATTTCAATTATTACTGAGGATTTTCCTATTTCAAAATATGTGTCGAGCATCTATATTATTTTCTGTGCATTTTTTTGCATTCTCGTTTATTATAGTCTGTCAAAAAAGTGTAGAAATTAAAAAGTGGCAACATCGTAGTGTCATCCCTTTCAAATCAATCTAAGAAAAAAGGGATGACACTACGATGTTGTTACTTTCTAATTTCTTCACTTTTTTGACAGACTATAATACTTAGCTTCGTTATCTTTAGTTATGTATTCCTTGGGATTTTATTTTTACATCATTTTGGCCTCTAGTATACATTCTTGACTTTACTCTGACGTTGGCAAATCCTCTAGTTATAATTTTTTAACAATTTAAATAGGAGGCGCCGCATTTAAATTTGGAATTTTGTGACCTACCGATTAAAGATATTATGTATTTCAGAAATTGGCCCGTAACCGAGACGCGGACACGGACTTTGTGGAAAGGGCACGATAATCTGTGTCAAATGTAATTATACATTCAGTTGCCGCTGATGCCTTCACTGACCGATGGAGATCCGCATTGTCAATTAATTTATGCCCAACACCTTTAATATTCATTACAGGATGTTGATCTCCATTTCAAAACATTTTCGTGGTAGGGCAAGGCTGATCGTTGTCAATTTAATCCTTAAGATTAATTTGCCAATGGCATTCCTCGATATCACTCGCCGGCGACATTTGAATTTAAAAAAAACTATACGTTCGATTTTTGCCCGATTGCCAATGTGAAGCTTTTAAATCTGCACGAAAATTAAAGACGAAGGCCAAATTATCACGGCGATTTTTTACGCGGGTGTTTTTCTATTAAAGTATTTATTCGTCATCTATCAAGTCATTGACATCGATGCATAGCTAATACCGGGAGATGATGAGCCGCGTTCACTCACCCGCCTGCATCTACCTAATCAGAGTATGCCGCCATGTTTTCCCGCCTTCCTAATTAATATTGGCAGTATTTTTTTATTTTCGGCAGCAACTCTGAATGCTTAGACATTTTGCCATTCATAACTTCCGGTATATTATATCGTCATTTATACGAGTAAAGAATGTTGGTTTTCTAATATATAATTCTTTTGGGTACAGCTATAGGTATAGGTACGACACGGTTGTTGACCAACATTAGGGAATGACGTAAGATTCAACTTGTATAAAAACTACTCGAATCTTTTCATATACTTTAGTAGCTCAAAAGTCAATACTGATGTAGCAACATGTTAACATCAGATTTTCCATGACTAAATTACATAACATTTAACGTACATTATTGACTGACGTAGCACTAACCTATATTACGCTATTGACACCACCTCTAATCCCTGCGCTCCTAGTGCTTCGAATGTAAACACACCAACATTTCGCGCATACAGTCGTATGCGGAAAATTTGTGTAGACGACATAGGCATACACAGCGAAGCGAGCGCGCCCATTCGCATTTTCTGCGCGCGTGTGTTCGTAGAGAAAATGTTTTTCCCGTACCTACGCGTAAGTACATGTAAGTAGTATCTCATAGCCGTGTGTTAATAGCGAAGTCGTTTCCGCATAGGCACTTCTTAGCAACGCCCGTGTGAACCGGGGATCGTCAACCTTACGAATTAGAAAAAACGCCGCTCCACGCTTCCTCGCTTAAATTACGTGCAGTAAAATCACCCAAAACTAATAAACGATTTACATGTTTCGTTCCTTAATTACGTATGTTTATATGGTGTACATTAATTAAGTGATATCGGAGTTAACGATTTCAACAATAAAAACCTAAATGCGATAAGCGATAAGCGTTAAAATGTGGTCTTGCTGTGATTGTAAACGCGCTCACGCACACTGGCGCCCACACGCACACACGTGTCACGTGCTGTGCGGACACGAGCCGCGTCACGCAGCCTCCTCGCCGCGTCTGTGAGCCTGGTATCTCGGCTGCTCGTAATAACTGAAGATGAGTCTCTCTTTTCTTGATCCTTCATTATCAGGATCATTTTAATTTAATCCGATAACGCTCGATACTTCTAAGTGCTTTTGACACGTTTTGAAGCTTTTTTGGAGCTCCCGAAATTTTTTGATCGATTATATTCTTGAAAGGATATATTTTATTAATATATTTCACCCGAAATTGTTTAAATAATTCGACAGCCATGGACGTAATTATTATAAAAAAGTGAGTAGGTATTACGAAAGAAATAATGTCGAACGTTTCATCGAAACATGTGGCCGTGACGGCCGAAGCTCAATTTTTACTTTACTTCTAAAACTTTAACCTCTCGATCTCATGCTGCCCTGGTGTCGGGTGTTCTAGTTGACGTTCTAAGATACCATTAGAACACAGTATGCTATGCGAATATCGGCTCGTATGTATGTATTAGAATAATTTAGAAGTGACATTAGAATAATTAAATAAAAAAAACTCTACACCGGAACTCTACATTTGAAAAAACTTTATTTGACTAGCGCCATCTATCGTCGGATGGCGGGCAACTTTGACGTTTCGTTATCAATAGGTTATTAAATATTTAAGGGCAATGTGTCGCGTTTAATTGAGCATTGACAGGTGTAGGGCCCAGCCAAGGATGTCCAGTGGAAAACCGGTGTACAGTAGGGCAAGTGCCTAGCGAAACTAGGTAATTGCAGAAACTATATCCTAACCTTTATTGGCCATTTTTTACCTCAATTGGCTAAGCTAAAAATCTTTAGCAATGGAGATAAAAATTTTGCTTTGTTTTCAACTTTCGGCAAGCTTTTGTGTTGTCTTTACAATTTTTTTTAGCATTGTTCGAAACAATTCGTGTTGTAAAATTGCAATAATTTTGCTCAAAAAACTGCCAGTCAGTGCCTTTTAAAATTGCGCAATTGAGCCACGCTTTTGCAAAAAATTTAAGGTTTTATTGTGCTATTTTTACGGAAATCTTCAAAGGACCTACCTGCCAGTATTGTTAGCAAAAATAAAAGAAACATTATGATAATCCAAACCTAAATAATGCATTTCGACAGTTTGTAATAATTATGTTCAATTCAGAACTTAGAATTGATTTATCCCATCAAAAACATACCTGTAAAAATGGGGCCAAGTTCCTATCGGCTAATTTTTGGCCCAAAAAAGAGTTGAAATCCAATCCAATGCCAAGTTCAGAAGCACTTCATCGATCGTAATCATCTTCATCAACAGCCTGATCCATAATACTTCTAAAGTCGGTCATGCTTGACCAATTTCTTAAATTCCTAAAGTTTCTTAATTTTTTGGTAATCTACATAATATAACACCCGACCTGTGTGCCAAATTTCATAACGCTAGGACAATTATTGGAAGTGGTCTAGAGGTTTTACCTGATTACCGGTCAGTGAGTGAGTGAGTGAGTCAGTGCCAAAATTAGCTATTTTTACAGGCAGATATCTCAGGATCTACCGAAGCTATATCTATGACATTTGGTATACTGCTTAAGTACTTGTATATAATTACGTAGGTACAATTTTATCTTTGCACTCGCAATAGGCACTGAGCTACAGGGGCGTCAAAAGTGCGTCGAAACGGTTCGTGTAAATAGTGCACGGCAAGCGCGCGGCCTGCTGGAACTTGGCCGCGCACGGACGTAATCTTTCATTAACATAATACCCAAGTCTTAATTTAGAAAGGCTTATAAAACCTCCCAAAATCTCCTATTTACTAACAAAAATAACTTCTAAAAACTTTAAAAACCTATTCAATAAAACTTACAATAAAGTTCATATTATTAAGTATTGTACGATGCACTTGTCGATAAAATTCTTATCCATAATGTGGAGCAGAAAAAATAGCCACCTGACACAATGATATCACCTGATGTAAAGGTATCTTACATCGTTGCTCGTAAAACCAGCCCTTAAAGTACACAAGGGCTCATAGCATAATAACTTGATAATTGCATGCATATGCCGCATATACATCTCATTATTTATTATTTTTATGGACATAATTTGCTGATGGATGTTAAAAAAACTGGCAATATACAAACTTCAATTATTGCTTTAATTTATAAAAAAATATACTTATATAATTTGAAAATAGAATGCGGAAATAACTTAGCATTTTTTTGACTCTATAATTGTTATGTTTCCTTTCTTGAACTGCCCAGTGCAATCTGCCTACTGTTGGAACGTTCCAAGATCATTAGGTATTTTTTTTGCAATATTAACCCATTTTTCTTATTTCACAGGTACCGAAAAAAATGAAGATGCAACTTCACACCCGGCTACGTCTGAACTGCGCAATACTCACTAGTTATAGTTTTCGACTGAATTCTTTATAATCTGCACATATCTTCATGCATTTGTTATTTTATATTATAATTTATTAATATTATAAGTGTTGATGCAATTTTTCTGATACAGATAATGCATCAGTAAAATATCATCGAATATTTACGTAGATTAAGTAAAGGACAAGCAAAATGAGGCATAGGGTATTTTGACAGGTTTTCTTATTTCGACTGTACATTTAAAGAAACCTTCAAAAGAGACCGATATATTCTGAAATTATACGTTAGTTTTAAGTTTCCAATTCATAACTTCTGCATAATTCGAGTTACCATTTTGAAATGCTTGGAAAAATGTAAATAAAATATCGCTTTTTTTCAATCTACTATTGTACAGTGCCGGATTTATATTTTTTATGAGTGTAGGCCAAAATCTGCCGCCCCTAGGCCGCGATCTACACGGCCTATTTATAAATCCAGGGCTGCTATTGTAACGAATATATTGAGACTGCTAGCCGGCCTATTCAGTGTTGCCATTTAAGACTGAATGAAGAATATTTTAGTTTTAATTTTTTGAATGTCTATATTCGTTGTCGCCCCGTGGTACCCACCCTAGCTATATAGAAATATAATTTGTACGAAAATCAATTAGTTTTAGGGGATAATAAAGATGTTATTATTGTGTCTATTTCTGTTGTTTTATTTTTAACTAGTTAACCTGGTGAAGTTCGTATCACATTCCTCCTAAACCTTCCCTGGATCTCGACGACCCGGTGTACTTTGTATGATGTATCACTTTACTAAAATATTCTGTATTTTAGAGCCGGTAGCTTTAAAAAGGCATCATTTCCACAATTTTTGCCCAACGAATTGCGGGCGCCATATCTCCTTCATACTACATTAATCAAAATTGCTCTTACGGGCAGAAGCCCGAAGAGCAAGGTGAAAGGTTCGAATCCTATCACTAATGGCACAGAGTATATATTATTAGTAGTACCAACTAATGGTGCATTTTCATTGGTCGTTAACTCGTTCGATATACAGCATACGGAGAGTCCCCGCAGCCGAGATAACTAATAGCGCATTTTCATTGGTCGTCGCATGTTTTTTTTTACGAAATAAGGGGGCAAACGAGCAAACGGGTCACCTGATGGAAAGCAACTTCCGTCGCCCATGGACACCCGCAGCATCAGTAGAGCTGCAGGTGCGTTGCCGGCCTTTTAAGAGGGAATAGGGTAATAGGGGAGGGTAGGGATGGGAAGGGAAGGGAATAGGGTAGGGATTGGGCCTCCGGTAAACTCACTCACTCGGCGAAACACAGCGCAAGCGCCGTTTCACGCCGGTTTTCTGTGAGGACGTGGTATTTCTCCGGTCGAGCCGGCCCCTTCGTGCCGAATCATGGCTCTCCCACGTCAAAAATGTCTGTGTCTCAGAAATCTCCCGCACCCCGCATGCGGACCCTATCGACCAGTGAAATTGCGCCATAATAGACAAGGTGTACACACGGAGTTGAGATATTTAGTGGACTCACCACTAATCCCTCCTGTAGCTATTTAATTATTGAATTATGCCAAACGAGAGTTGAATAAAAAGAAGATGACGAAAATTGAAGATGAAATTGCATAATGTGGACATAGCTTATAATTACCCAAAATATTACTTCTGACTAGATGTCCCGGTGAACTTTGTGTCACTTACAAACCTTCCCTGGACTAACCGTACCTAACCGTAGAGTTTTCCGGGATAAAAAGAATCCTATGTCCTTTCCCAAGATTCAAAGTATCTCTATAGCAAAATCAGTTCAGTGGTTTGTGCACAGATTACTAAATAGTTACAGTTTGGGCGTGAAGAGGTAATAGACAGACAGACAAACAGACAGACAGACACATTTTCGCATTTATAATATTGTAGTGACTTATCTAGACTATGTATGTAAGTATGAATAGATAACAAGGAACATTTTATTCTGAGTGCCTAGTGTGATTTTTTTGTTTGACATTCGATCGTGAACGCGTTTGGCGTTTACTAAGATTTTCTATGGGAGCTGGGCTCACTCCCGTGAGCATCGCTAGGTGGCGCTGTACAAATCCCATAAGTACAAAATCTTAGTAAACGCCAAACGTGTTCGCGATCGAATGTCAAACAAAAAACTCACACTAGCCACTCAGAAGTATGACAATTACTTTTTAACCGACTTCCAAAAAGGAGAAGGTTATAATTATGTTCGGCTGTGGATGTTTTTTCTGGAAAATTGTAGTAGATACAGTAAGTCATACTATACATATTTTAAGGCTACATTCCATGAACAATCTAAATAGGATATTACCAAAGTATGTAGCGGGAATCATGTAGAGGTCCGTTAAGTTTAGTGATGGGACATAGACGAGAATTTTATTGTCGATAGATTGAGCGTGTTCCTAAACTCCAGACAGTGTTGAAGAGTGCCTTTTGAAGTCTTGACAGCCAATCAAAATTAATCTCCTGAAATCGCACTGTCCTGTAAATTGTAACAGATCCATAATAATATTAAGTCATACTACACCCCCTAAGCCTGGCCGCACATTGTACGACAGTTCTTATCAGAAACAGTTGAACGTCTGCGCTGTCTCTTACATTTTGTACTGAGCCGAGTGAGCTAGAACTCGCCGGAAGGATATTTCGGATAATGTGCGGGGTGGCGGTCCGGCGGAATTCAACTGTTTCTGATCAGAATTCGGACAATGTGCGGCCGGGGTAAATCTTTGAAATTGCTGTGTCTAATATATTGTGTTTCTTGTATGAAATATAAAAATAACAACGTTGCCTTTAAATTAATGTAATTATGAAAGAAAATAAAAGTATTGACCAGCTCTCTAATATACATAATATTATGCTCTACTGCTGCTAACGCCTCCGTGGTCCAGTGGTCTAGACTCTAGCGCGTCGCTCTTGACCGGAGGTCGACGTGGGTTCGATTCCCGCGTTGAAAACGTGTTATTTCCAAATTTGGTTAGGACAATGCAGGCTGATCACCTGATTGTCTGACAAGTAAGATGATTCCATGTCCATGCGTCGGATGGGCATGTAAAAAGTCGGTTCTGCGCCTGATCTCTCGCCAGTCGCCAGTCGTGCCGGTCGTTCGTCCCACTGGGTTATGAGAGTAAAGGAATAGTGAGTGCTCTTGTGTACTGCGCACACACTTGGGTACTATAAATAATAGCTCCCACACCGGTTTCGGAGACGGTGGCCGGTGTCATTGAAACCAGGCCAGCTACGCAGGAGTAATTTTATAGTGAATTTGATTGATTAAGTACTATAAAATTACTCCTGCGTGGCTGGCTTGGTTTCAATGAAAATGGCTACCCTCACCGAAATCGGTGTGGGGAGTATTATTATTATTTATATGCTCTATATGGGGTGGCCAACCGGTCGATCGCGACTGTGAGTCCAGTCGATCGTGGCCAGGCAAAAAATATAAATATAAACTAGATTACACCCGCAACTCCTTTGCGCCAAAATTTGTTTATCGCGCAGGAACCGTGCATTTTTCTGGGATAAAAAGTAATCTTTATCCTTTCCCGGGACTCAAAGTCAAATTTCAGCAAAATCGGTTCAGCGGTTTGAGCGTGAAGAGGTAATAGACAGACAGACAGAGTATGTGTACAAGTATGTACTTGGTAGATCGTACAGGGTTTCGTTAGCAAACAGTAGATCTTATGTCTAATCAAGTTGGCCACCCCTGGGGGCTATTACGACCTCTTATATCCAGCCAGTTTCCAGCCAGTTTACAGGCCGTGTCTATGCAACGGCTTATAAACTGGCCTGTAAACTGGCTGGATTTAAGAGCTCATAATAGCCCCCCTACACTATATTATTATGTTAGTCGAGTCGAGTCGAGTCGTCGGAAAACAGCTTGACAGACGCTGACTTACTTTCTTTATAATAAAAATATTAAACCACATAGCTTTGATATTTTATTAAAAAGAAGCAAAGAACAGGGTTATTAGTTGTTACAAACATTTTTAAAGCGTAAAAATATTAGGTCTGCTTGTCTTTGTCTGACATATTGGAAGACAAGACAGACAGACAGTTACAAGCTGTAAATATCTTATTACTTATTAGTAAGTATTCGTTTATCTTCCTGAACCCGCACAAAAATTGTCATAATATTATAATAATCTTTCTATGGTCTCTGAAAGTATCCCCTTTGGCATTCGTAATATTATGTAATAAATAGTAATGTGGAAAGGCGTTCTAGCTTGATTAAGTCATTAAAATGTTATATCAGTCGCTTAAATTGTAATAAAGTTAATAACCAATAAAGTCGAGTATCAATGTTTTTCAACAATTTCGTCTTAAAAGATTACTAAAAGGTTGTCGTTACCACCTGTCTTTTAATAAATAGTTACCATCTTATTGGCTATGTACTCGAACAAAACGTTTTTGAACATTTTGACACGCAAGGTGGCTCGACATCTGTAACTAAATTATGCAAAAAAGTGTTATAAGTACGGTGTCAATTTACCTAAAAGCTGTAAATAGTAGATAAGGTACTGACATTAAAGATAAACACTGAAGTGCAGCCGCCATTTTGAAATGTCATTCGAATTTCGAATTTGGTCAGAGGTTTGGCTGAGTGACATTTTGATAAAAACTACCTAGGTATATTAGCTAACGTCAATTCGATCAATCAACAACGCTATCAAGAACCATCAGAAACTGGTCAATAGAAGACTAGTGTGGCGTGTCACCAAAATCAAATCTAACGCCGCCATATTGGAAAATGTCATTGAAAATACAGCTTTTTCAAACTTACGCCTCCTGACAATGTCATCAAAAACATTTTACATGTAAATGAAGTTAAAACAAATACAAAAACTAGATGACCCGGTGAACTTTGTATCACTTTCCTCCTAATATAAACCTTCCCTAGACTTCCACGAACATATAATATCAATACTAAAATTAGTCAAATCGGTTCAGCCGTTATCGAGTTTATGCGAGATAGAGTCCGAGAAGGCTTTGCTTATATTATGAATGTGTCAATGATGTCAAAAGGCGCTGCTGGTAAAGGAGAACTATCAAACACATGTCAAAAATGACGTTTTTGTATGATAGAAGCGTTTAGTTCCTTTTCTCGCCACGTTCATGTAGAGCCTTGTCGAACTCTAAATAAAAGATTTGCATGCAACTGAAATGGCGTCATTTTGACAGCTGTTTCACTGCGTGACTATGTCATGGCATGCCAAATTCCTTGTTTTTACGTATTCTTGTTATTTCTTATCGAAATAACAAATTGATATGCTGAATTTATTTTCCCGTTTATGGAAGATGAAGCTCAATCATTCATTGTTATCGGAATGAAACATAATGTTGTGATAATGTCCGCGCGATAAAAAGGAAGTCATTATTTCAGCTGTCTGTCTGGCTTTCAGCCTTGATGAAAGTTCAATTTCGTTGACCTATAACGATAACGTCATAACGATATGACCTTGTTATAACTTAAATTCTAAGAACATACGTACCTACTAATATTATCCTACTAAATGATGCCGAGATGACCACATAAGGTTTACCCTGTGAAAAAGATAATATGAGATCTCATGTGGAGCCAAGCTTCTGAATCTACATGGCCGAACTCTACTGACCCTAACTTAAACAAATTCTATATTTCAGTAAATATGTATGGCTCAGCAGCTGTTTCGCTACCGTCGCGGAGGTGATGCGAATATTTAGTTTCTGATCTGAAGTTAGTAACGAACAGCAAGGCAAAATAAGAGAGCTTGTTCACATAACATAACATCCTATTGTACCTTATTTTAGCAAATAAACGATTTCTATTCTATTCTATTCTATTCTATTCTATTCTATTCAGCCGTGTTAGTTAGTTAGTAACGAACACTGTGGCCATGCTAGGGTCGCTGGCGTCAAAAGGATGATTTGACTTTATGAAGAGTTTGACAGTAAATGTCAATAAATGTCGTATTTATTACAAAATCTTCATTTAATTATCAGTTATAAGTAATTAATATTCGCCTCTAAGTGCGGAAGTACATGTGTGGTATATTTATTAGTTTTAACTGACGACAATATGCATAATGTAAATAAACATTGCGCCTAAGGCGCTTTACATTAAACCAATTTTTTACAATAATTTATTTTGTTAGTCATTTAGCTTACATAGAGCAAAAACATCAATCTATTGTAAATACTTTGCATAAACCTATGCATAAAATTAACATTTTTTCTTGACATGGTGATAATTTCAAAAATAGAACGTCGATAGATTTTATCATGACCGAGCTTATGAAAGCTTTTTTTTTTCAATTTATTTATTTTTCTTATGAAATATTTACATAGCGAATGCCAATAATAATGTCTGTTGTTTTGTCTGATACATCGGAAAAGTGACATCCATTCTAGAATATTATATAAATACGCAAGTGTTTCTGTTACCTCTTCACGTTTAAACCACTGAACTGATTTTGCTGAGTATGGAGATACTTTGAGTCCCGGGAAAGGACATAGGATACTTTTAATCCCGGACAAATGTACGGTTCCCGCAAGATTGTAAATTATAATATTAAATATACAAATTAATTTTAATATAATATTACAAGCAATAATATATACATAATTATTAATTATAATATCATTGTTTGTTTGAACGTGCTAATTTCAGGAACTACTGGTCCGATTTGAAAAATTCTTTCAGTGTTAGATAGCCCATTTATTGAGGAAGGCTATATTTTATCACGCCCAGACTAATAGGAGAGAAGAAATATAGGACAAATGTGGAAAAAACGGAGGAAATTAATTGAAAAGGCTTATCTCACGAACTACTTGATCAATTTTTATGTTATTTGGCACATATAAGAAGTAGACCACGCAAAGGATCATGGCTATTTTGTGGACTAATTTGTCTGTGAAATATCTAATTTACGCCTCACGCGGGCGAAGCCGCGCGGTACGTCTAGTATTTTTATAGTTTTGTTACGATACATCGAGAGTCCACATAGTATCGATATGTCGACAGTCGATACTCTCTATCTATGGTCGATACTCTCTATCGATAGTCGACATATCGATAGTCCATCCCGCGGCAGGATCAGGGATACGCGGGCAGTGGCGCAGTGGGTCGCCGGCCGCGCGGAATGCGGAAACGCAGCCTCCAGCCCCCAACAGCAGATCCCGAGATATTTTGTTAGAAAAAAAATAGGGAAGGAAGTAAGGTGGGTTGCACCACAAGCGTTGTAAGTTGTTATAGTTACAGTAATGGTCAAAGTTAAGGTTCATAACTATGAGTTATGACCACAGAATTTGACAGATGTCTGTTGCCAAAGTTAATGGGGTTGACGGTATAAAAAATTAATTATCCATACAAATTGACAGGAAAAAATATTTTTTAAGGCAACACTTTCAGCCATAAGTCAAATTTAACTTCAGCCGAGCAAAATTGAGCGGTTAAGTTATTATGAGTACCTCTCCACGCCTAAACCGCTGCACCGATTTTGCTGAAATATGGAATGGAGATACTTTGAGTCCCGGGAAAGGCCATAGGATACTGCTTATCCTGGTAAATTTACGGTTTTCGCGGGATCAATCAATTTTGCAGCTGGGGTCATCTAGTACAAGCATAAATAAATAATATTATGGTCAAAACTTTTTGCCCTCATTCAAACACTCAATCTTGTGCTTATATCGTCAGATCTATCCCTACTCTCAGTCCCCTGTGTGTTAACGGTACTCATATAAGTAAAATCAGGCGCTAGGATGGCCGATAAAAAATGGATCCTCTAAAAAAAGGTCCAGTTAACTCCAGGGTACTGACCCTACCCTGGGGTGGAATGAACCCTGGTGGGGTCATTTGGGCATGGTGGTCCTTTTTTATCCTTTGGTACCGAATATCAATGGAGATTATGAAGTGACCCGGCAAAGGTCGTTTTGCCTGTAGTGGGGGTTCATCCTGATGATTATGTGGTCCTTTCTTATCCTTCGGTACTCAGTGTATCAATGGAAATTATTACGTGACCCGGAAAATGTTATTTTGCTGTGCACTTTTGTACTATGGGCATTGGGCAAGCGCCCCAGCGCGGTCACGAGTTTTGCCATACAAAAGTAAAACAACATTTTTTCTTTTTTTATAATAATACTAAATATCTTGTAATATCTTGTAAGCCTATACCGCAGAGCGCGATAAAGACAACTGCAGAAAATCAATGATTCGTTGTCCCCTGATTTCTTCTCCAAAACTTAACCGATTTGAATACTTTTTTCATTTAAAAATTAAAGCAAGGCTTAAGTCTATGGTTTGGACAATAGATTTGAAGATGGAGTGGTCTTAATACTCTCTTAGGTCTACTTCCACAGATCTGAGTTAGTGTTAACTACAGAACTGATTGATACAGATCAATGATAACATATTTAACCCAGGATTAATTTGAACACAGATTTGTGGATTGTGATTAAGTTATAAGTACGTTGTTGATTGGTTAATATTTTGACTATTTATCGCAATGATCCATCTATCTAGTACAGTCAACAGTGTAAAAATATCGCTTCACAATTCAAAATTGGATCGAATGACATGCACGTTTCGAAAGATCTTTGAAGCGCAGTTTTTTTAATTTGTAACATAGTCTATACTCTATGGTCATTAATGACATACCCCGCGTTTCACCTGGCGTTGAAAACGATCAAAACGCTGAAAATGCCTCCTATTTTTAGCGTTTTGATCCTTTTCAACGCCAAGTGGAACGTAGGGATAATAGTTGTTGGCGCCAAGA
Source organism: Plebejus argus (assembly GCA_905404155.3). Lineage (NCBI taxonomy): Eukaryota > Metazoa > Arthropoda > Insecta > Lepidoptera > Lycaenidae > Plebejus > Plebejus argus. The sequence goes on along the minus strand of FR989947.1, from coordinate 3,988,329 downwards.
TCCAGTAAAATTGCTACCAATTTAGTTCATCGAAACTATACTTGGTAGCTAATAGGCATAGATGATTAAGAAAATTATTATTCAGCACATATAAACGATTGCACGGCCATTTGCATTTAATGTCATAAGATACGTGCCTAAGTAACTATTTTATTTATTACGTGCCGCCATTTTCATATTTTTATTATTACTGGCATAAAATCAATATCTGACAGATTACTCGATGTTGCCAGCTATTTATAGTAATTATCTGCGCCGAAAATCGTTTGTTTTTCCAGGATTAAGCTTTTTATCCTATGTCTTTTACCGGAACCACACATAATTTCATCTAAATCGGTTCAACAGTTTTAAAATGAATAGGTGACAGATGGACATACTGCTTAATATGATTAAAATAAAAATTATATTAATAAAACTTCTACTATCATACAGCTTTTTCCCTAAACATAATAGCTAGGATTGGATTCACTCAATCAAATACATGTAGTCCTTTACGAGCACAATAAAATATCCTATTAATTGCATAAACTCGTAGGCAATAAACCGAAAAAATGTAAAAATAGCCAAGCCAACGCACTCGGCGGAACATAAATTCTTAAAAACATAAACTTCCCACATATAAGTTCGAATTTCAAAAACGTGCCATAGACAACCGAAAGAAATTCAAATATCGAACGCGTTCCATTCTTATAAGAATCAAATTGGGCTCGCCGCGTAAAAGTGACGTGTGACGTTTGTGTTTCGTGCCGCGTCTATGATTAGAAGTAGATTCTAAGACACAAAAAATAAAGTTTAATATGATCGCGTTACAATTCATGGCTCGCTAGGATATAGGTCGTTGCTCCCCTAAACCTGTAGCTCAATTGCCGAAGTCTCAGTACAGGACGTACCTTATCCTTGAAGGGCTTATGACCGCACCAAATCTCGACTTAATTTTGGTGTTACATTCCTTTCTCTTGATACTTATATCCTGATGTTCTGACGTTATTTTATCCTACAAATAGCACATAATTATCATCTCTTATCACTGGAGATGTAACAAGGCACAAACGACAGTCCGATGTTTTTATTGTTTTTTAAATTAATATTTAAAAATTATCATCATCCATATAACTTCACTAATCAGTTTTAAAATTCTGTAAATTTGTATTAGTACTACTACCAGTATGTCAGTAATAGAAACCTCCTAAAATAGAATAGTTGTTATTAAAAATATAAAATTGTACTATTGATAATATCTTTTTAATTATTATTTTAATATGTTTTACGTTTGATATTTAATTATAGAACTATCTAAATCATCAACAAAGTTACGAATTTACGATTATGTCACAGGTATGCGTGCAGAATGTATAAGCAGAGATCTAAAAGATAACGAATGTTGGTTTCTATGACATCGGCAGCTTATTATACAAGATGGGAGATTTCACACGAATCCCCAGACATTACAGCAAAAACCGAAAATACCGCTACGGAAATGTTTATATTTTTTTTTCAAAAACGGCACATTTAAAACTGACACCCGGAAATTCGTTTTTGTGCCAATCTGTTCCCGCTTTAAAAACATCGAGTTTGTCTATGCCCGCGTTCGAAATTTAAACGTCCTGTGAGTTGTGACCTGTCACGTCTCCGCAGTTCCCATGCCGTAAAGTATGCGATATATTTTCACATTTTTTTTTGTTTTCGTTAATTAGGCATTTGCTATTTGGGACAGGAAGGTTAGCGGAACAGTTGCGATAATTTATTAATTTTAAACGATGCACATTTTAAGTTTTTTTACTTGAAGATCGTCTGGGGACTCTGGGTCAAATTCACCTGTATATTACGATTGCCGGAATCACTGAAACCTGCCCCCCTAGACAAGACGTGTCAAAACGCTATTAACGCTAACTCTAACGTTACAAACTGTATGGTATTTGACATAAGTCATCGCTTAGCTAGCGAATACTAATGTCAAATCCCATATATTTTGTAACGTTAGCGAGCGTTAGCGTTAGCGTTTTGACACTTGTCTACAGGCCTAACGCTAACGCTAACGCTAACGCTAACTCTAACGTTACAAAATGTATGGGATTTGACATTAGTATTCGCTAGCGAAGCGATGACTTATGTCAAATCGCATACATTTTGTAACGTTAGAGTTAGCGTTAGCGTTTTGACACTTGTCTAGGGGGGCAGGTCAGCTACAGAGTGATTTTATAGTGCGCAAGTATGTGCCCAGTACCAAAGCGCCTCTTTCCTTCTTCTCATAATCCACCGAAATGACCGGACGGATGACCAATACATCGTCAGAGAAGAACCTACTCTTGCATGCTTATCGTAGGGTTCTCATTATAATCATCACGTCTTAGGCCGGTATAAATAGTCAGTACTTAAGATACATTTCGGTCTCAAGACACGGTTCAGGCTCTGTGATTGGTTGGCTGTCAAAATTTGGACCAATCACAGAGCCGAACCGCGTCTTGAGACCGAGTCGCATCTTAAGTACTGACTATTTATACGGGCCTAAAAACCTACAACGTTGCGTTACTATACGGGTTGATAATATAATAAATGATCAAACGAACTTACCAAGTGAAGTTCGATCATTATTATATGAGTCGCTTCATTCAAAGATATATTAACCAAGTAGTCCTTTGTCTATCTGCTAGGCAATCGCGTTTTTTAAAGACGTATGTAGGTAGTTGAAAAAATAACTTCCCACTTCGGTAACTCGCTCCTGGACGCACCTCATTATGTTTAGAGAGAGGTAATGCAAAAAAACTTTCTTTCTTTCTTTGGGTACTGCAGCAAACATAGTTTCTTGCAGACTGGGTGGGAGGGAGATTATATCTTTGAATGAAGCGACTCATATAATAATGATCGAACTTCACTTGGTAAGTTCGTTTGATCATTTATTATATTTCTTCGCTTCATTCTTCGATATATTAACCAAGTAGATTTTCAGAGTAACGAAAGAAAGATTTTTTACAAAATACTTAGAATTTATATATACTTATATTATACACTTTGAATAGTAATCATAATATTCGAGAAAAATTTTTAACATTATGCCCATAAATAATAATAATAGTCGAAACAAAACTTAAGAGACCTCTATGGTTTTGTGATTCAAATGATAACGTACTGGGATCATGGTGATTAAGATTATATAACTGATTCAGCGAAACTTTGTTCGTCGATAAAATTATGGCTTAGGAAAATAGCGAAAGTATTGGAGTCACTAGTCCTGCCTGTCGACTGTCGTCTTACTAATAGGTCCAGTATCAATCCCCGTGTCGGCGCTCGACGTGTCGACGCCGCGCCGCTCTCGCACAGCACCTGCTTTATCCAGCGGCTATTACCGAATGGGAGGTGGCTGTTCTGTGCAGAGCGTTAAACCCGTACTGTAGCATTATCCTATTTAATATAATCTTGAATAACCATCGCAGGGCGTAATAACTTAAATATTATAACTTCTTCTTGTCTTTTTTTTTTTTTTTTTATAAAAGAGTTACATTATTTAAGAACATCCGATCACGCTCAGGAGTTTGTCTTTGTAATATAAATTTCGAATAATTTAAACCGTATTTTTTATTTTGCCGAGTTTTATTATTAGGCAGAAAGTTTTAAGTCAATGATCAGTATTCAGTAGGTACAGAGTGCAAGAAAAAACAAATAATTTATAAGTGGATCCTGGGTACTACACTAGGTACTCAGGTATGGGCTAGGAATTAGAATGTTTACCGGAAAGCTTCTTTCAAAAGACACTTTAAACATTCATCTAAGCCAATGTCACCATCCAATAATATCAACATTGTTCATAAACAATGACAGTGCACAGTGACATGGCTGTAGAAGATATCGTTTTACAGCCATTGTCAAATTGTTTGGCAAGGTTCTGATGAAGCAGACGAAGATCTCTGTAATAAGTCTATTAACTAATGAGATTGAAGAGAGTATTTACCTAAAATCTAAGTCGAAGTAGAGCATTTTAGAATAAATTTTAAGGCGTCTACTGTTATAACTCATAACTGTGTCCGGCCCTGTGGTCGTCGACTCGTCGATAGTGTGATTATTGCATATTACAAATTACAATTACAATATGATTGAAATTAGAGAATATTGTGTTCTCGGTCCAGCAGGATAAATATTTATACTTACACTTATATTATTCAAGATTAAGTGTCATTATGTTATCGTATTTATCATTGCATTTATTTAGCATTAAAAATTTTAATCGCTGAAAACCAGTTGCATTCCGCGACGGGGGTCAGAAATCAGGTGTCAGAACACCTATCAGTTGAGGTAGCTCACGAATAGTACACTGATTTAACTGTTCTATATTATTTCATTTTTAATAGGCTTATATTATTATTATATAATATATCTAATATGTAGGTACATAAAATTCTCGTATCACGGTGTGCGTAGTTGAACTCCTCTGAAACGGCTCGACCGATTTTCGTGAATCTTAGCGAGCATATCGGCTAGGATTGAGAATCGGACAACGTCTAATTATTTTTATATTGATGAGTGTATTTTTGAATAAATAATAGTAAAATGTTACAACTCGAGACTGACGGCGACCATTGTTTGTACGATGGGATAGCAATCATAGACGTCATGGTGACATACTAAGTCACTTCAATAAAATAATATGGGCAAAATACTTTATATGGTAAAACAACATTTGCCGAGACATCTAGTTATGTTATAATAATATGTATTGTAAGCGTTAAGACTTAAATATTTACATATTTGTTGTGGATCTAATACACCCATGGCACTGTTAACAATAAAACTTAAAAAAGGGTGCCTGAGGCTGCGCCTAGAACACTGGTATTGCGAAAGCGTGGTAAGGCTAGTAGTGATAAAGCCTACTACGCCTGATCTGGTTTCCTTCTTTATATTTTTTGTGAGAATAAATGTAAGCGCATCTGATAGTCTGTACGTCAAGACTTGAGGCTTTAAATCTTTCAATCGAATAGTGAGTTAATAGGAACCAACAAGTAGCTGGCTTTTAAATCTATTTTTGACAGATATCCACTTTTGGATATTGCCTTGAAAGCCGTACGGTAATTTTCCAAATTAACATGTAAAATAATTATTTAGAAATAAACTTACGAAGTGGATTCAAATTGAAAATAATTTTTAAAAAAATGTATTTAAAATAAATAATACAATATTTAATAGTTTGAAGAAAGGAAAATCTTTGAAATAAGGTAATCTTCGGTGGAGTTACACGAAGATATAGTTTTAAATTCTAATAATAATTTATTGATGTCATGATGTATAATACATTAAGCCAGTGGCCCCCAACCTGTTGTTGTTTTTGGAACGAAGTTCCCTATTTATTTATTTTTTAAGCGGGCCACAAACTTGTTTTGGTCTTGGTGTCGTGGGCCGCAACAAACATTTTTAGGTTTAAAAATAACGTTCAAAATCAATGATTTACTAGTGAACAAAAATAATTTACGAGTTACGACTTTCACGATTACTGCTGGTGGGCGTGAATTTCAAAATGCTTTAACATCACGCGGGCCACAAATAAAGTTCCGGTGGGCCGCAGGTTGGGAATAATAATTATAATAGTAACATCTATAAAATATGTATAAAAATAACTGTTAGCACTACGGCTGCGGTGTTGAGCATTTGTTCGCCTCAACGTTCTTCGAACTCGAAGGGGGTTGATTGTAGCGTTACAATACTAGTGGCGCCAGCCGACGGTTACCACAGTCCACATCTCTCCCCCCCCCTCCTTGACGGGTAACGGGAAGGGTTTGTCAGAGCCCGAAAAGTACCAGATTGATGATGGAATGTACTAATTTGTCTCTGAGAACAAATACTGGAATTATCCAGCGAAACCATAATAATCTCGGTCTGATATAACAAGGCTTATAATCTCGTCTTGTCTCATAGTAGGTATATTATCTGATAAGTCTGATAATAATTAATATCGAGATAAGTTAGATACTGGCGATAACTGATAGGTCTTATAATTTCGAGACATTGTCAGGTGAAATCTATAATGATAATAATCGATCGAAATAGAATCGAGCTGCAACACTTATTAGCAGGAATGTTTTATAAGCAATAGCTTATCTTAATCGTCTTTATGATCCTTTAAAATCGTAATCTGGCGAACCCAACAAGGGTTCACCTAACGTCAGTAGAAGCTCTGGATCTATCCGGATCTGGTCCGGTGCCGGTGGGTCAGAATCGACCGTTGGCACCTGGTTTAGGAGTGGGAAAACTTCTGGTTTATTCGTAACCTGATCGACCCGTATATCGGTCACTTCTAGTTATATTTCCCCGATAGTCTGGTCTTAGTGACCTAAAAAAATTATTGGGGTAGTTATATTGTTCGTTATAATCGACTTATTTGTCATATAAATTAATATTATGTTACAAAAAATATTGAGGGTAGTAACTATCACGTTACGAAGATAGTTTCGTTATACACTCGCGGTGTATCCCGAATCCCAACATTGGTGCAAAATTTATTTAATAATAATAGTTACATACCGTCAGACATAATAAATTATAATCGTAGTTCTATATTTAGAACAAAAGGTGTGCGGGACGCGCATTGGTTGTTAACTGATAAGACTCGCGGTCAATGTAGTTATTAGCTTGAAATATTTTTGTATAAAATGGTAAAGATAATATTATAATAATTATGTAGTTCTATTTATAGAACAAAGAACGCGGCGGAACGCGCGGTAGTTGCTCATTTTTATTTTTAAACATTGTCGGAGACTCCCAGTTAATCCATACTTTATGTTGATTTAAAGAATAAGAATATATTTTAAATTTAACTAGTAATTAACTCGCAGTTAATCATCTCAAACCAGCCAACATATATTATAGTTCTATTTTTAGATATAACATCGTCAGAGACTCGCAGTCAATTCCGATGCATAAGAATTGCGTTTAGAGACTCGCAGTCAATCCACACATTATGGCGGTTTATAAAATAACTCGCAGTTGATTCCGACAAACCGGCCAATATATAGCTATTTTTATAGAAAAGCTGAAAAAAAAAAAACATCGTCAGAGACTCGCAGTCAATTCCGATGCATATAAATTGTGTTTAGAGACTCGCAGTCAATCCACACATTATGGCAGTTTATAAAATAACTTAATATAATTAAGTACTTGCAGTAATTAACTTGCACTTATTTCCCCCAATCGGACAAACGTATAGTTCTATTTATAGAATAGGTAAAACATCGTCAGAGACTCGCAGTCAATTCCGATGCATATAGATATAGATTGTGTAAAAGGACTCGCGGTCCAAACACACTGTACTTATTGACTCACAGTCGCAGTACATGCCGGTTAATTAAATAATTGCAGATGTTTCCCCCAATCCGGCAAACATATAGTTCTATAATAATTATTATATATTTTATAGAACAGATGAAGCATACATAATATTATAGATTGTGTATAAAGACTCTCAGTCCAAACACATTGTACGTTTATTGACTCGCGGTCGCAGTACATGCCGGTTAGTATTGAATATAATTGGCTCGTCTTGGCCTCGGTAGTGCCTGCCGTTTATTTAAGTATTTAATAGTACTTACATGTATTTTCTTGTTACACGATAAAATAACACTGATTTTAATTACTTACAACACTGACTCAATCATCTTAAAAAAATAACCAATTTTCGTCTGAGCGCTGCGCTTTGGCATGGTTACTTAGTATACGTGCACGCGTTGCCTCGCGTTAACAAAGAATGAGGTGCGTCCAGGAGCGAGTTACCGAAGTGGGAAGTTATTTTTTCAACTACCTACATACGTCTTTAAAAAACGCGATTGCCTAGCAGATAGACAAAGGACTACTTGGTTAATATATCGAAGAATGAAGCGAAGAAATATAATATCTATGGACGCTTCACACCACGTCAGTCTGGCCCCGTGGCAAGTACCTGAAGGACTTGTGTTACAGGTACCAGACAACGGAAATATGTATATTTAATACTTTTATACTAGGTATACATATATTTAAGATTTTTATTATATCATACACATATTTAATACACATCCAGACCCGGGAAGATTGAAGACTTTTTGTTCCGTCGGCGGGATTCGAACCTGCGACCCACGGCTTGAGCTACCAACGCGCTCACCACTGAGCCACAGAGGTCGTCAAATGTCGGTGTGCTCTATAAATCATCAATTCGCATGATATTGATCATGACATCACTACAGTCATGATTAACGATGGCTACTGAGGGCAGGTGGTGGATTTTTTATTGACGTTTTTATAAGTATAGTTTTCAAGGTCCATTTGGCACTAAAGTAACTAACTAGTAAGTTGTTAACTAGTTACCTATGGTTAATTTTACACAAAACAATTATGTACTTAAAAATTTGGCTTATATTTTACTTTAACAAGAGCATTGAAAGTCTAATCTCGGGACTTAAAGTGTGTCCATACAAATTTCAAGAAAATCGTTTCAGCAGTTTTTGAAAAGGTTACAGTCAGACAAACATACTGTCGCATTTATATTTTACGAGCCTGCGGCTTCGCTCGCGTTAAGAAGTATTATTATGTACAAACTTTCATCCCCTATTTTAACCCCTTGGGGGTGGAATTGATCAAAATCCTTTTTTAGCGGATGCCTACGTCATAGCCACTACCTGCATGCCAAATATCAGCCCGATCCGTCCAGTGGTTCGGGCTGTGCGTTGATAGATCACCATGTCAGTCGGTCACCTTTGAGTTTTATATATTTAGATTAAATGTATTTGAAGCTTTTGATTGTAGTTTTGAACATTAAATTACTAACCGCGATGGAAACTACGCCATACTAAAATAATTGCGCCAAAGATGTATTATAATGAAGTAAAGATGTGCTCTCGGTGCACAGGTAGCGAGTACCAACTGTAACAGGTGTATGAAATCAACTAGTAGACTGATTTTGATGGGACAAGTGACTAAGGGGACAGAGACGTGTACGGAGAAAGTTTACTTTGCTATTTTTTGGTAATCAGTAATAATTTACGTTACAAAATATTGAGAAGAGAGAGAGATTAGAATAAAACTAAATTGAATGAAATCGAATAAATTATTATACGATTTTAAATTTACTATAGGTATATTTTATAAATATTTTTGGTCTGGAAAAATCATATCACCAATATTTTTATTGTATGGTGAATGGTCCAATATGTCCGTGACGAGGCTATCCGCAAGATAGCCTCGTCACGGACATATTTATTAAATGATTTAATTTAATGGCAGAGGTTACACGATCAGTATTTCATCAATCTGATCCATCAATCCTGATCAGATTGATGAAATACTGATCGTCTAACCTACTGGATTGATGGATTGATCATTTTTTTAATATGAACTTTTTTAAAACCATCAGTATACATAGAAGTACAGCAAATAACGTAGGTATGTGTCTGCTAAAAAAACTTTTTTTAGTAGATTTTTTTCGTAGAAGAATCTAGCTATTAGTCTTTCAAATAAAAAAAAAAGTTAATTTTGGTTTACAATAAAATATAATATTTCTTTTCATTGAATCCTAGTTCATTTAAGACCATATCGATCAAATTGCATTTCTTTTAAGATAATAAAAATATTGAGTAACCACTCCATACAATAATTTGATACAAAAAAAAATGAAAAAAAAAAGTCAATACCGGCTCCACATCTTTTCGTAGCGCGTGCTAGCCACATGCCACGAACATGTGCTAAATAATTGCAATGTAACTATGTGTCAGGACTCGTGGTTAACTCACAACTTGAACCTTATGTTCAATGACATAAGGACGATATTGGGAGAGATGTATATTATCATATGAGTGATATTTTGAACCTTACTGTGAGAATCATAAGGACGATAATGTGAGAGAGATTAAATTTAATATGGCCTATCACCTGTAGCAATTAAGAACAATATGTGTATTGATAATGCGTTTTAAAAATGTATCGGCTATAGAAGTTACAGACATGGCTTATAATAAATACGCATTTACATCAAAAGAAACTAAGCGATACTTTAGGAAAAGTTAACTTTTGACTTTTATGTTTTTATGAGAAATTTGTCCCTGAGTTTTAAAATTCACTATTCAAAAATTGACAAAAGTAAATACTAAATATTTAATTATTCAGCCTGTCCTGAGTTTTGTACGATTTAAGTGCAATTTTGAGTGCTACAATTTGCTACGATGTTACAAAATTAGACAAAACATTAATCTGTTTTAAGATTAAAAATAAATAGCATAAATTTTATAGTAATTAACTATGTTCTTAATAATAACAAACATTAATATCAGCTGTGATAATGACTTTGTAAAAGAAACATTATATCGTAGACACCAAAATATTTTTTTATGTTTGTGTAAAAAACATCTCTAGTAAAAGACATCAACGAACGCAAAAAAACATGTTTTTTTTAATAGTCTCTTCTGGTCATAGTAAATAAAATAATAAAAATTTTACACTTAGGGCCGATTTTTCAATCGTCAGATAACTTTTAACTAAAGATTAATATGACGCGTTGACATTTTTTCATATAAAATCTGTCAAAACGCCAAATTTATTCCAGAGGTAAAATTTATCTGACGATTGAAAAATCAGCCCTAACACTAACACTAGAAAATTAAGTGCATCTCAAAATAATATATTGTCCACAGATACAAATTATCAACATTTTGTGGCATATCTAACATTTCTAAATCTATGGTGGCAAGTTTTTGTCATATCAGAGGAATTTAACATTGGTGGGTAAATGGGTCAAAATATGCAAGTTATGCTTAAAAGTGCCGTCCAGTAGACCTATGTACTAGATATATATATTATGTATTGCATAACAACGAGCGGCGGTTCACCTGATGGTAAGCGATCGCCAGAGTGCGAGTTTTTTATGAAGAATGTTAACTATTTAGTAAGTATTGGATGCCTAAGGCCGTGGTCCAGCGGCTTAGAGCGTGGCGTTTGACTCGAAGGTTATGGGTTCGATTCCCGTTGTTATCCAACCCACCGGGTTATGCCTAATGATAGTAACTGTAGGTAAAGAAACAGAGTGTTTTTGTGCATTGCGCACACATTTTGTCACTTTACACATAGTATTACGAAATCGGTTACATTGCGTCTACAGCGACTATCCCTCATCTGTAGGGTTAGCATAACAATAGTAGACATGGGAAAGAATCGACATACTGACAGAATGGCGGATTTCCATTGTCTGTCACTTTGTCTATTCTGCCGTAGGGAGAAACCGTTTCTATGGTGATCATGCTACGCCTGTGGTCTTACCTACCTACCTATCCTATATCTACACATTATCACGTTCATTTCATAATAACATACTGAAAAATATTATAATCAGTGATCATGTAAGCGATAATATATTATCAAAGTGTGGCAATACACTCACTCTACATTAATTGCGCTGGAGTAGAAAATTACCATGTTATATTTGCATAATATACCTCTGTGGTCCAGCGGTTGAGCTCTACTTATAATTTGTTCTCGACTTGTTCGTGGGTTTGATTCTCGTCCTATAAAATTTCTCTCATACGTCGATAAAGAAGTTTTATTTTAAAATGACAAAAGTTTGTCTATCTTTCTGTTGCTTTTTCAGGTTTAAAATGTAAATAAATATAGCAGGGCCTATAGCCGAAACTTTTTCGTTTTCGCTTCGTTATAGAATCGTCGATCAAAATGTATGGAATTGACATAAGACGAGTCGAACGTCAACGTCATACTAACGAACGCTTATGTCAATTCCATACATTTTCATCGGCGATTCTATAACGAAGCGAAAACGAAAACATTTTGGCTCACCCCCCTGGAATGAAATACAATAAGTTCTGAAAGTATATAGGGTAGTGTTTATTTATAAAAATGTACAGTTCCCGTGTTATAAAAAAATTTAGCGCTAACAAGTTAAATACATAGTTTTTAATATAGCAACGTCTTTTCCCACACTTATCACAATATTAAAACTGTTTACTTCTAAGTAAAAACATTGTATGCAATATGCTTAACATGATTTTACATTTTCTTAGATCCGTTGGATGTGTGCCAAATTATACTACAAGTTACAACACATAGCATAGGTTTTTTGTCGATTATGTATGATATGATTTACAATTTTGTCGATTTCGTAGGAACCGCACATTTTTTAGTTTAAAAACTAAGTTTTTTGAGGGGCCAAAAATAGATCTACCTTTAATATTTCAGCACTGAGCGAGCTGATGATGATGTACTATTATAGCCGAATACGCACGATAATGACAGCTTTCAAACAAAATAAAACTAAATCAAAATCGGTCACATAGACAGACAAACAGACAGACACGTCAAACTTATAACACCCCTCTTTTTTGTCGGGGGTTAAAAATATAACATTGCGTCACGTCTCCCTCTTTTCGAAATTTAAACTGAATTTCGTTTAAATTTCGATCACTATTAAAGTTACACTCAGTAGCTCTATTGTATTTAAACTCAGATGAGATCGGATCTGTCCGCCAAAACTGCATCACGAGGAATCCACGTCACCGCCATATATGGACCTGGCTTAGACAGGAGCAGAGGGGTAGGAAGATAATAGACAGAACATGAAACGAATGCCTATATTATTACATTACTAAATGACGCCTGCAACTCAGTTGCACCAAAAATCGTTTATCGCACCGAAACCGTACCTTTTTCGGGGATAAAAAGACACACTTTCGCATTTATAATATTAAGTATGGATATGGATAAGAAACTACATAACCCGGGTTTGTGCTCGTGTAATTTGACGAATATTTTAAGACTAAAATTAGCCAAATCAGTTCAGCCATTCTGAGTTCTCGAGTTTTAGCGAGTCTAACAAAATTTGTAATTCATTATTATTTATTATAATAATAATAGCTCCCACACCGGTTTCGGTGACGGTGGCCGGTTTCATTGAAACCAGGCCAGTTACGCAGGAGTAAATTTATAGCGCCCAGGTGTGTGCGCAGAGTACACAAGAGCACTCCCTATTCCTTTACTCTCATAAACCCAGTGGGACGGTAGACCGGCATGACCAGCGAGAGATCAGGCGCAGGACCGACTTTTTACATGCCCATCCGACGCATGGATCATCTTTAACTTGTCAGATAATCAGGTGATCAGCCTGCATTGACCATTGTCCTAGCCAAACTTGAAAATAACATGTTTCCAACGCGGGAATCGTGGGGACCTCCGAGTCAAGAGCGACGCTCTGACCACTGGACCACGGAGGCGATGTAATAAAACCAAGTACTTTAGGGTGTATATGAGTCCCCACAGGTATGGAGTTCACTGTAAAAGTACAGCAGCGCGGCCCTGAAAGAGCAACTTTTTTTTAAACTTATGTATTGGGAAATTCCTGACACAGCGGCGCTTGCGCATGAAAAAAGAATTCTCCATATTCTCCATACTTCATCTGTCAAGTTAAGTGGTGGATAGCCTATCCAGTACTAATCAGGAAGTGGTGAAACAGGCCCTTAGTTGTGTTAAACTTTGTATAATAATATTATGATGAATAATATTTAATAACCGATATTTTGGTTTGGTCTTGAAATATTTGTAGCAATTCAAGGAAGACTTATATTGGGAAGTAAGTAATACGAAGTTCATCGGGTAATCTAGTAATTTCTATATCTCTACATTTTGCGAAAATATTAATATTTATCATTTAGAGCCGATTTTTCAATCGTCGGACAACTTTTACCTAAAGAATTAATATGACACTTTGACATTTTCTTCTTATAAAATCTGTCAAAACGCCAAATTTATTCCAATGATAAAGTTTATCTAACGATTGAAAAATCAGCCCTAAATGTGATGAAATATTTAAAATGTTGGATGCGTTAAAAATTATGTCCTATGATCTATCATTTTCATCAACAAAAATATTTTCCTGTAAGCCCCTTCTATATTATTCCTTACTCTGTGGCCAGGACGGCCAGGACGAAGGGTTAACGCCTCAGGAGGACTCCCGACTAAATGTTTGGCAGATTTCATCATCATCAACACTTATTAGTTTAATATAACTTCAATACTTGTTCTATTCAGTCTCTACCTATCAAAAAGTGTGTCTGTCTATCTATTTCTTATCTTAAAGCTAAAGCTGCTTATGAGATTTTGATGACATTAATAGCCTGAGTCACCACTTTCTGATAAAGTGCCGAATAGGCTATTCACAGCTTTTTGACAGATCCTCCATCTTGATCTGTCAAGTTAATTGGTGGATACTGGATAGCCTATTCATCACTTTAATCAGGAAGTGGTGAAACAGGCCCCAAGTATACAAGGATACTAGGCTAGTTTTTGTCCTGCAAAATGAACGAATTTATGAATTTTCAAATACTTTTTAAATTTATAACAAGTTACAAGTATTTTATAAATAATTAGGTCAGAACGAATAAAAAATCATATGTAGCAATAAATATTAAAATAAAAAGGGGCATCTATTCCTGAATGGCATAGTTTACCAATATTTAATCTTAATGTGACAATAATGTCTACATAACTCTCGTTAAAAAGTGATAAGTCCCGTGACCATAGACAACGCAAAATTTATTGGCGCCAAATATGAATTTGACAGATGTCAATTTGACAGTTGTCAGGCGAAAGTTGCCGCCATAATGGATTAAATACATCTGCAGAAGTGTATGATACTGGCCGTTAAAATTGTTGTGTTTTTTAAGGTAGTTAATGGGCGATAAATTACATTGTAAGCAGACAGCGTTATCGAAAAATCGGTTAACTACCATTTAAGGGACTCAAAAATTTGTAACTTCTCAAAAAAATAACAAACTTTATACAAACAAAAATTCAACATAAAATTTTCTCTCAAAATTACCGTAAATTTTCAGTACAATCTGAAAAATCTGAGGGCATAGAAGTATCCACGCCAATACGAGTTAAATATTTACTACATTAAATTATAACACCATTAATACACGTCTTGGTCATGGATGTGGTTGGATGTGGTTATATTTCGATATTTTTCGATATTTTATTAATATTTTTATGATTATTATCTTTCACCAAAGAGACCGAAATTGCGAACATTTCTCGATACTCTTTGATCATAAAGTAGCAAACACGTAAATCTTTACGTCAATAAACTTGTAAAAGTCAATAAGTGCACAATTTACAGCATGTTTACAGCCAATAAAATCATTTACAACCATTACACACCGCTGAAAGGAACATTCAACTTTATTACCGCTGAATAAAGACTATAAGCTTAGGCTTCAATCACTAGGTACCTTTTTTCACGAGAGTAATTTTTTCTTAAATTGTAAATTACTAATTTAGGTACTAAGGTTTTGAGATTATCTAACCTTAGTAATCCTTACTAATATTTTAAATGCGAAAGTACGTGTCTAATGTCTATCTGTCTGTCTATCTGTCTGGTACCTCTTCTCTTCACGCTTTAACCACAGCTGTATCGATTTTTATGAAATTATGGTATGGAAATACTTTGGAAAGGACATAGGATACTTTTATCCTGGAAAAGTATACGGTTTCCGCGTACAAAACTATTTTGACGCAACGGATTTGCGGGCGTCATCTAGTGTAAAAAAAAGTTTTGCACTGTTTTTAACTTATCACAATGTATCGACAAGATAATTAATAACAGGATATCTTCAAAACATCGTTTACAAGACGTGACACATCAGAAATTTGTAATTTACAAGTTTCCTGTGCATTTAGCAAGGTATCAATCAAAACTCTTTAAATTATAATAGCAAATTTTGACGGGCCCTTAACGGTAGAGAGTCGCTTTGTTTGAGAGTTTTTTACGGAATCAAACCCTTCTATTTGTGGACATCTGCC
This sequence comes from Plebejus argus, assembly GCA_905404155.3. Taxonomy (NCBI): domain Eukaryota; kingdom Metazoa; phylum Arthropoda; class Insecta; order Lepidoptera; family Lycaenidae; genus Plebejus; species Plebejus argus. The sequence goes on along the minus strand of FR989947.1, from coordinate 3,972,519 downwards.
CAAAATCGATTTCGCATTTTTTCGTACAAAAAACCGCGGGTGCAAAAAGGTACGGTTTTTGTAATGCAATGTTTGATAAGTCTAACCCTTTTGTCAAATATGGTAGATCAGATTCGGCATGTGCTGTCTTTTTTTGGCAGAAATCCGATAGTTCTGCCTTTGTGGCTGTGTGTATTTGCTTTCGCCTATTCCGTCTTCCGCGAAAAAAAATAGCACGCGCCTTTTGTATGGTTGAGTGTTTGATCGCATCTTGGCGCACCTTTGAATTTTTTATTGGAAGAAAATAAGTGTAAATTTCGATTTGTGCTTTATTAGTACATACAATTGATAGAAACGAAAGTTTTACTTCTATTAAACATCTTTTATAAAAAGGAATATCAATTTCTTCTAATGAAGATCGATTTTTTTTTAGGTTATATATTTTTAGGTTATAAGATGTGCGAACTTAAAGCACAATGACTTAATTATCATGTATACAACTCGCACCTTACATACACACTACGCTGAAACCTAACGTAAAAGACGAGTCCTGACTCCTGAAAAATCTATACATATAATAAAACTGTAGAAATGAAAATTCTGTACATTAAAGATATTCAAAAAATAATAAGCGGGGGGTGTCACTACATCGCTAAAGAAGCCAAAAACGTGGTTAGTTTTTTGTCTGTCTGTCTGTCTGTATGTTTGTTCCAGCATCACACGAAAACTACTGATCCGATTTCAATACGGTTTTCGCAGATATATTTGTCTTCCTCCAACTTAACATCTGGTGTATAAAATTTTTTCTCCCCACCCCTCTAAGAGGGCAAAAAAGGGGTCAGATTTTGTATCAAACTTTTTTCTTTAACATGAAAACTACTGATCCGATTTGCATACGGTTTTCGCAGATATATTTGTCTTCTTCCAACTCAACATCTGGTGTATAGATTTTTCCCCCCCACTCCTCTAAGGGGGACCAAAGAGGGGGTCAGATTTTGTAACTTTTTTCTTTAATGGACTTTCTTAATATTATTTACTGTGTTTTCCAACTTAACATCTGGTGTATAAAGTCCCCCCCCCAACTCCTCTTATGGGACAAAAGAGGGGGTAAGATTTTGTATCAACTGTTGAAGTAGAAATACTTTATATGGCAATACAACGTTTGCCGGGACAGCTAGTTATTTATAAAACAATTTAAGTATAATATTATGTACTTGAAATAAATTATAGTACCTGAATTAACTTCTATTATGAATTAGAAAGATAAAAAAAAATGTTTCAAAAATTGCATAGTAAAAAAAACAAGGTTTTTCATATTTTGTTGTTGTAGTTGACTAAATACTAATACAGCATTTTATGTTCATAATATTATGGTTGTTCGAGCATAAAACGATCTAGTCTACAGGAAAGAACTTGGCACTACCTATATCTGGATTCTGGACCCAACCAAGTGCGAGTTTCCTCACAATGTTTTCCTTCACAAGCACCCGTATAGTTAAAGTTGCATCTGTTGGAATTTGGAATAGATTACTAATAATGTCTACCAGAATCTGCCGGCTTAGCATACGCCAACGAGATATCTCACTCTACATGTTTCTCGATGTTTGATAGTTTGTATCTTCATCTCTATTGACCCTAGCATGACAAACATTTTTTTCTCGGGTAGATCTATCATCGAAATAACACATTTTTATAGAGTTTTGTAGAGACAATATCGAGATTTTGACATTATGAGACGAGCAGTTTTTAATTATCTCGAGAGTGAGATATCTCGTTGGCGTACCTATGCTAGGCAGGCAGATGTCAAAAAGTGAGAAAGTAAATTGACTCTAGCAATACCGCTGTACTGTAATTGGAATAAAATATTTTGATCCTTTTTTTCTTATAGCGGCTGATTCTGTGTGTGAAACATGCAAATATATAAATTTATCCAATGATCAAGGATATTTTTTGAAAATCTCCTATCAGAATTTGCCATCAGATTCTGGTAGACCTATAAACAATTTTTTTTTAACTATTAAACTATTGGTACCACCGCCTAGGATCGAATCTGAACAGTATCGAGTGCAAATAGCTTGCATCCAGAAAAAAAATTAGCACGCCTGCTGCAAGTTGGCGGCAATTCGGTGACCGCTGACCACTCTTTTGTAGTTTTTATGTAAAGTACGTGCCGTCCGTGTGCATTGATGTACAGGCTGGCCGTCAGGTGCCTACCCACCTGTACTATCTTGTTTTGACAGGTGGCTTTGTCAAAGGATTACAGGGCTTTCAGCCTTATTTTACCTTTAATATAACACTTGAGGACACGCCATAAGGTGGAAAATGAAACTGTAAGGTGAATCATGGGCGATACTGCCCAGTGCAAATTACACTCTTTGTTTTTCGGATCTATTTAAAGCTTTGCACTTGGCCGTGTGTCGTGTGCTCTTAGCCTATAATTACAATTCATTTTTTTATTTTTTTTAATGCAAATTAAGATAGTTTATCATAGAGCATTGTAGCTATTAGAGAAGTAAGCGAGCATAGAATAATTCAATTAAATATGTAATTGCTTAGATTAATATGTGTTAGTATGGAATTAGTAGATGAATAAATTAATTGTGTTATTAATTAGTATGCGTAGTGCTGAATTATTAAGGAATGAATAATCATAATTGAATACACTAGTTTAATGTAGTTAAGATATTATAGAGTCATATTATAAATTGATATCATAAACTTCAAAATACATTGTATTATGAAATTATCAGCATAATTATTATCATTGATTTAAGCAGTAAATTTAAAATGTGAAAATTCTGTGCTGAATTTCCTCAGCTTTTGTAAGGAGCAGTCAATAAATTATATTTTATCAGACAAGTTTATTGGTTCCAAGTTGCAAAGAGGCTTTAGGGAATTTTGAAATAAAACTACCGTTTGAAATAAGAACATAATATTAGTTTTTAGCATTCGTGTACACTCATCTCTCAAACATTCTAATTTTAAAATTGCATTCCAATTTTGAAAGATTTTTTGTCCGCAGTCTCATTAACATTAACGGCGCAAGCGCTCGCATCCAGGGCTCGCGAAAAAAAAAATAGACGCGTCACGCGGATATATATCACGACCTATGGACACAATGGATGTCGCTGGATTCCTTCAAAATCTGAACTCATCGATACCGACAAAAAGCCTGACAAAAACCGTCCGCCGATTTTTATTTGATGGAATCCAAGCTCATAAGTATGAGAGTCCTCTCGCGAGAAACACTCAAACGAACCGCGTCGGCAAAAATGTGCATAATTGGCCGCCATCTTGAGAAAAAACCCCTCAAAAACTCGACCTCCAAATGTTTCGAAAAAGTGCACCGATACAGGATGCTCCGAAAAAGTTTACCGTAAAATTCCAGAAAAACAATCTAATAAAACAGTTACCCAGGTGGTGGAAAACTGTCGAATCCGATATTTCAACAAAAACCGTTATCACCTGGTGAAATATTATCCAGCTTAGATGACCGTGCCCTGTTTTTTAAGGTTTTTGTCCCGTGCTTAGGTGACCAGTGTTTTTTAGGGAAACAATTGCTCACCTTACGGCATCGGGAAGCGGCACAAGTGGAGGCGCGCCCGCTTACACGTTTTTGTTCCTCCATCTTGGGCTGCTGGACCCACGGAGGGTAAGACAGCAGCTGTAGCGAATATTGCACCTAAAATTACTTACGGCTCATTCGAATTCTTTCACTTAAGTTCCTGAAAAAAAGGAAATGCGATTAATATCACAGTGAATTAGGGTTTTTTAACATTGCAATTTTTAAATTCATTGCTGTTTAAATACTACAACTATTGTAATATATTTACAACATAATTAGGTCTGCGTTACAACTTTTTCTAATAAAAAATTTGGTAAGAAAAATGACATTATTGATAGTTAATGATAAAACTTATCAACTTTATTATATCTAAAGTACAAACTATAGTCTGTCAAAAAAGTGAAGAAATTAAAAAGTGGCAACATCGTAGTGTCATCCCTTTTTCTGCTTGATTTAAAAGGGATGACACCACGATGTTGCCACTTTTTAATTTCTTCACTTTTTTGACAGACTATACAAATATAATATTTTCATTCTTTATTACTCCTTAAACACGTATTTTTAAATCGAATTCCAAAAATATCTGTCAAAAATATCATCGCCTGTATATCGATGCATTTCTATAAAGGATTGATTTATTTAAATCAAATAGCTCTCTCGATCGTGCCCTTGGCCTCGGGCTGCGTTATTTGTTTTTGAATAGCAATTATACTTTATTTTATATTGCATGATCCCTACAAAATACCTAATGTTTCTGCGAAATACGTCTGGTCACCTACGGACCCTTTCCATAAAAATAGTCCAAAATACCTCAATAATGACGTGATTATAATATCCGATATTTTCTTAATTGCTCGATCAAATTTCGAAAATGTTTTAATGCTTGTTAAACGAAGGAGTTTGCATAAATTTTTCTGGGACGAACTTGTAAGAGTATTGCGTATTGCATATTGCAACTTTTTTATTACCAGAAAAAATATATTGTTATTGTAGAATTCTATATTTAAACTTTGTGGAACGTGGACTGAAGTGTTAAAAAAATTCATTCGATGTTCTTTTATTGAAATTATAAAAACGCAATTCCATAATGAAATGGAAAATATTATCAGTTTTACTTGTTCATAATGGAGGATCCGTGCGACATAAAGACATAAAATTAATAGCAAAACTATAAAAAATTCTATATTTGCCGACATGCAAAACATCTGCTCTCAAAAAGCAGAATAAACATAGATATATGCCACTAAAAATCGCACTTCGGAAAAAATGTCATCTGCATACGACAGCTGCCTTATAAAAACTATTTGCTAAAAAGCCTATTGCTTAAATATTTTTTGTTTAATCGTAGCATGTGCCGGCGCTTTGGTCATTTTTTTTACCAAAACGCTTTAAATTTTTTTTCGAGATTACTTTTTGATAGCCTTATGTTGCGGTAAATAAAAAAGAATGATTGCAATTATCAAATGCTATGTAGATTCCAGTTATTTTGCTGTTTTGCTTTTATTGACATAGGTCTATATTATTGCATCAATTGACGTATTTTTAGGGTTCCGTACCCAAAGGGTAAAAACGGGACCCTATTACTAAGACTTCGATGTCTCTCCGTCTGTCTGTGTCTCCAGAGTCGAGGCTGTATCTTATCAAAAAACACAGTTTTTTGTCTATTTTCGCGCTACGGAAGCCTTCGTGCGCGAGTCCGACTTGCACTTGAGCGATTATTTTCCAAGATATTAATGAATATCGTGGCAAAGAGTGTTAACCGCGCTTGGGGCCTTTTCATTGTTATTTGGGGTTTTTGTACCATCGAGGAAATTAATTCCTAGGGCTCCTAGGCAGTTGACAGACCATGTTAATTCTGAGCTGGGTTAGACGTAACGCGACCAAACTACGTAGGTCCCCGATCTGCCTATAGGAATCAACTTCTCTGATAGTAGATTAATGATATGGCCCTTAGTTTTGAAAGTTCTGATTTCATGTGTACCTTGAACCTCCTTACAGACGAACTCTCTCCCCACAGATTTTAGAAGTAAACAGCACCCGCAGTCATTTACGTCAATTTGATAGTTCGATCATTGTCAAAATCACCCCAACCCCGAGGCCCGAATGGCGTTTCTTTATTCACACTTGACTTAAACCCTTATACATAATATATTTTATTAGTCACATTAGCCATATCCACTTTAAAAAAGTGTCTTTCTGTCTGTTACCTGTCCACGCCCAAACCGCTGAACCGATTTTGCTGAAATTTGATACAGAAATACCAAGGAAAGGCAATTGCACATAGGATACTTTTATCCCGGAAAAATGTACGGCTCCCGCGTGTTAAGCTAACTTCGATGCAATGGTGTTGCGGGCGACATTTAGCACAAGCTGAAAGCTGCAAAGCAACCTCCTCTTACCTATAATATGCCAAGGAAAATTTCATCCAGTCTTTTTCCTAACATTGTATGTAAATATGTTATTGTACCATGGAGGAAATTGATTCCTAGGCAGTTGACAGACCAACGTCATTTGGCCGGATCTTGTCAATTCAATGTTAATTGTGATCTGACCGCTGGGTTTAACGTACCTTTTTTTTTTTTTTTTTTTTTTTGATGCGCAGGGGAAACCCTTTATGGGTGTCCCGGGTTGGGGATGTGCCTCAGTTAAGCTGAAGCACCCCGGGGGTATGTGGGACTCCCGATCGGTTTACCCACTAAAACCACCTGCGGTTTGCCTTCAGCCGTATACGAAGGGATATCCTGGATCTGTCTAACACAGGACTCCCTCCACGACCGGCCGGTCTACCTCACAAGGGACCGGACTTCCACCAAGTTAGGGAACGCTTAGGCAAACTAAAGCGTTCCCCTCGGCGCCGGGACTAGCTAAGCCGGGCAGGTTCCCATCCTGACCCGGAGCCCCGTGGGACGGAAGTTATTGGAGGTTCGCATAGCGACGCCTTCGCACTCCCGTCCTACGCCGGCGGAGTGGAACGGAGGATGGATCATCCTCTCTGTTCCGCTCCGCGGCCTCTTTCTGTGAAAGGACGGTTTCACAGAAAGAGACCGCCGCCTGCCAGGCCTCATCGCTCTCGAGCATGCAGCGCACCATGCTCGGGAGCGAGAGGTCTCCACCTAGCACTGCCACGAGATCGTGGCGCTGCACGGTCCAACGATCGCACACCTCAAGAGTATGCTGGGCCGTGTCCTCCGCAGCGCCACATTCATGGCAGGCTGGCGTTGGCTCTCTCCTGGCAACCCTACACAGGTACTCACCGAAGCACCCGTGCCCGGTGAGCACCTGTGTAAGGCGGAAGGTGAGTGGTTTCTTCTTGCGGCGCATCCACGCCTCAAGAACTGGACGCAAGGCCTCAGCGGTACGTTTACCGTACCGGGTCTGCGCCAGATCCTCACCCCACCTTCGTAGCAACCACTCTTGCCCCAGCTTTCGCACCCGCGAGAGCTCCTCCCAATTCGGTGACTCACCGAAAAGTGACCTCCTCTGTGAAACAAAGAGGCGCACCTCGGCGAGCACCATAGCCACGAGTTCCCACGGAGGATCTCCAGCCAGAGCAGTGGCTGCCACCCAGGAGACCGTACGGTACCCCCTAATAACCCTCACCGATATGACCCGCTGCGCTCTTCGCAGCTGGGCCCTATTACGGACGGTGAGGGAATCCGCCCAAATTGGAGCACCGTATAGGGCTATACTCCGGCAGACCCCGGAGTACAGCCGCCTGCAGGCTTCACTGGGCCCCCCTATGTTAGGCAGTAGCCGGCCCAGCGCTGACGCCGTCCTAATGACCTTCGGTCCCAGTTGTTGGAAGTGTGGGCCGAAGGTCCACCTCCCGTCCAGGATGAGTCCAAGACATTTGAGTGTCGGACTCACCCTGACCTCCGACTCTCCGACAAGGAGACGTGCACCCGGTGGGGGTCCTTTCCTCCCTGGCCCGTGGAAGAGCATGGCTTCGGTCTTCTCCATGCGAACTCGAAGCCCAAGCTGCTTAATGCGGCTGACAACGAGGCTTATCCCCTCTTCAGCCAGCCGCGCAGCCTCCCTATACGTCTTTCCCCGGAATGTGATATACTTATCGTCTGCATAGCAGACGAAGTCCATTCCGGGGAGGAGGTATTCCTTCCATAGAGCCCAGTCATAACCAAGGTCCCAGAGGTTCGGACCCAGAACCGAACCTTGTGGGACACCGCAATCAACCTTCACCCTTACTAAGGACCCCGACCGATCCTCGTACACTATCTCCCTCTCGGAGAGGTACGCGTTCAACTGCCTCCTAAGATACGGAGGCACCTCAAAGTAATCAAGTGCCTCCCGTATTACGCTGTGAGGGAGGCTGTTGAAGGCGTTGGCGATGTCCAAGGACACCACCACCACCACCTCCCCTCTGCGTTCCGCCTCCAATGTCACTGATCTTAAGCGCCCTATGGCGTCGACGGTCGACCGACCGGCCCGAAACCCGAACTGATCATCTGACAAACTGGGTCCGGGACCTCCTTCTAAATGCTGAACAAGGCGGGAGGCAATGATGCGTTCAAACGCCTTGCCCACCTCATTCAGCAATACAATCGGCCGCATCGCCGAGGCACTGTCCAGTGGCCGCCCGCCCTTCGGTAGCAGGACAAGGCGGCCTTCCTTCCACGCCTTCGGGAACTGACCGCACTGGAAACAGCGGTTAAACAATTCCCGAAGGCTTTCTCCAAGGTGCACAAGAGCTATGGAGAGAACTCTACCATGCACCCCGTCCGGACCAGGCGCTCTCCTCCTACTACGGAGGCGGAGCTGAACTTCCTCCATTTCCAGGTCAGTGACAGGTGGCGGAACACCCTCCTCCATCGAGCCCGGCGTCTGTCGGGCCATCCGCGGCGGAACGAAACCCGCCGGGGGGTCAGGGAATAAATCTCGGACGATGTTCCTCACCAGGTCCGATTGGAGCGTCTCCGTTAGTGGGGCCGACTGTGCGCGAAGTTTATCTCGCGCCCTTTTGTATGGTCGGCCCCAGGGGTCATTTTCCAACCCCTCAACCAGCTCCAGCCACGCTCGCTCTTTGGCCCGACTGATGGCCGACCGCAGGATCTGCCTTTTAGCTTGGTAGACCCTGTAGAGTCGGCCGTCCCGCTCAACGTCTTGGGGACGCCGCCGCCTGCTGCGGACATAAGCACGTCGCGCCGCGTTACAGGCAGCACGGAGGCCGGTCAGTTCGGTCGACCACCAGTACACCGCCTTCTGAGGAGGAGGACGACCCCAAACTCGAGGCATGGCCGCTCGGCACACATTCGTAAGCGTGTTACCGAGACAACCAGCAATCTCGTCTACCCCCATTCCCTCGAAAGACGGCAGACTCCAACGGCCGACTATGGCCGCCTCTTCCGCTAGTTCCCGGTCAAACTTGGTAATCGCCCAACGCGGGAACCTGCTACGCCCCCCAGTCGACGACGCCGAACTCGGTGTGGAGGTTGAAGACACCTCGAACCTAATGTAACGATGGTCCGAGAGCGTCTCCACCTCCACTTCAACTCTCCAACCTTCCACCCGGCGTGCGAGGACAGGAGTGGCAAACGTTAAGTCCACTATGGAAAATCCCGTCTGTCGCACGCACGTAGGGACAGTCCCTCTATTTATAAGGGACAGTCCAGCCGCCACCGCCCATTCTTCTACCTCCCTTCCCTTTGGATTCGTGACCGGAGACCCCCACGCTGAGGACTTGGCGTTGAAGTCTCCCGCCACGATCACGGGGAGAGGGGCAAGTCGCCTAATTAGGGGCCCTAGAACATCGAGGAATTGTTCCAGGGCCGCTAAGTTACGGTTCGGGGAGAAGTACACTCCGATGATAGCGACCTCCCCCCAAACAGCTACCACATATCCATCCCCTCTCATTCTGGGTATGAGAGGGGGTCCTGCACCTGATCTTACAACCAGCCCTACGGAGCCCAAAGTATCACCCGCCCAATGTGGTTGGGGAGGCACGTAATAGGGCTCCGACACAATGCCTAAGCCAATGTCGCACTCCACCATGGTCTGCAAGAGAAGATCTTGAGCCGCGGCGGAGTGATTTATGTTGGCCTGTAAGAAGCTGAGATGTCCAGGCATTATTCGGACATCTCAGCCTCTGGCGCCACCGAAGAAGCTACCCCCGACGTACGAGGGGGCAGCGAAATCTTACCGCGCACTGATGGGGGGTTGCAAATCTTTGTCCCCATGACATGATCAGCCCTTCTACCAGCCTCCGTACACACTGAGCACTGAGCCTTGGCAGCTGTGCAGTCCTTCACTCTGTGGCCTGGCTGCCCGCACCTATAGCATAGGTCCCGACGGTCCTTATCTGAGGGGCATAAAGGGGCAGTGTGTCCCCGACCCAGACACCTAAAACAGTGCAAAGGGCGAGTCCCCTCATGCTGCAACCGGACCTTACTCCAACCGACAACCAAGTAGCCCTGCCGCAGTAGCTTTTTGGCCACCGCCACAGGGCATGTCATGCGGGCAAAGCCACTTCCAAGTGGGCCGCGGTTTATTTCGCCGACCCAGACCTGCTCCAGAGGACAACCACCCTCGATCGAAACCGCCGACCGAATCCGTTCCTGAGTCGCGGTGTCATCCAGGCCAGTCAGCCTAAAACCAGTTGTTTTGACCGGTCTGACAACATCCGCGACATCAGCTAGTACCTCCGACAGCTTCTTAGCCAGGACATCCGCCTTGTCTCCACTGGAGCGTCCTGGCACCTCAATAAGACGGCCCCCTGTGGCCGAACTTCTTATTTTAAGGGGCCCAATGCCCAGCTCCCTCACGCTTCCAATTTTGAGCTGGGCCTTGGTGAGGACCTCACCATACGTGACCCCGGCTTGAGAAGCTTCAGGGCGCAACGTTACAACAATTGCCGAAGAAGAAGGCAGTGTCAATTTTGCACCTTTGGCTAGTTTGGCCTGGGGTGCATCCTTCTTTTGTGGCACAGCCTTCTTCTTCGGCTTCTTCCTTCCTATCACCGTCGACCACACCTCCCTGGTGACGGCATCTGCAGCAGGTTCTGCAGTCACCTTCTGCGACTTAGCAGGCGGAGCATTTGCAGCCGGTGCCTTTGCAACTGGCGCATCTGCAGCCTGCTTCTCTGTGGCTGGTGCCTGCAAATTCTGTTGCGGGGCCACACTCCTTTCTTCTACATTGGAGGTGGAGGGGCCGAAGTTGGACCATTGTGCCTCCTTCTGCCTCTTCCCTTTCCCTTTGCCCTTCTTAGAGGTTGGAGCTGGCCTCATATCAGGACGAACTGGCAGCGGAGGGAAATCTTCCCTCCCTGCAGATCGCTGCGCCACCTTTTCTGCCCTTACCTCCATCCGAGGAAGGGCCAACACCGGAGACGTCGGTCGCTGAACTGGGGCCTTCTTAGCTGCAATTGCAGCCCGAGTCTCATTTGCAATCCTGGTGTTGTCAGACGCAAGTGGAGGACGGACAATAACAGGAGGCAACAGTCTGTCTTCTAATGACGCAAGTCTGCCGTCAACCAGGTTTCCCACCAGCCTGGCAATGCTTGCCTCTAAGACGCCCAGCTGTTCGCTAGACATTGGGCTCGGACTCTTCTTCTGGGCTGCCTCCTTCTTGGCTTCCTCAAAATCCCTCCGGTATGCACGAACCTCCTCCCGGAGATTCGCCACCTCTCGCTTCAAACGACTATTGTCGGCTTTAAGGCGACGAGTCTCTTCAGCCTCCGAACGGGAGGTCAAGGTCTCGAGGACCATCCTCACAACTCCTGCAGCCCGACGAATCTTGTTAGAGTAGCCACCTTTCAGGTTCGTACTCCGACCGGTCAAGCCCAGGATCTCCTTGATGCCGTCTTCTGCCGCCGTCTTTAGGTCCTCAATCCCCATCTGGTCCGGATCAAAATCTAGGGGACCAGGGGGGATCGCATCAATATCAATGGGCTCTACATTTGACCTACTGTAGGCCCTACGGTTAAGAGAGGCCGTTATATCAGCCTCTCCAGCCTCCTCGGACGTATCCCTAACTGCAGGGCGAGACGTAGATTGTCTACCCGCCGTACCCCTCACCCTGCCGCGCTTGGCCTTGGACAACTTATCCGCTGCGGCCCCAAAGTCCTCAAGACGGCGCTTTGTTGGACCGGGCTCCGACTCCGAGTATGACCAATCACGACCCAGCAACTCCTCAACGGTGATGCCACCCCTGATCGTAAGTCGGTCTAGGGAGGCATCACGTGATACATTTCGTGATACATTGCGTGATACATCACGTGACACGTCACGCGACACATCAGCATCACTCTCCATCATCGACGCACGAACACCTTCTAACCTGTCCTCTGTCACAGATTGGCCACAGGCCGCCTTCTTACTGCGGTTCTGCGCAGAAGCCGAAGCCCCATCAGAAGTCCGCAACTCCCCCAAAACGTTATTGAGTCCCCCCTTCTTAGAGCTCTTACTTCGTAACGGCGCGGGGGTCGTCAACCGCGATCCGTCCGTCAAGTCTATCCTCTCAAGCTGGACAATCGGTGTCCGTAGTGTACGCATAGGGTCGTCATTCCTGGTCGCCGTTAAGTCCGCTTCCGATGCGGTAAGGCGCATCGGCCCCGGACCAGCGAGCGACGTCGACAAAGCAGCCAATTCATTGTGCAAATCATGTTCCTTAATAAAGCCAAAGTTGTCATTCTCCTCCACAGCATGTTTAGGGCCCCCAGTATACCTGGCCCTATCCCCCGCCGTAGCGGGAGTGTGGGATTCCCCGGCGTTGCCGGAACCCACCCTGGGAGTATTTTTCGCATGCTTACCTTCCATGTTTTTTCCCCATTTAAGGCTGGGTCGACCTTTGTGCCCTAGTGACCTAAACACCCAGTGGCCATGCAGCCTATCGCCGGGCACAGAACTTCGGCTTCGGGGCCCACAGGCCCATCCATCTCACATGCACTCACAGAATTACACACACAAACACACATACCGGCGTTCCGCCACCCCTCCCGTGTCACCGTGAAAACGCTCACGATGGTACGGGGGAGGTGCCCAGGGACACGACGTGGACGAACCGGTATCGCCCCCGGGTTTAACGTACCTAACGCGACCAAACTACGTAGTACCAATCTGCCTAGGAATCAACTTCTCTGATAGTACATTATGTGAGTCATTATTATATTATCATTAATAATATTATTAATGGTTACATCATAATAAGACAATCAGCATCAGACAGTAATTTCTCAAACATACGGCGAGATAAAAAACTCCATCTGCCAAACTTTTTTGTCATTAGCCACATGCCAAAATAAAAAAAGTTAAAAATGAGAGTTTGCAGGCACGAGCGGATTTTTTCTGCACTTTCCTTCATCTCGACGATTATGAACCGAACAATTGTTGATCAAATTAAGAAAAAATCCCCTAAGCACGGCTAGAAATTGTGGATAAGACATAATTGTGTAACTAGATGTTCCACACGGCTCCGCCCGCGTAAATGAAGTAGGTATTTGCGGGAACCGTACATTTTTTAGTTTTTAAAGGGAATATTACGCAAAGATCAGAGCAGAGGGCGCTAATAGCACATACAGTAAATATTCGATAATCCGACATGTTGCACACGTAACACGTCACGTCACGTTCTGTCGACATAATAATGTCGACAGAAAAGTAGTCAAACGTCGAACAAAACTGAAGGCCGTCACAGACTTAGCTATAATATATATTAATATACCGTACTAAACACACTGAGACCAGAAATATATTATATTATAGCTGAGTGTGTGGTCACGCGAAAATTGTATAGAAAATATATATTAATATGCCTAGCTATAAATATATTAATATATATTATAGCTAAGTCTGTGACGGCCTTTATTGTTTACTGTCTATGCTGGTGCTGCGTGAAAACATTACTTTTAAATCTCAAACGATACCAAAATAAACTCATACGGTAGCAACAGAATTAACAAAAATTCCGAACATTTCAATCAAGGCGAGCGACTTATTGGTAGTGATCTGCAATTAATACAACAAATGTAGTCCAAGGTGTGACATTTGATACAGTTTATCGAGATGATAATTACTTTTAATTCTTGTTGCTTCATTCATACATATATAGACTAAACATGAGCTCGTTACATACCATGGCTCCCGGGCTCGAAACCTACATATTCTTATTATACATAATATTATAATATTATAAATCCGACATTATGTCTGTCTGTTGCGATTACTGCCATTGATAATAATTTAACTGAAATTCTGATTTTGATACAATTTGGTATGTTGTATGGATGTAACAAAAATAAGTGATAATACTTTAAGGTGTGTACGTGTTCCTTGTAGAGTTCACTGTGAAAGTAGCAGCGCTGACAGACGAATTTTTTTATTCACTTTTTTATGGGCAAGGGCCTGAGCGTCACGAATTTCCCCATACAAAAATGAAAAAAAAATCGTCTTTCAGCGCTGCTACTTTCACAGTGAACTCTCTACGAGGAACACGTACACACCCTAAAGTATTATGTATTACTTAATTTTGTTACACCCTGTATACTTTGTATACAGTGTAAAATGTACGGTTGCCGAAGTTAAGAGAAATATCTAGATTAATTATAGGTACCTAAAATATTATGAATGTGGGTTCGGACGAAATTGCAACGCTGTTTGTACAGATTTTTAAAGTTTTAATTTCTAAGATTTGACTGGTTTGGTTTCTCTTTAAATAAAAGCGTGAAAAATTTTACATTTCCGAATAAGATTCCACATAATTTCCTTTCTGTCTCACACAAAACTCCTTTTCTAATTAGAGTATAAAATTACTTATTATGTTTGCCCCACAGTTTGCCCATATGATTAACAGCAAAATCACAATAATCTCGAAAGGTATGTCCACACTGCGCTCATCGCAAACCGCGGAAGTCCCACAAGCCGCTTCCTGCTGCGTTTTTTACAAATAATTATTTGGCTCGTGTCAGATCAGCTGCGGACTTTTGCTTTTTAGCAATTAATTGTGCAAAAAACGATAGTCTTTGATAGCGTTTGGTGCATCTGGTTTGCATTTTGCCAGAGTTTTGCCAGAGTGATGGCAGAATGCCCAATAATGTTCAAAAGAACCGGGCATCCATACTTCCATACTAATCTTATAAATGCGTAAGTGTGTCTCATAATATCAGTATCAGTGTCTGTTTGTTACCTCTTTGCGCCCAAACCACTGAACCGATTTTGCTGAAATTTAGTACGGAGATACTTTGAGTCCCGGGAAAGGACAATAAGATACTTTTTTCTCGAAAAAATGAACGGTTTGTCGCAACGGAGTTGCGGGCGTCGTCTAGTATATTTTATAAATAAAAATGGATAAATGTAATAAGTGCCTAAATTGAGTAATGCGTTTAGTTGACCTTTAATTAATTTGTTTTGGTACCCGCAAAGAAATTAATGAAAGGAAAGACAGGAGTCGGAAGTACTTATTCCAATAATTTCCCTCTCCAAACAAAGCGGAAAACAGCAAACAATAAAATAATGCGCGCTGGATTACTTCAATCCAGTAATCTAATCTAGCGCTGGATTACTATTGGAATAATGTAAACGGACACTGGAAAGCAATTCAGTGCATTTCAGTGCACAGTTGGATCACTGGATTGGCATAATAATTTGGCATAATATTGTAAACCTTTTTCATAATATAATATACTATTATCATTGGTAAACCCACTATTGACTATACTAAGTATTTAAGAGAGCACTATTAGTAGAAAGTCCATCGTGATATTATTACAGACGCAAGTACATATATCTGTCTTTTTGTATGTCTGTGTCTCTCTTGACACTAATGCCGACAACCTTTATGTTTACTATGCAGGGGGGCTATTACGAGCTCTTATATCCAGCCAGTTTCCAGTCAGTTTACAGGCCGTTGCATAGACACGGCCTGTAAACTGGCTGGATATAAGAGCTCGTAATTATAGCCCCCCAGAAATTATAAGGATATCTAATTGCTTTATATTATTTGTTTTGAGTAACGTGTTCAAAGTTTACCCAAGCAAAACAGAAACATTTCAATACTAGATGACGCCTGCAACTCCGTTGCGCCAAAATTCGCTTATCGCTTGGGAACCATGCATTTTTCCGGGATAAAAAGTATCCATTGTCCTTCCCCGAGACTCAAAGTATTTCCATACCAAATTTCAGCACAATCGGTTAAGTGGTTTGGGCGCGAAGACGTAACAGACAGACACACTTCCGCATTTATAATATTAGTACGACAACCTCATTTTCTAGTCGATTAAACTCTGCTAAACTTCTAATTGGATCAAATAAATAACAAAATTGACTTAAATGACGTATACAATATACATGGTGTTTCATTTCACTATAAACTATTATGTTTTTTTTTAATTTATCGCGAGGGCATTATGCGGGATAGCGTTCTGCCAAATGGCGCGGAATGAATAAAAAACTCCGATCTCGTGCCCAGATAATTAAGGATTTTGAGGAATCATTTTATTAGAAAAAAAAAAGTTTCGCTTTACCTGTGTGATATCAAAATTTGAAAAAGATAGCGAGTGTTCCTTTTTAATCATACTAATAATTTAATACGAAAGTCTGGCTGTCTTTATTTCTGACTGTTTGTCTGTTTATTGCCTCTTCTTGTTCTCTAGTCTATAAACTAATTTTGATATAATTAAACGTGTCATTTTATGCACATATCTACTTTAAGTACATTTAAAAAAGCGGGCGAGTTGGACTCGCCCATGAAGGGTTCCGCAGCAGCAATAAGGTTTATTTTTATGAAATTAAAAGGTTTTTGATTTATTTTTATATTTCAGTCGATTTAATGAAATTTAGATTAAGGTTTACCATTTATGACGTATAAAAAAACTACTAGCTAGATCTCGTTCAAACCAATTTTCGTTGGTAGTTTTTATAGTAATCTATATCATATATTTTTTTTAGAATTATCATTCCCCTACTTTAGAAATCAGAGGGGGGACACACATTTTACCACTTTGGAAGAGTCTCTCTCGCAAACTATTCAGGTTAGAAAAAAATGATATGAGAAACCTCAATATGATTTTTGGAGACTTATCCATAGATACCCCACACGCATAGGTTAGATGAAAAAAAAATTTTTTGTTTCAGTTTTACCCCTAAAATTTTTAATAATTTTTCCATTTTTGCATCAAAATCTTAGTGCGGTTCACAGACTACATCTACTTACCAAGTTTCAATAGTATAGCTCTAATAGTTTCGGAGAAAAGTGGCTGTGACATACGGACGGACAGACAGACAGACAGACAGACGGAAGGACGGACGGACGGACAGACAGACATTTTGGCTACGGAACCCTAAAAAGCAAATCGTATGTGCGATACCAGTGCCCAGATAAACCGAACCGGTTTGTGGCGCACTTGTTATATTTGTAAAACTATGTTTATTTAAAGATGATTAAATAAATTTAAAAAAAAAACTTATTATAACATTTTAACTTTTAAGTATACTTTGAAATGAAGAGATTTTGTCTTCGTAGGTTAACATGCCATTTATTTTGTAAGCCGTATGTTTTTGTGCGTTATCTTGTGTACCTACATAATATGAAATTTTGCGGTTTGTGGAGCACTTGTAGTACCTTTTTTTTTTTTTTTTTTTCTTTCCGGAGGGGGAAATGCATTACGCATACCACCCAGGCGCAGGGGGCGACCCGAGCGGTGATGTGGGACTCCCGTAGCTGATGAGACCACGGTATACCCACTAAAACCCCCCCCCATCTTCCGCCACGCCGCCTTTTGACGGGGCCACGGGAACGATACACACATCCGCGACCCCGCCAGCGGTCCGAAGACTCCACGATGCACTTGTAGTACCTTGTTTAAACTATAATAATATTATAATATGATAATATAAATTAAATAGTCTATACATAAATAAGAAAAAAAATCTAGATTTTCAACACACAATATGGTGTACAGGAAGAAGTTTTTTCAGTATCCAAATAATCTGGGCCATGTGTGAAGCATAATTTGCGCGTACTTACACGCAATCGTAAAAAAACGCAAGATTCAAAAATATTTTTTGGAGCACCATGTACATTTTTTTTCATACCGGTGCAATGTTACGTCCGTCTAAAAAACCATTCGATCTTCCACTTTTTACGAAACCAAAAGAAATTGGTGTAAAAAATTATTCGCAGATGCTGGCTGTGGAGAACACGCGTCAGTTTTTTGTTGAACCTGTGAGGTCTCGTTGGTTTGTTTAAATCTTTTGTCTATAAAAACTTTAAAAAATGTCTAATTAACAATAAATTGTAATGGTTGGCATGATTTTTTATATTGAGAAAACAATGTTTAGCACCGTGTCATAATAATTTTAGTAAATTGAAGTAAATATTCAGAGTATCGGATTAGTCTAACGCTTATGCCTTACTCTATTATTTACCTAATTTTAAACATACAGTTGATAAAGTTTGATAATAATAAATTAACATACACCATCAAAATAACTTAACCATTTTTAAATTATAAAGTACAGTTTTCAACTAACGCATCGTGTTTAAAATTGGAAATATTATTTTAAATATTATATTATTTTATTTTAAAAATCCTGCGCGTGCGCAGCTAGTAATCATAGCGCCATCTACTGATGCAAGTTTGAACTATGATGTCAATTATTATTTATTTACTTACCGATCTTGTACTGGTTGTCTCATGGTTGTCTATTGAAATAGTAACAGCTACCCACAATAGATGGCGCTTCTCACTATACAGTACAGTTTGTTTTCAAATACCTATTTGTAAAATTTTTATTTGAAAATTCAGTTTAAAAAAACATTCCTTAATCTTTTCTAGCAATATTAGTTTTTGAGTTTACTCATTACAAGCATAATTTAAGTACTATTTGACCCTTAAAAAATATAGTTTGAAATCTTTCCTTAGATTTTCGCGTTAGTACAGTACATTTAATTTTGAAAAAGGTAACGTGAAGATTTACCGCCATCTATGAGCGACATGTTAAAATATGACGCACTAAACTATGACCACTTTTTAGAAGTACATCAATACATCGCTAGATGGCCTGTAATGGATGACTAAAAAATGACGTAATTTTATTAGTCGGAAAATCTTTTCGGATTGTTAGCCTAATTCTATGAAAAGGTAATTGAAAATACTTGTTGGAATCGTGTAGGTACTGCAAAAACATTTACAACTACATTTTGCACTTGCTAAAACTTCTTATCAGCGCTAAAACCTAAATGCAAGGAAAAGATAAGACGCTAATTATTCAAATTATTTGTTTAGCACAGAATGAAAAGTAGTAAAACACGGTTATAATTATAAAATTTATTAATTACACAACGATAAGATCTTTGGTTAACAATATTTAATATTTCTTATTATTTAATTTTCTTCTTTATCTTTATCAACTACAGGCAAAGAGTCATAATTCATGGAATCTTTAAAACTTACTGCACCAGAATCAGTACTGAAGTTTCTGAACATATCTAACTCACTTTTCAACTGTTGCACTGACTGAACCACTTCATTTTGATAATTCATATTCAATTTATAGAGTTGTTCAGAATGCTCTCTTTCTCTCCTTAGTTCATTCTTCAGATGCGTGTCCTTGAATTTTTCAAATTCCGTCATTATTCTCACTTTTGATTCATAAGTGTGTTGCACCATCGAGACTAACTTGAAGAGTTTTTCGATGACTTTTTCCTTTACCTCCTTAGAAATATTCGGATCAGATTCCAAGTCTGATTTCGCGTCTAGAGCCAAATCGTTCGCTGACGACGGAAATCCCAAAAGAGACTTTCCGTTCCCGTTACTTCTAGCACTTTCAGGTTTCGGTGACTTTTCTTTCTCCACTTTCTTACAAATGAATGCACCATGTGATACCACTTCTGTAAAAACTCCCGAACTTGGCTTATGAGCTTGATATTCTGCTGTCTTCTTATTCACCTTCTGTTGGAGTTCGCTGTTCTTCTCTCTTTTGTCTTCTTTCACGTCAGTCTTTAATACTTCTTCGTGGATAATGCTTGGTTCTTTTCCATCTTTGTTGAAAGGGCTTCCCGTACGGTTGGCGAAGTTTGTGAGCGCTGGTTTCATTTTAAAGGTTGTAGAAAGCGTACATAGTCCTCACCTGACAATGCCAGTAACGATACTAACTTAATGAGCGCAGTTATCGCTCCATACTTTTGGAGTTCTGCGTGACTTTGAATAGTAATGCGTGGGCCATGCAGTTTGCATTGAAAATATTTGTACTAAGCTCATTTGGAACTATTTTACCTCTGTTATACTCTTATGACGTTGTTTTAAAGGCTATTTTTGACAAGGTGAACTGAGTAATAAGGAGCGCGGTGGATTTTTGAGGAATGATGTAATAGAGACAATCAGCTAATTTAAATAGCACCACGATAACTGATTTCTACGTCGCATTGTAATTTATAATTAAAAAGAATGTTGAATATTTTTAGGGTTCCGTACCCAAAGGGTGAAAACTAGAGCATGCATTACCGGTAATGGTTTTTACCGGTTAACCGCCGATTTTAGCTGGTGGTAATCAAAACGATTACTTACCGGTTTTTTACCGTTTTTTTATCTTGTGTTTTTCGTTTTTAAAGACATTAGATACACATAGAGCATTTTTATAAAGCGTAGATACATTTACATTTATACCTTGCAATATTTATCTCATTTTTTTAGTTAAGGTATGACTTACATAGCAAAAGTACTGTAACTATCAATGTAAAACTAGCGAAATTATTTAAATAAAACTACCCGAAAATACGAAAAATATTATTATTTGCGTAGAATATAGATCAACAGTAATAGTTATATTTTAATATGATCTTTTAACTAAATTTTAATGGAACGTAAGTACCTATACAATATTTTTTTGGCATTTTTGTTAAACAAACTACCTATATTATTAAATATTAATTTTTTTTATGAAAAGTCGTAAGCATATTTATAATAAGACTTTTCAAGATTTTTGTAGTTGTAATAATATTTAAAAATATACCTATAAAGCAAACTTAACTATAATATAGGTCTGCTTGTTTCTGTCTGGCGTACCTATTGAAAAAGTTACATGACAGACAAAAACAAATATAATTATGGCACACCTTTCAAGCTAAAATACATAAAGCCGTCTGTTTCAGGGCTTAGGCACTGCGTCCAGTTCTTGCGGCGTGGATGCGCCGCAAGAAGAAACCCCTCACCTTCCGCCTTACGCAGGTACTCACCGGGCACGGATGCTTCGGTGAGTACCTGTGTAAGGTTGCCAGGAGAGAGCTAACGCCAGCCTGCCATGAGTGCGGCGCTGCGGAGGACACGGCCCAGCATACCCTTGAGGTGTGCGATCGTTGGGCCGTGCAGCGCCACGATCTCGTGGCAGTGCTAGGCGGGGACCTCTCACTCCCGAGCATGGTGCGCTGCATGCTCGAGAGCGATGAGGCCTGGCAGGCGGCGGTCTCTTTCTGCGAAATTGTTATGTCGCAGGTCTAGGTCTAGTGGTACAGAGCGAGCTCTTGACTCGGAGGTCGTGGGTTCGATTCCCGCGTTGGAAACATGTTATTTCCAAGTTTGGTTAGGACAATGCAGGCTGATCACCTGATTGTCTGACAAGTAAGATGATCCATGCGTCGGATGGGCATGTAAAAAGTCGGTCCTGCGCCTGATCTCTCGCCGGTCGTGTCGGTCTGCCGTCCCACTGGGTTATGAGAGTAAAGGAATAGAGAGTGCTCTTGTGTACTGCGCACACACTTGGGCACTATAAAAATACTCCTGCGTAGCTGGCCTGGTTTCAATGAAACCGGCCACCGTCACCGAA
This sequence comes from Plebejus argus, assembly GCA_905404155.3. NCBI lineage: Eukaryota > Metazoa > Arthropoda > Insecta > Lepidoptera > Lycaenidae > Plebejus > Plebejus argus. Next base: position 3,951,207 of record FR989947.1, on the reverse strand, counting down.
ACCGGTGTGGGAGCTATAGAGTTCACTGAAAAAGTAGCAGCGCTGAAAGACCTTTTTCACTTTGCTATGGGGAAACTCGTGTCTGGAGCGCTTGCACATACAAAAGTGAAAAAAATGTATTTCAGCGCAGCTACTTTCACAGTGAACTCAATACAGGGGACCCATACACACTAAAATTTTATCACTTAGTTTTGTTACACTTTGGTCTTTGATCCTTGTATACATACGTTGCACATACATACCTACATAATCTCAACAAAAACATAACTCTCCTTTTGACGCAGTCGGGTAATAAAGGAACTAGAGTCAACGGCGATGTAGAATACTAAACGTCCTTCGACCTAATATTCGTTTTAATGGAGAAAGTGATTTATGTTCTAACTTCATCACGAGTTTGATATGTGAATATCTAAACGGCTTTAACATAATATGTATTTGAATACCTTAAAGTAGGACACGAAAATATTTGGAGCTTTTCTGGTTGATCGCAGAAGATGGCTAGTTTTATGGAGAAAAAACGAAGCATGTCACCCTAATTTAACATCAAACACCCATAAAAAAACTTTGACCTTGAAATGAATAACACTATCTACATCAGGTATTAGTGCATCAAAACAGCCAAAAGGTGCAAAGTCAACGGCAACATTATCTCCCAATTGACAAGTTCAAGAACTGCATTAAGTATGCGAGCGACGCGTGCGAGACGCCTGATACCCATACCAAATGGATTAGTACTCCATAAAACACCTGTCTTTGTCACACACCAGGAAACAGCCATAAGAGGAACAAGGAAGGGTGATCTGGATCACGTCTTCAACGAATCAGGGTATGGTGTCACAAACAACAGAAAAGGCGCTTAGTATGCTCACAACCAAAACGATCCGAACTCTACCAATATTGCTCAGACTTGGGACCTTTCGACTCCGATGCTTCTAGGAGGATACGTATCATCAGCTTTCCCTTACGCTTAACTCCTCCGCGGCAGAAAGGTCGTAACTACCCAATCGGCTCTTACATTCCAAGACAATGCGTACCGGAACCGAAGAGTACGCGCTGAATTTGAAATAGCTGTATATAAGCACAGGGACCTTGTCGAATCTATCACAATTTCGCCAACCGTCGTCCAGTGAGCATCAGAAGACATGGCCGCTTTAAGATTGGTGTTGGCCCTCGCGCTGTTTGGGGCGGCGCTGGCTCAGCCCACGAAAGATGCTTTCTGGAAGGGCACCCCCATGGATGGAATGGTGGAGGAGATGAGGTCAGGATGCGCGGAAGGATCAGACCCGACGGCCTGCATCAAATACAAGGTCATGTCGTTATTGGATAGCATCTTCAAGAAGGACACTTTCCAGGTAATTTTCTGCCCAAAATCTATAATAAAATTAAATGCGATCTAAGCGAACATCTTTCTGGTTCAGTAGCTTATAGAGCGTGGCTCTTGACTCGGAATTTTGGGGTCCGTTTTTTTTTCAAGAAACATCAATCAATGCTTTGCTACTTATTTGTCAATATTTCTTTCAGATCTCAGAAACCGTAGAAGTTACCAAGAACGATGCCAGCAGTGAAACCGGTCGGTCCTCTGGTGATTTCATGGATTCCATCGAGAATTACATCCAATCCCACGACGTGACGTTCCAGCTACCCATAGCCGATACCAAGGTGACCGTAAGCCCCAGAAATCTGGAGAATGATGAGTTGAGCCTGAACATTAAGTTTAACAAGGAGGGTGCTCGCTCTGTTGGAGAGGCTCGCAAGGCCAAGCTTAAGAAGATCATTGTACCCATCCTGGTGTTCGTACTCCTCAAGGCCATGACCCTCATTCCTCTGGCCATCGGTGTCCTCGGATTGAAGGCGTGGAACGCCCTGCAGCTATCCTTCTTCTCTTTCGTCGTGTCGGTCGCTCTGGCCATCTTCCAGCTTTGCAAGAAGGTAAGCTTCCCTTTGTAAACCAGTATTTTGAGCACTATGTCATTTTGGAAAATAATTAAAACCATGATTGAGATGTTTGTAGCATGCAGAATCGACGTCATTTTTGGCCCATATGCCTCACATATTTATTACCGCATTTTATGCACTTTGAATTAAATTCAACACAGCACAATCTTTAAAAACTTTGTCAGCACAATCAGCAAAATCGCACCCTATTCAGCACCATAACGTTCCGAAAGGAGATCCTTTCGTACTAACACTACCTAAGCATGTATTAATCGTTGTAGTTTACCCAGATCGCGGCAGACAACAGCCACCCTCAAATCGCGGCTCACGGACCCTGGGATGCCGCTTACGCTGCCACTCGCCGTAGGAGAGACGCGGAACCCATGGACCAAGCCCAGGAACTCGCTTACAATGCCTACCACTAGAACCAGAAACCACTAGAACCATTAGAACTACTAAGTAGATGCTTTGAAAAGGGATTGTCTGGAAATTCTTCTTTATGTTCTGTCAGTGTAATATTTTTCTAGAATATTATATTGACAAGGATTTTGTCTTCGAAACTCTTAAGCTTTACCTTTGTTGCGTCTCTCTTCAGTGCCCCATCTGAAGAGAGATTGAATATTCCTTGTAGAGATATCTACTTGATTCCTTAGAACTGTCCTTTGCGGGTACCAAATAGCTCCTTAACCGGATGTGTAAATAGTGTGACATTATTTATTGTGTGTGAATGTAAGAATGTTTGTTATTTATTTAATAAATCATTGATCGAAGCGTGTTGTTTGAATTTCAATACCACATACTTATGTATTGTTATAAAAACAAATTAAAAGAATTATAATATAATAATTTAAGGAAACTTTTATTTACCTCAATAACTTAATCAAAAATGCTACTTTATATTATTGTTTATCAATATAACATAATATATTTAAGAATTAATAGCAAAAACATTTTCATATTTGTTACCTATAATATGATAATGTTATCTATCACAATATTACTTAAATTTTAGACCGAATTCTCATTCACTTTTAAATTATTATGATAATTCAAATACTTCTTGTACATTTGCTTGTAAAAACTTTACAACTTAAGCAATATTTTCCGACATTTTCCTCCTGTTACAAGTGGAAATATATCCTCTAGAGATTCAGGATCTAGGATCTACACTGATTAATTCTGACAACGTAGTAATGAATACTAAAACGCACTTTTACTTGGCAATGAAAGTGTGTTAAATCGTTGTGGTGAAAATAAATACATGTGAGTATTTAAGTGAGATTTTTTTGAATATACAAATAATGTCACGAAAAATAGGTCGGACGTTATTAAAATAATTACATTAACTTGTTATTGGAATCAATAGTAAAAATCCGTGTGCTAAAAACACAGTACAGTCAACGGTATCCAAACGGTAACGAAAACATGGTTACAGTGGAGTCTATGTATCCAAAAGGATGCATTGGCAATAAAAAAAGCATGGAAAAATAAGAAGTAGGTATAGAAACAGATAAAAATTACTTAATAAATAATAATCCTATCCATTATAAATAAATACTTTACAATGAATCTTGGAGTGGACTCGGGAGACTAGATTTTGTTTTTGTATGGTGGACTATGAACGTGGTTATAATTATGTACTTCTGTTTCTGCTTTTAATTATTATTAACATGAATTTACCTCTATTATAAACAAGACACCTGTACGAGCGCGCCCATCCCTAGCGCGCTGCCCCAACACTACAGCGGGACGGGCGGGGGAGCGTCCCCGGTTTCCGTCGCGGCCATTAGCTCGGACACTTGCCAGGAAGACACGCGCGGGCGCACACGGGTCACACCGCTGACCGCCGCCATATTATTACTTTACACGACTATATTTCGTTGTACATTATGTAAATTTTGTTAATACATTAATTTTGTTGTAATCATCTTTTTATTATGTCCCGCTGACAACACCCGAGTCGAGAGACTACGTTGCGCCAAAATTAGGTCACCACGCGGGATCAGAATAGGTTTGGGCGTGACGAGGTAGCAGACAGACAGATACAACTTCGCATTCATAATATTAGTATGGATGTAGTAGGACCGTCTAAATATTATAATAATAATATCTATGGACGATTCACACCACGTCAGTCTGGGCCCGTGCTAAGTACCCGATACTTGTGTTACGGTTATCAGACAACGGAAATATATTTAATACTTTTATGTTATATACATATATTTAAGTCACAATGTAGCGTCATAGTTTTTCACGATGCTCGTCGTGGATTCCCACGAGTCACGACACGACGTCCCATCGTGAAACGACGCCGCGTCGTGGTACGACACGACTTCGTATCGTATTTTTGTGTCCCGGCCCTTAGCTCGACTAAATTGACCCAATCAGGTAAATGCTACGGTCTCACAGAAAACTGGCGTCTAATATCTTTTGCATGAATATTATTACAAGTTATTAGGTCTTATTTCTTATTAGATTTCTACATGCCTTATATTTTAGCTCAAGGCATCTACGCATTTTGTATAAATACAAAGATCTTATAACAAACAAATTCAAAGTGAACAATAATTTCACTAACAGATAACAACACCAAAGAAATATGTTACTTAAGAGCGACCGCAGACTTACAATTTCAAGTTGGCCAACTACAGTCAACTACAATTTTTAAATGAAAAAAAATAATATGAGAACTTAAATAATATTAATTCGAGATAAAAATGTGCAAGGTGACAATATTTAAAATGTAATAAGCGTTCTCTGTAAAAATACAAAGAAAACAATACACCTTTTAAGCGTGATTACGTTTAAAAAATTTTCCCGCCTGTCATGATTTTCTTGACAGACTGTAGTTGTACAACTTGAAATTGTAAGTCTGCGGTCGCTCTAAGAGCAAGTTACAAGCTACATATATCTATCTATATCTATATCTTTACTATATCCAAATAATAAAATTAAATTTTAACTTACTTAAAAAACAATAAAACTTACCCTATCAAAGTAGGTCAAATATGCCTTCCACTAATAACTCGTAGCAGTAGCGCTACGAGACCGCTACGCCGTAGCACGGAATATTTTATTCTTTATAACCGCCTTCGAAACAAGGAGGCTATCAATTCGATATGTATGTAATATATACGATAACTGGGCAGTTCTGGAAATCCAGAACTACCCAGTTTTTGTATATTATCTTACACGATATCAGCGTCAAAACAAATGTACTAAAAAATTATATGCTAGACCTAACCACCATAAATATGTCAAAATAGACCTTCCGTTGGGCTCCACCCTAGTAAATGAGATTTTCATACGTGGGAGAGCCATGCTTCGGCATGAATGAGCCGCCTCGACAGGAGAAATACCACGTTCTCACAGAAAACCGGCGTGAAACAGCGCTTGCGCTGTGTTTCGCCGAGTGAGTGAGTTTACCGGAGGCCCAATGCCCTACCCTAATTCCTTTTCTACCCTCCCCTATTACTATTCCCTCATAAAAGGCCGGCAACGCACCTGCAGCTCTTCTGATGCTGCGAGTGTCCATGGGCGACGGAAGTTGCTTTCAGGTGACCCGTTTGATCGTTTTCCCCCTCATTTCATTAAAAGAAATGAGGGAATCCGTGAAATCCGTACATTTTCCACAAGTAGCCTATGTCCTTTCCGAGATTTACTCGATATCTATGCCCAATTACATAAAAGTCAGTCAAGTGGTTTCAGAGATTAGCGCTTAAATAACCGAAGTGACAAACTATAAACTCTTTAGCTTTTTAATTATTTTAAGTATCGAGCTTTTGTCCGCGGCTTCGCTCGCGTTAAGAAGTATTGTTATATACAAACTTTCATCCCCTATTTGAACCCCTTGGGGTGGGAATTTATCAAAATCCTTTCTTAGCGGATGCCTACGTCATAACATCTACCTGCATGCCAAACTTCAGCCCGATCCGTCCAGTGGTTTGGGCCGTGCGTTGATAGATCACCATGTCAGTTAGTCACCTTTGAGTTTTATATATTTAGATAAGTATAACTTAAAGTATGTTATGATTTGCCATCAAGTTAAGTGGAGTTCTATTGTAATGCATCGGACGTTGACGCTTAGCCTGCTAACCCACTGTCGGCCCATCACATTCCATGCTACGAGCATGAGGTATGACCTTAATTTTATTCATATATTTGACAGAGCTATTTTTAACTCCTAAAAAGAGGGCAGTTATAAGTAATATATAAGCTATACACACTACAGTCTACCGAAGAGGTCCACCTGTGCAGGTATAGCGTTCGCAGGTAGACCGGAATATGTGTGGACATAGACCTGTTCAGTTTTTTGGACCTGCGCAGGCGACCAGGTCCCACACACATTCCGGTCTACCTGCGCAGGCATACCTGCACAGGTGAATCTCTCCAAGAAACCATTGCATGCATGGCAGCCATAAGTCGTATATCTACTGTCTTTGACAGGGCTATTTTTAAATAATTTCTAACCTCCGACAAAAAAGAGAAATTCATAATATTAATTAGTCACAATTCACACAAACTCATGGTTTAGACCACCTAAATAAAGTATTATTTTAATCATAAAATGGAAGATTTATTATTCTAATTGATTTTATTAGCTCCAGAAAATGCATAACAGTTTACATCAAACATGTCGACCGGAAGTGAAACGAGCCGGACGCGGTGCAGATGGCGCGTGATGCGAATACAAAATGGAGGACAAGATGGCCGACCCTTATTGCATAACGCGAGCTTTTGCCAAACGGTTTTCACTTTCCTGGTAAAGTTACATCATGCAAAACATTATGTTTATGGTAAATTCGATGACTAAATTACAGTTTTATAGGCAAAATACAATGCAAAACTGGGGTTATTCCACATTGCGCCTGTGCTTTGCAGTGGACGAAAAATCTCAAAAGTGTGTCCGTCTGTCAGTTACTCACCCAAACCGCAGAACCGATTTTGTTGGAATTTGGTATGGACATACTTTCGGTCCCGGGAAAGGATATAGGATACTTTTTATTCCGGAAAAATGTACGGTTCCCATCCGATAGACGAATTTTGGCGCAACTGAGTTGCCCGGGCGTCATCTAGTTCATAACATAATACATATTCATGTGCGTATGATGTGTGTCACCAATAAACTTACTTCATTAATTTTACTACAACGGAAATTGAAACAAAATTATAGGTTATACCTAATAAAAATTATAATTGCTTTAATAAAATAAGCACCTTTTATCATAATACTACAATAATAGTATTCTATTTAAAAAGATATATGTAACCATTATGTAACTGTAAAATTTTGGCACATTTGTTTTGACGCTGATATCGTGTAAAATATACAAAAACTGGGTAGTTCTGGATTTCCAGAACTGCTCAGTTATCGTATATATTATATACATATCGAATTGATAACCTCCTTGTTTCGAAGGCGGTTATAAAGAATAAAATATTCCGTGCTACGGCGTAGCGGTCTCGTAGCGCTACTGCTACGAGTTATTAGTGGAAGGCATATTTGACCTACTTTGATAGGGTAGGTTTGATTGTTTTATAAGTTTAAATTTAATTTTATTATTTGGATATAGTAAAGATACAGCTATAGATTGGATATAGATATAATGTAGTTTGTAACTTTGCTCTTAAGTAACATCTCTCTTTGGTGTTGTCATCTGCTAGTTAAATGGTCGTTCATTTTGAATTTGTTTGTTATAAGATCTTTGTATTTATACAAAATGCGTAGATGCCTTAAGCTAAAATATAGGCATGTAGAAATCTAATAAGTAATAAGACCTAATAACTTGTAATAATATTCATGCAAAAGTTAATAACACGCCAGTTTTCTGTGAGACCGTAGCATTCACCTGATTGGGTCAATCTAGTCGAGACGTAGAAATTTAAAGATGACGTATCGTGAGTTTCTACGACGCGACGTCGTGTCGTGGGAATCCACGACACTACATCGTGTTTTTGTGTCCCGGCCCTAAGGCTATGGATTCTACAATCGTCGTAAACAACACTATCAGTAACGTTTAGAATAAATCAGAATTTCGCAACAAAACAAAAATTATACAACACGTTATATAAAGCCCATGTAATGTGGATGTCCGGTGGTTTTTAACTGAATTCTGATTGATTTGTATGTATGGTGTGTGAGAGAGAGCGTAAGTGCGACGCACAACAACATATAGCGTCATACTATGACCGACTAAAGCGGCATAAATTACTACAATCGGTTTTTCATTCAAATTCCTTCGAATATATTGGTAGATGGATTTGACAGATTAATTTGAATTCTTAATTACGTTTAACACTTTTTTAATTAGTCAATACAGTGTCTAGTTTCATAAGCAACTTGCATTCAAGTTTTAACAAGAAAAATATAATTATTAAATCGATCTTCATAAAAAAAAATTATTGATTTTTAATTATGAGATATAGAAATATGATACTAACACTCTACTCTCACCGACAGGACTTTCTTTTGACGCCATTTTGTATGCGATCCATGCGCGCGCGCCGCGTGCCTCGCCGTCCAAAGGATCACATATAAATACCAAGCCCATCGAAAAATTAAATCATTGTTGATCCATTAACCGACCGCGTCGAACGTTCAATTAAAAGTTTAATGATACAGTGACGATCCAAAATGAGGTGTCTTCTTCTCTTGGCTTCCGCGGCGCTGGTGCACGGATACATCATTAACAATGAGATCGAGACCTCCAGACTGAAGACCAGTGATGACTTGCTCAACAGTGTGATCAGTGATTGTTTTGAAGACGACTCTCCCATGTCATGTCTTAAAGTGAAAGTCCTGTCTTTCCTGGACACCAAGCTCGGAGTATCCTCGGAGTCTGCGAGGGCTTTTGACGAGAATAACATCGATAAAGTGATATACGATCGCGTCGGGAGGATCTTGAATGAAAATGAGTTCAAATTCCAACTCCCAGAGTTCATTTTCCAAAGCGCGGAAGTCACCTATCGTGCCGATAGAGGCTTGGACGTCACCGTGCCAGAAAACAATGAGGATGGAGAAGGTAATATTAAAAATAGTAGAAATCCCCGTCAAAAAAAAAATTAGTGTTGCCAGAGCAGAATAATGTCCTTACGATAATGTTGCCAGATGCTAAAATTCTATTCTTTTCAGCTAGAACAGATACTAAAGTTGCCAGATGCTAAAATTCCTCTATTTTCAGCTCGTGGTCTACTGAAGAAGAAGCTGCTACTGCCAGTGCTCCTACTCCTCAAGCTGAAGATGAAGGCACTTCTCCCGATCCTGGTCTCCATCATTGGCATCAAGGCCATGAAGGCTCTGATTCTCAGCAAGTTGGCCATCACACTGGTTGTTGGATTTCTCGTGTACAACCTGATCATGAAGAAAGGAGGTATGTTAAAAAATGACTTCTACCTACTTGCTAATTTAGTGAAATGTTTGTTATCCTTATTTACAATAATATGCAGAAGAGCGAGAGAGATATTGCCACTTCAGCAAGGATTGATTTAAATTAATTAGACCTTGCCTCAGGTGCTAATAGGAATACGAATTAATTTAAAATTGGTATGCTATTAACAATTAGCTAGCAAGAGCTATAGCTCTATAGCTCCTTTGAAAAATAGAGGAATCAGACAAATCACTACTACTAAAACACGATAATAAAAAATAAATCATAATATTATTACGTTACTAAATCAATAAAGAAAAGATACCAAAATCTTCTTTCCATCCAAAACCATCTCTGTATTTTAAAAATATTTTCCAGCCATGCCAATGATGATGACGCCGACTGAGGCCCCGGCCCCACAGTACGGGCCCCCGGCCTCCCAATACGGGCCCCCGTCCACCGCGGCCCCCCAGGACAGCTACGGAGCCCCCCAATGGGATGCCAGCTCAGGCCCCTACGCTAGAGTCTGGGACCCCTCCCAACTCGCCTATAGCTCTTACTACCCTGACTCCAACCAGTCAGCCAGCTACTCCCACGTCGCCTCATCATCATCAACACCGACCCACTGAACCGCTGTACCTCCTGTAAATAGTGTAATTTATTGATATTTATACTTATTTATTATACACAATAAATCGACTGAAGTTATGTTTTGTTTATTTTCCTATATGCCGGGTCGCAGCGGTAAAGGCAGCATTTCTGTAGAATTTTGTCGAAGAAAATGCGACTCGATATAATGTGCTCGTTATATGACACAAAATATATTAATATCATTATTAGAGGCTGTTTCACCACTTCCTGTTAGAGTATAGAGTATCTATTAGGTAAGTTGTGAATAGCCTATCAGGCACATAACAGGAAGTGGTGAAACAACTGATAAACAATATCAATGAAGCATTTTGGTCTCCTCGGATTCAAAATGTAGAAGCATTGTGACCCTTCCAAGCGCTATTAAAATTAAGACGCTCTTAAGTTACACATCCTTATTATTTTACTTTAATCTGTTTATTAATTTAGGGGCCTCTTAACTTTAAGTAAGCAGAGAATCAAACCGTAATTATGCTATAACTACTACAATCAAAACTGTTCGCACGTCTTTTGCCCTATTGGGTGTTCCTGCTATAAAATTTCTCTCCATATATGTAAAAAGTATGATATTATATGAATTGTTAAGCCGACATCATTTCAATTCTTCAGCCAGCCGCATAGCATCATAGAAATGATTTCTTTCTATGAAGGAATAGAAATAAGGGGGCAAACGAGCGAACGGGTCACCTGATGGTAAGCAACTACCGTCGCCCATGGACACTCGCAACATCAGAAGAGCTGCAGGTGCGTTGCCTGCCTTATTGAGAATCATTAACTAATATTTAAATGCAAAAGTGTTTCTGTCAGCGGTTTAGGCGTAAAGAGGTAACAACTTCACCAATCACGCCTAAACCGCTGAACCAATTTTGCTGAAAGGTATGGAGACAAAGAGTGCCGGGAAAGGATATATGATATTATGTTTTATACCGAAAAATATACATTACCCGCACGATAAACGAACTCCTATGCTATTGGAGTTGCAGACACCAACTAGTTTCATTATAATTACCAATTACTTATTATTTGTAAAGTGGGTTCAGTCGACTTATATGAACCAGGGATTTTTCAAAATAATTCTTATTAAAAACGTACTTTAATTAAGATTTTAATGATTATTATAAACCCATTTTACTGTTAATCTGTTAATTAGGTACCAATTAAAATATCACATCTTAATCGCGCTTTAAAGAAATACGATTATTCGGTCAAGTTTTAACTTTTATTCCAATCCTAATAAATTGACATGGACTATGGGACATGTCTTTTCCATGAAAGGATATAATATGTTTTATGCGCCCTCCAACATAGGTACTATAAATATATCAATATTCTACATGTATTTGTCCTATATTTATATGGCGAAGTCGGTCAATTTTCACTTTTGTGCCAAATACATTATTAGATCCTTTATTACTGTTAGTTTCATAACTATAGCTACTCGGCCTGGCTTCACGTGGGTGTAATTTAGGTATATAGTATGTTTTTTAAATCAACATACCTACACTGCTATAAGATCATGGAATTTGTTAAATGGAAAGGTTTTTACTTTTTGGGCGCGAATTTGTGGGCAACATTATGGTACGCGCCTTAGAACTTTTGTTAAAACTCAGGAACATTTCATTAACAAGTTAATATTTAAAAAAAAAAGTTTAAATGGAAATCGTAGGAAGTTCAATAAGTATTAACTACATTTTTACGCCCGTTACCTATCTTTAACACATTTTAGATTAAATTAATAAGGTCATTATAATATTATTTTGATTAAGTCCTAATAGTTTTGATAAGATTAAAGCTATTAATTGTTAATTATAATAAATAAACACTAATTATAATCGATATGAACTAAAATAATTGACTAATAACTATGGTATAAATATGTAAGCCGAAAATGTTTCGACACCAAACGATCGAAAAGAAGTCAACATGAGGCTGAAAATAATATTTGTATTGAGCCTAATGCAGTAAGTTCCCTTATTTCCTTATAAATTAACACACCTGTTTAAAAAAATATCCAATATATTATACAACAAAATAATAGGACAGAACCCTTTGTGCGAAAGTCCGATTTACATTTAGTCCATACTCCATTGTTCTCAAGAAGTAAAGTTGATTGTATCTATATTATAAAAAGTTGTTTCTTCAAGACTATAATTATTTTCTAAGTACTACTGCCTAAAAATTTTGTATTTTGCAGATGTGTTCTAAACGCAGCTCTCTGCGGTACAATACCAAGATCAGACCCATACCTTCACTCGTTGATAAAGCGCTACGGAACAACCGCGAATGCTGGCAACTGTTCTGGTTGCGGTGAACCGCTACTGCTGTCACCACTCATTGAAGCCAATAAGCTGGTGGAAGCTAGAAATGCCGCTAAGATCGATCCAGCACTTTTCATGGGTATGGAGAGCTACTCCGGATATCTGACGGTAAATTAATGTTACATCTTGTGTTTATTTGTGAGGTTGCTTGGTGAAAATGGTAATAGACGCATGTGCAATCTTCTAAAAACGAACTATGGCTGTATACCTTGATCTGTCAATAATTACTCGACTGATCATTGATTTTCCAATAGCATGTCCCATCCCAACATTCTCAACCAATGACGCCTAAAAAACTGTGCTTTTCTCTTCCATTTTTGCCGAAGGATCCAAAAGCTCTACGCAGCTTGATAATGAATAATAGCTAACTTGTTATACAAAATATACTATACTTGATATAGGTACAGCAGTCAAATCCCTGCAAAGGGACTTAATAAAATGATACAATATGTGACATGTAACGTCATTCTTATGTTAGGTCAACAAGCAATACAACAGCAACCTGTTCTTCTGGTACTTCCCGGCGCCGGGCAGGGCTGCGGGGGAGACGCCCCTCATCCTGTGGCTGCAGGGAGGGCCGGGGGCTTCCTCCCTGTACGGCCTTTTCAATGAAATCGGCCCGTTTAGAGTCAACGGGAGCGGACAGTTAGAAGGTATCTAAAATCTTACTGGTTTGCATTGTAGGTACCCAATACTTTGCGACCGGAAGTTCATGAAAGACAAAGTTTCCTGAAAAACATTAGTGCTATGATTGTTTATTCTAATAGACCTCTCCTACAGGGTTGCCTGGAAGAGATCTCTTATCATAAGGCTGTCCTTGCTTATATTTTACATAAAATATGTGGTCACGGGGGAAAGTTTAGTTTTGATATGATAATTGTATCCATTTAAAATATTTGTCTTCATTAATTACGTATGCTTCGCTCTTAGGTATTTAATTACTTCATTAAATACCTAAGAGCGAACTGCGAAGTCACATCGCTCCAATGCTTTGCCTTGCCACCGCAACGGAGGCTCTATGTGGTTTAACGATGTGAGTGGCGGAGATCTTCCGGCCGAGCGAGAGAGCATGATCGGTCAGGCCGAAGCCCACTGACGTTATTACAGACGATGTTTATATCTTGCCGTTCTCCGAAACTTCGATAGCGCGATGCAGTATTGTTAGGCGAATTGTGGGTACAGCCACAATGGCATATTATAATGTCTTCGTTTGATCCGAACCGAATTCACATGGAATGCTGTAAAATTTCTTACAGATATGCCGCACTCGTGGGGGACGAACCACTCGCTGTTGTTCATTGACAACCCTGTTGGTGCCGGCTTCAGTTTCACCGACCACGACAATGGCTACGCTACCAACCAGACACAGGTACAGATTCATAGCATCTGATGGCTTGAGGCCAAACACTCTGTAAATTCTCTGTTCTTAGGTAATAAAGAAATACTTGACTCTGATACAACCAACTTGTTTTTATGCGTTTTATTAAACATATTATCTTCATATCTCTACAGAATTCACTTGGCTAGTTTAAGGCCCTACTTCGATATTCCTAAATTTTTATGATATTTTAAGGACGTAGATAAAATCAAGTAGTCCTTTAACCTATGAACCCATTATTCTTTCAACGTCAATTTCTAGATCGGTGCGAGCCTCTACTTCGCCCTGCAGCAGTTTTTGATAGTTTTCCCCGAACTGAGGCCGGCTCCTTTGTTCATAGCGGGCGAGTCGTACGCGGGAAAACACATCCCCTCCCTGGGTATCCAGATACACTGGCACCGGAAGACAGACCAGGCTGAGAGGCCTATAAACCTACAGGTAAGAATTAAGGCATTCTTTTCGGTACTCTCTGAGCGAAGTAACTACTTCAAGAACTGTCGTGCCTGGGACAGCTTATTTTGTGTCCCATTACCAAAGAACTTACAGTCTTTTTGCAACATCGACTCATGACCAGTTTTTTACAGGAATTTATCTATAGTCAACGGTTTAATTGCATTGACTTTAAACCTACAAAGGCGCTTTAATAAATGGATAAACTTCAGAGAATAGACATTAGAAACTAGACCTTAATAACTACTAAACTGTTCAACATTCTGTCTGAATTGACGTGGGAGAGCCATGCTTCGGCACGAATGGGCCGGCTCGACCGGAGAAATACCACGTCCTCACAGAAAACCGGCGTGAAACAGCGCTTGCGCTGTTTCGCCGAGTGAGTGAGTTTACCGGAGGCCCAATCCCCTACCCTATTCCCTTCCCTACCCTCCACTATTCCCTTCCCTTCCCATCCCTACCCTCCCCTATTACCCTATTTCCTTTTAAAAGGCCGGCAACGCACCTTCAGCTCTTCTGATGCTGCGAGTGTCCATGGGCGACGGAAGTTGCTTTCCATCAGGTGACCCGTTTGCTCGTTTACCCCCTTATTTCATTAAAAAAAAACTTACGCCTTACGATTTTTCCTATACGTGCACAAAAATAATGTCCTTGAGATCTATACATATAATAAAACTGTAGAAATGAAAATTCTGTACATTAAAGATATTCAAAAAATAATAAGCAGGGGGTTTATACAAATAATAAGTAATAGGCTACTTGACCTAATTTTTTTCTTCATGCTAATCGGTTCTTAATCATTAATTTTCACGAAATAAACTAATATTTTATTATTTTACACAGTAAAAACCCATAAAAATGTTGATTGAAAAATACGCCTTATAAATGGCGCCGAAAACACTGTCCGCCATAGTGTGACGTCATACTGTTTGCATTTTAGAGTCTCTTTATTTAACATTTTTTTATGTGCTAAATGTACGAGTCTTAAGGTGCCCAAAAATTATAAAAGAATGAAATAAGAAATTAGAAATAATTTGTAATGTTGAAAACTTTTGGAGAAAAGTTTTGGCCATTTCATTTCCCGTCTACAATAAATGGAGATAATATATAAAACTGGTGTTTTAATTGAATTACTCAAGAAAATATATTTTGCAAATCTTTCTAGGCTTATTCTTATTATTTATGTACAAATAAACTTACACATAACGAGCGCGATAAATAAAAGATATTAAATTACGAACATGATGACGTCACATCCAAATCGGAAGTACTGCAAAAGCGTTTTAGTCAGTACAAATCATATTTATAATAATAATAATAATCTTTATTTCATTTACAATAATTTACAGTAAAAGTACAATAATGGAAGCTACCTAGTAGGCTTAGCCTGTATCAGGTAACATCCCTCTTCCACATCTACAGGGGAAATAAAGATATTTTTTTTTTTTTTAGTAAATTGAACCAAACTAATCTTAAATACTACACAAAGTCCTAATCTAGTAGACAGTTATTATATTATTACTTATAAGAAAGAGCTAAAAAATACAATATAAATTTTAAGCAAAGGCAAAACAATTTTGTACATAATATTATCGTGTGTGTGTGTGTCTGTGTGTGTGTGTGTGTGTGTGTGTGTGTGTGTGTGTGTGTGTGTGTGTGTGTGTGTGTGTGTGTGTGTGTGTGTGTGTGTGTGCGCGTGTGAATGCAAGATTTAACTAAATTTTAATCGGCTCTATTAGTTTCTCTACTCCATTGTAGTTTAAAGTAGTAAGATATTCTTTTACTATTAACTTTACCTGTATGTTCGTCTTATTTTTAATATTTAAAACATTGTTTAATTTATTATATATTATAGTGGATCTAAAATCATACTGTCTTCTTGCAAACTCTGTTTTTACTTTAGGTACTTCAATTTTCATTCTATTTCTCTTTTTTAATATTATAATGTTGCTACTGGTTTTATGTTTTCTTAGAATCGTGAGTAAAATATACAATTTTCGTACTGTTAATACTTTACTAATCCGATA
Source organism: Plebejus argus (assembly GCA_905404155.3). Lineage (NCBI taxonomy): Eukaryota > Metazoa > Arthropoda > Insecta > Lepidoptera > Lycaenidae > Plebejus > Plebejus argus. Next base: position 3,935,084 of record FR989947.1, on the reverse strand, counting down.
TATCTCTTCTGTTGGTGTTCTCCTGTTTTTAAAATGTATTATTTTTAATAGAGAGCGTTGTGCCCTTTCTAAATCTAGCATCTTAGTTTTATTAGCACCTCCCCACACAGGAATGCAGTAGACTAATATCGATTCCGCTAGTGCTCTGTAAATTTCATTTAGATAGTTTCGCTGAGGATAACTACTTGATTGTGGACTGGGCATAACTTGTCTTAGAGTTTTAAAAATCCAGTTAAACTTCCGTATCCTACTGGCTACCTGCTCAAGATGCGGTTGCCAGGAGAGTCTTTGGTCAATTATGACACCTAGATATTTAATATTGTCTACCTTCTCGATAGCTGGACAATCGCAAGCTGCAGGATTTATATCATCCAGTTGGCAGGAATGAATCCTTACATCAAAACTAGGAGCAGGTTGACTACGGTTTTGAATGCTAAAGCATATGAATTTAGTTTTATTAGTGTTTAAGGTTAAAAGATTATTTATCAACCAGTTTGCAATTTGATGCATACCATGCTCGACACCCTTCTTTAGTAAGAACCAGTTCTTCTCTCTAAATAAAATAGCAGTATCATCAGCATATGATAGTATATGAGCATTATTAATTTTAAATTCACACAGGTCATTAATGTAAATAAGAAATAGTGTAGGCCCTAATACACTACCCTGTGGTACACCGAAAGTTACTGTTGTGTCATCACTGATATTATTATTGACCTTTACTTTTTGCGTTCTACCAGTCAGATAGCTAATAAATAAAGAGAGTGAAATGCCTCTTATGCCAGCTTTCTCTAATTTTTGTATCATAATTGGTACGGATACGGTATCAAAAGCTTTTTTCAAATCCAAAAAAACTGCAGCGCATTTTTGTCCCTTATCGACGTATTCAGTTACTAATTGACTCAAGGTCATTACTGCATCTTCGGTAGATTTTCCACGCCTGAAGCCAAATTGATTGTTAGATATTAAATTATATTTATTCAAGTAATTAAGAAGTCTAGCATTGAGAAGTTTTTCAAGAATCTTAGAAATAGCCGGTAGAACAGATATGGGACGATAATTGCCAATATCATTTTTGTCACCACTTTTAAAGATTGGAGTAATAATTGATTTTTTTAAAAGATATTTTCATAAAATCATATTTTCAAATCGACTTTATTTATCAATCATAAGCTTTTATTTGATGATAAGGGTGAAATACGGTTTCCTACGTCAAGTTCTACTAGAAATATGCATTTGTTCAATGAAATTGAATATAGGTCAAGTAGCCTATTACTACATCGCTATAGAAGCCAAAACTGTGGTTAGTTTTTTGTCTGTCTGTCTGTATGTTTGTTCCAGCATCACACGAAAACTACTGATCCGATTTGAATGCGATTTTCGCAGATATATTTGTTTTCGCAGATATATTTGTCTGCTTTCAACTTAACATCTGGTGTATAAAATTCCCCTCCCCCACCCCTCTAAGGGGACCAAAAAGGGGGTCAGATTTGGTATCAGCTGATGAAGTAGAAATACTTTATATGGCAAAACAACGTTTGCCGGGACAGCTAGTACATAATATACGCTACCACTTTACATCCCAATTCCCATTTCAGTATCCCTTTTTTTTTTTTTTTTTTTTTCGTTGGGGGAATGCATTTACGCATCCTGGTCTGGGGAGGGCCGAGGTATGTGGGACTCCCCGGGGCGGACGTACATCCGCACCCGGGACTACCCACTAAAACCCCAACGGTGTTCCTGCTCCTGAAGGTGGGACTACGGGAAACGCGTGATACACGACCGCAGCCCCACCACATTTCAGTATCCCTGACTTTTGTAATTCCTCATGTTATGTATTTCAGGGTATGGCGATTGGGAACGGCTTTGTGGACCCGGCAACCCTCATGAGGACCAGTTTTCTGATGCGGGAGATGGGACTGATTGACGATCGCAGAGCGGACATGGTGAGGGGGATGGAGGAGGCGGCTGAAAAGTATTTGCAAGACGGAGAGACGACTATGGCGTTTTATGTAAGCTTTATTGTGTAGGTACTATCAGAGAAGTTGATTCATAGGTAGATGGAGGCCCTACGTATTTTGGTCGAACCAAACGGTCAAACCCAGCCGACAGACAAAAATTTACTTACTTCCGCTAGGTATATGGAGAAGAAATCACGGGACAACGAATCGTTGATTTTCTGCAGTTGTCTATCACGCTCTGCGGTATAGGCTTGAGGTAAGGGAGACAGCAACAGATAATACAAGTACTTTTTTTAGGGTTCCGTAGCCAAAATGGCAAAAAAGGAACCCTTATAGATTCGTCATGTCTGTCTGTCTGTCCGTCCGTATGTCACAGACACTTTTCTCCGAAACTATTAAAGCTATTTTCTAACCTGAATAGTTTGCGAGAGAGACTCTTCCAAAGTGGTAAAATGTGTGTCCCCCCCCCCCCCTTTAATTTCTAAAGTAAGGGCATGATAATTCTAAAAAAAATATGATGTAGATTACTATAAAAACTACCAACGAAAAAAAAAAAAAAATATCCACAGACGAACGTATAACCTCCTCGTTTTTGGAAGTCGGTTAAAAATTGGTTTGAACGAGATCTAGCCAGTAGTTTTTTTATACGTCATAAATGGTAAACCTTAATCTAAATTTCATTAAATCGACTGAAATATAAAAATAAATCAAAAACCTTTTAATTTCATAAAAATAAACCTTATTGCTGCTGCGGAACCCTTCATGGGCGAGTCCAACTCGCACTTGGCCGCTTTTTAAATTTCTCTAGCCCTTGGTGTATCCTCTTAACACTCTCGATCAATGCAGATCATGTCAGCCTTGAAACAAAAACTAAACCATGCTCGGTCTACTCGTTTGGAGGCTACGACGCATCACGCACACACGTAACACGTCAAACTTATGGACTTTTCGTTGGGATAAAAAAAAAACAAAAAAAAAGATACATACAGCCGAACGGTAACGGGAAGTCGGTTAAAAATCAACTATTTTTCAGACGTTCATGTCAGCACTGGGTGTTGCTTTCGGCTCGTCTGGTATATCAAACGAGTACAATGTCTTGAGCAACAAGGAGGGGATGGATCTAAGCTACGTTGAGTTTCTACAGCAGCACCATATACGAAAGGCCCTACACGTTGGAAACACAAACTTTGACAATATAAACATGATGGCATACGGGAAAGTATCGGAAGATATGATGAACAGCGCCAAACCCTGGATGGAGGATCTGCTGAACCATTACAGGATCATGACTTATAGGTAAGTAAGACAGTTCAAATAAGGCTTCTTACCGACGAACGGCAAATGTCGACGGCACGCGTCTAGATGGCAACTGCTGATTTTTTTCATTGATTTTTTTTACACTTGTCGACGGCAGTCGACGGCTGGCGTTGACTACCGTCGACGCCTAAGCGCTCTAAAGCACGCACTATCAGCAAAGTTGGTTGTTCTACGAAAATTTGCACTAAATGTTAAAACTTAAAATCATAAATATCATAAGAGACCCTAGCCAACACGTTTTCTTCATTGCTTCGTTATAGAATCGGCGATCAAAATGTACGGTCTATGGAACTGTTCTACTGACATAACATTGCATTGGTCGAATATTGACTTCTTAATAAACGAACGGTTGTACATTTTTGTTTGGCGATTCTATAAGGAAGCGATAAAGAAAGCGTGTTGGTTAGGGGCTGAGTTATCGCCAGCGCCATCAGCCGTGTCACTTAGCCAAGTAGGTCATAAATAATAAAAATATTAAAGAAGCTAGATGACGCCCTCAACTCCGTTGCGCCAAAACTCGTTTATCGTGCAGGAACCGTACATTTTTCCGGGATAAAAAGTATCGTATGTCTTTTCCCGGGACTCAAAGCATCTCCATGCCAAATTTCAGAAAAATCGGTTTAACATGGGTTAAGCGGTTTGGGCGTGAAGAGGTAACAGAATAGACAGACAGACAGACAGACAGAAAGACACACTTTCGAATTTATAAGTAATGTTAGTATGTATATGGATATAATTAACCTCTGTGGCTCAGTTGGTGGGCTGTTGGCAGCTCAAGCCGGAGGTCGCTTGAAAAAAAAAGTTTTCAAAAGTTCCTGGGTGGATGTGTATTAAATAATGTGAATCATATAATAAAATAAAAATCTTAAATTTTCGGTATTCAGCTTCCAAATGCTGGAATAACATCCCGCCTCCCATTAGAAATGCTAAAAGTCTCATAACATTTAAAAACAAACTGCGACGGTTCCTTTTAGACCAACAGTTGGCACAAGAGAGCCTTCGCAATGATATCTCTGTGATTTAATGCCTGTGTGATGTGTCTTTGTGTTTTTTCAGTTTTTTGTTATCATAATTATTATTCTAATTATTAAATCTTTCTACTTAGCATGAAAAGTTGAACCGCCGGCAACCTTTATAATGTAATTAGCTTTACGTGTCGATATTCGGAACTTTTGTTTATGACTAGTTATTGTAAATGGTGTTGGGTACTTAGTTAATCTTTAGCTTGTATATTATTGTTTTACTTCTTTGGTATATTTTGTTTCCAATTTTCTATTTGTGATTTGTACAACAAAAACATTTTATTTTTGTTTTGACAAGTGACAGATTTCTTGACCATAGGCAAGGAGTCTTGTGTGTTGCCAATATAATAACACTGTGGCGACGGCGCGCGACAGTGTTGTCGCGTGCGACAGATCAGTCTAGTCGTGGGCTGTCGCGACTCGCGAGATAGAATTTTGATTGTTGTTGTAACTTGTATGTCGTTTTAATTGTTTGCAAGCTGTTGTAATTTGTTGAAAATGATATCCATGTCGTCACCAGGGCTTCATAACGTTATTAAATAACAGAAAAATTTTCGTTATGTAACGTTATTTTCATTATGGTAGCCAGATAACGTTATTTTTTTAACGATATCTAGTAACATAACGAAAAAATATAGTTATAATAATAACGGTAAATATAACGTTAAATATAACGTTATTTTCTGGTATCAAGTATGCGACGTTGCCAGCTCGACGCTGGCAACGTCGCGTCGTGCACGGTCGGTCGGTGCACCAAATCTCACTCGCTCACTCGCACTTCGCAGCGTCATAACCACAAACTATATAGAATGCTAACGCATGTCATAACTTCCGAGTTCCGACTTCCGATCACCAGCTTTTTTGTGCGAGATTTGTGCATTATTGTTTTGGACTTTGGAGTAAGAAATATGGGCCGTAAAAGGCAAAACACCGTGCACAGATATTTTGACATAACAGGTCAAAATCTATAATATCTATAAATATCTCAAGGAACAAATCATTCTAAGTTTTATTATTAAGTAAATTTTATTATGACTGATAGAATTATACCTACTTAGGTACCTAATATTTATTTATATATTTTTTAGAATAAAAGACCGTCAATCTTATAGGCATAAGTAAATATATTTATTGAATATTTTGTTAATTGATAGATTTAAATTTTAAAAATATTTAAATGAAACCAAAACCTGTGTTATGTTTAATAGGAATAAATAAAACAAATTGAATCTTTTATTTACTGTGTTTATTTACTAGTTCTATCACCTCTTGCCAAAAAACTTCCAAATTCTCTTCAGGTATCTGGTTAAGCAGATACCTGAAAGTTATTGCCTTAATATTTTGTAGGCACGAGCAGAAAGCCAGGCCCGTACGGTGACCGCCCAGTGACACCACATTTCTTGACTCAACTCTAGACTGCTTGGCATCTGAAAATATTTTGATAGGTGAAATTTAATTATGGTTACATATATAATAAAGTTATTAATAATTATTCCTACCTATACATTAAACAGCAACTAGCAAGACGATTACGTATTTGCGATAAGTAGGTACCAATTGTGCAAGATATTTATAGTTCAAGACACTTGAAATGTAGGTATGGAAAATCAGGATATCGACTCCTCTTGGTAGAAACCAAGTAGAAACGTCGTAAAAGCAAGTTCAGTAAATATATCTTTAATATACCTATTGATGAATTTTTGTCTTGCTTCAAGGCTATAAACAAGCTATAAATATAGTTAAGTATATTTTAATCTTCGATCAAATATTCTGTAGATGCACAGTCCCATACAAAATTAAACAAGATAATGTCCCCAAGTCAATTTGTACTCAGGTAGATGTTTATAACTTGAAGTATAGGAAAAAATGTCAGAAAGTATTATACAGTTTTATCTAATTTAAACCTTAAGCAGTTGACAAAAGTATCAAATTCAACCATTTATCTTCTGGTCGAAAGGTCCAAGGCAATAAAGTTTTACCTGGTTTTACGAAAATCGAAAACAAAACGACATATATCCTAATGAAGTGCATTGAAAAAATAAACTTAACCCAATTAAATAAAGCTCACAATCGTACAAAAAATATGAGAGTTACATTCTACCGACTTTGAACGTTACTTAGCTTAGGCGGGAGTAAGCGGGACTCGCGCGAGTGTGAAAGGGATAGATGCGCACATTACAATATATTCCGTAAATTGCAAATATTATTAAAATATAAATGAAATAGCCTTGAAACAAGAGAACAATTTATCGATTTATTGAAATAAATGTATATAATTTTACTGAAAATATGATATTCACTAATTATATAGGAATAATGTCTGTATTCATATTATATAATTAGTTCATTAGTCATTAGTCCATTAGTCATATATATTAGTCCATAATTAGTCTTGGACTAATTATATATGAGTAATGTCCCCAAGGCCACAGAATTGTGGCCTTGGGGTCTGGAGACATTATTTTGTTTAACACATTCAACGCCACCACGATTTTCTAAAAGTTCCCAGTGACGCCGCCCTATTAAAAACGCAAACTAGGCAAGGTGTGCTCTCGGATTGCAGGATGAAATTACATGGCACACTAGGTGTGTTCACTGGCACTGTAGAGGTAAAATCATAAAGCGTTATTTAGAAAAAGAGTTTAGACTTCAAAACGTTCTTATTCATTAGTCCTTATTGAGTTACTGAAGATATATGTATTTTGTTTTCTGAAATGTTTGTGGTTTTGAACGTTTAATTATGGCAGTAAATAGTTTCCGAGGCGGAGGTAAGTATTTGGTTACTTATTTATGATTTTTTTAGACAATACAAAATGTGAGCTAGAAACAGGGGAATATGATGATGATACGATTGATTGTAAATATAAGGAGTCAGGAGTTCCGTCAGCACCTTTGCAACAATGGTAAACCTTGATGCAAAATCTTACCTTTTGGTAGTAGGTATAGTCTGTCAAGAAAGTCATGACAGGCAGGGAAATTTTTAAATGAAAAAATGAATATGAGAACTTTATTAATTTGAGATAAAAATGTGCAAAGTGACAATATTTAAAATGTAATAAGCGTTCTCTGTGAAAATACAAAGAAAAAAATACACATTTTAAGCGTGATTACGTTTAGAAAATTTTCCCGCCTATCATGACTTTCTTGACAGACTGTATAATATGCTTAGTAACTTCACATAAAACCAAAACCACCACAATATACTTTTCATATAAATTTTGAGGAGTTCCCTCAATTACTCATGGATTCCATGGTACCAAATTCTAGTATTTATATTCCCTATACAACAAAAAAATACAAAAATTATTTTTTTGTTGTATAGGGATTAGGGTCTAACTAGTTAGACCCTATACAACAAAAAAATAATATTGAAAATTGGACCACAAACGGCTGAGTAATCGTTGAACGTTTAATTATGGCAGCCGAACGTATAACCTCCTTTTTGGAAGTCGGTTAAAAAAAATTAACCCACGGTCCCACCATGTGAGTAATCTAATTTCTGTACTATGATAATTCATTGTCGGAACTTGTATCCGATACATGTCGGAATCCTATTGAACAAGCTTAATCTGACATGCTCGAGCCTATCGCAAAATCCCCTCTTAGCCTCCCTAACTATTAAAGATTTTTGGTCATACAATAAAATGTTCAATTTTTCAAATGTTCAAAATATGTTCAATTGTTCAATGAATGGTCATTTGGTATAATTTGTCAGTGCTACTTATGTAGCACTGACATAATATAGGGTACAAAATGCCCCTCTTTCTTAAATTGACCTCTTTCTTGAATTAAAGATACCGTGTACCCAGATATAAAAGGTTGAGAACTCGTGTAGATGAACACACCTGGCATGTTCGCGACATTACATAATAAATTATTTTCGATAACAAAAAACATCAGGGTGCCTAGTGTGAGTTTTTTGTTCGACATTCGATCGTGAAAGCGTTTGGCGTTTACTAAAATTTTGTATGGGAGCTGGGTTCACTCCCGTGAGAATCGCCAGGTGGCGCTGTACAAATCCCATACAAAATCTTAGTAAACGCGAAACGCTTTCACGATCGAATGTCAAACAAAAAACTTACACTAGGCACCCAGATCATGGAACCACTTAATAATTCATTAGCTTACGGCACAAAGTTTATGCTCTGAGAGTTTCGATAAAAAAAACTGTGTTATCTTTGAGATATTGATGAAAAACGGAGAGCACGCCCGGCGTGCTCGCGGCATGGCGATAAAGATTAGTGTGGGCACACATGGTGTGTTAAAGGCACTGAATGTGTTTTGTATGGGACTGTGAATGTGTTTTGTATGGGGACATAGTACAGAATATTTGATCGAAGCCTACACGTGATCTACTCACTTATATAATACTCTAATCTGTGTACTCACTTGTTTGTTTTGCCTCAGCTGGATTGTTGAGTTTCCTTTTACGTGGTGCTAATATGGACTGGGATTCTTGATCGATCTGAATAAAGTAAACCCTATTTAGTCTATAGACTATAGATTACTAGAATTCTAAGTTTAATACATACAAACAAACAAACAAACAAAAAATCAAATCTTTCCTCTTTATAATAGTAGTGTAGATATATTTTAAAGACTGTAGTTAAAAATATCAACACATTTAAAAAAGGAAGCACAAAATAATTATATTATTGCATTTACAAAATATGTAGGTATTCACGGAGAACCGGCAGCCAGCGCACGGCGCACGTGCTGGCAATACAATAAATACAATTGTTTACAAACCATAAATTAGTATTATTCATAGATGTATTATTTGAACAGAAATACTGAGTACTGAATACTGACCATGTCATTCTCATTATTCTCATTAGACGCCATTTTTAAGTTCTAACCGGACACGTCTACACTCGTAATTTGATTTTGTGCATACTGCTTATTGAACTGACTGATTAAAATAAGTACTTATTACAAAAAATAACGTTATCAAAGAACATATCGCACCCTCAGAATTATAGTGACCTAATCCAAAAAACCAAATTTTTGGGAATCAGACAAGAAAGTTTCGTATGTCACGACACTTTGTATAAAATGGATGATAACTAGAAATTTTACTCTAAGAGATCGGTTTTAAAAGTTGCATATCATAATTTGGTTATTGATCTACACATTATAAAGAAAAATAGGTCCAATTAATTTTATATTATTTAATTATTTAACTTTATGTAAAAGTGTGGCTTTTTAGGTCTTTACTGGTCTAAATCTATATATTTTTAAAAAGACCAATTCTTTATTAGGTCTTTCTTATTCTGAATAATTATTCAAAATATCGTTTCAATTATTAAATAGTCTCTATAGACCTTAATTTTATCAACAGTTAGGGGAATCATGTTGTAAGTTCTATACTATTTAAAAAATAAAATTCTTGTTTATCAATAATTTTTAATTAAAATATTTATCATACAATAAACTAAAAGTAAAAATGAAATTGTTACACTGTAAATGCCTATTTTAGAAACACCTACTTTTGGTTTTAGTCAGCCTTCTGAGCCACTTTGCCTGTGTGTAATCCAAGATATCATCCGATTCGTCATCTTCTAGCACCAGTTGTTCTTCTGGATCCAGTAGATCTTCATCCTCTTCCAGCTCTTACTTCTAAGATAACGAACGAAAATGCACGCACAGCTAAAAAGTATTACTATGGTCACCCATAAACTCAAATAAAAGCGATGTGGATCTCAGCGACTCAGACCCAACGTATACTACGCATAGATCTCGGTCTTGACTTATAAAATCTAAGTCATCACACTCTAGCTCATCATCTTCTACCCATGAAGATAGGTCTGTGTCTGAAACAAAAAAAAATACCCAAAAAACGTCAAAGAAATCCATCACAATGGAAACAAAATATGGCTAAGATGTTGAGGAATACTGGAAAAGTTTACGTTTCAAGTACTACTAAAAAACAGTGCCTGCACGATCTGTTAAGGGCCCCTGTAAATGCAAACTAAAATGTCCCGAAAATGTGATTGATACCGACAGAAATAAACTGTTTCAAAAATATTGGTCTATAGGTAATATTGAATTACAGAGAGCTTACATAAGATCTTGTATGATGGAAATTAAGCCTAGATATAAATATTCAAACGCTGATAGACCCCGATTACCTAACAACGCATTTTTTTCACGCTTAATGACATAAAGATCTGTGTTTGCAAAACCTTCTTCTTGAATACACTAGATACTTGCGATCGTTAAATTAGAACAGCAACAGTTCTTTCCTCTTATGTCTTTAGTTATGAAACCTTGTGAGCCTGTTTTCTGTTTTGCTGTTCTAATTTAACAATCGCAAATATCTAGTGTATTCAAGAAGAAGGTTTTACAAACACGGATCTTTATGTCATTAAGCGTGAAAAAAATTCGTTGTTAGGTTATCGGGGTCTATCAGGCATCAGCGTTTGTGTATTTATATCTAGGCTTAATTTCCATCATACAAGATCTTATGTAAGCTCTCTGTAATTCAATATTACCTATAGACCAATATTTTTGAAACAGTGTATTTCTGTCGGTATCAATCACATTTTCGGGACATTTTAGTTTGCATTTACAGGGGCCCTTAACAGATCGTGCAGGCACTGTTTTTTTATTAGTACTTGAAACGTAAACTTTTCCAGTATTCCTCAACATCTTAGCCATATTTTGTTTCCATTGTGATGGATTTCTTTGACGTTTTTTGGGTATTTTTTTGTTTCAGACACAGGCCTATCCTCATGGGTAGAAGATGATGAGCTAGAGTGTGATGACAGATTTTCTAAGTCAAGACTGAGATCTATGCGTAGTATACATTGGGTCTGAGTCGCTGAGATCCACATCGCTTTCATTTGAGTTTATGAGTGACACATGGTAATACTTTTTAGCTGTGCGTGCATTTTCGTTCGTTATCTTAGAAGTAGCAGGTCTATCGATATCGGGATTTGTCCTGTTAACTATATCAGAAGAGCTGGAAGAGGATGAAGATCTACTGGATCCAGAAGAACAACTGATGCTTGAAGATGACGAATCGGATGATATCTTGGATTGTTGCTTTTCAACTTCCGGTTCCATTTCTAAAGAACATACGATTTCGTTTGTCACTTGTATCTGAAATTTAAATTATATGCATGCTTCTTACTACTTGAGATGAAATAAATAGCAAAAAATTAATTTTAGTCAATTAAATATAATTATTGTTTTCTTAACTTACCTCAGTCGGTTCACATGGAATAGTCCTATTTGGACTAGTATTTGGAAGATATTTGTCAGGAGAGTTTCGAATTATCGAAGGACTCTGAAAATTAAAATTGCATATAATTCTACACATATACATAATATAACTTATAGTAATGAACCACAGTGATGATAGCTTACCTAAGAAAAATTTTGGCACATTGGATTTGAAATAATATCTATATTGGTAATTTCATACGAAAGTAATGATACGTTTTCTTTATTGATGTCGTTCTGAAAATAAAAATGGGTTATAATTACAAAACATGGCCTTTAATTTAATTTAGCACATAATAGGATCATACTTTTCTAATACATCATCTATAATAATTATGAGCTTCAACGGATTTATCTTCACTTTTTGTCGATGTTTTTACAATCAAAGGTCTATTGTTACCAGCAAGTTTTTCCTGCAAACCAAAAATTTCAATTTAAACAGGTGTACGTAAACGTTAACATAGACCAATTAACTTTTAAGTTTTAGTAATCTTACCCGATTGACACAGATTTTTTTCTAAAATATAATCTGCCCTCCTCTTCATTTTTTTCTAGTTCGGAAGAATGCACCTAAAACCTTGAAATAAATAGAATTTAAAAATTATTTGTAAGTGTTGTATTGTAGTAAGTCATCCGAATAGCAAACATTTAGTACCAAGATGGACTTATTTCACAAAAAGTCAGGGCTATGCCATTCGCATTTATTACAAAAGAGACATTTTAATAAAAAATACACACATTTTAAATATTACTTAATACAATAAAGACTAACTAGCTGTTGGGTCTACTAATTGTGTATTTTTTTAGTTTGAGAGTGTCTCAAACACTAATACGACAAAGTTAATGTGATAATTTTCGGTATAAACTAGACACAACACGCAATAGGTTTTCACTTTATTAAAAATAAGTACAACCACTTACCTTATTTTTGGTATTGTTTCGACGTAATACGAGTTAGATCTTTACATTAATAAACACGCAGCAAACTGCATCAAGCACTCGCGGCACTTCACTGCTTACGTCGCTCTCAAACTTAATGCATGCGGGGGAAGGGACGCGATGAAAGAGACCGAAATACACGTTGCGCCCTGTTCGCACAGAAATAGGCCTATCTTTTAATAAAGGTCGACGGGCATGACTTTTTAAAGCCTTTCTATGACTATAAGTCAAAATCCTAAATTTTTGGATTAGGTCACTATAATTCTGAGGGTGCGATATATTTACCGTTATAAATCCTATATAACGTTATAACATTTACCGTTATTAATATCAATTTTTAACGTTATTTTTAATATCGTTTAAATTTTCATAACGTTATCTATGCCCTTGAAGCAGTAACGTTATGAAAAAATAACGTTATTTGAAGCCCTGGTCGTCACTAATGGCTCTTGCGGAAGACCGGCGCTGAATATGCCCCTGGGTGTACCAGCACATGCCGAGCAAGAGCCAATTTGCGGCTGCTATTTTTGGAATTGTCTTGTTGAATTGTATTGTATGTAAAATATCTGTACAAGAATGTAGTTGCAAATAAACCTTATTATTATTATTATTATTATTATTATTATTAAATATATTTCCGTTGTCTTGTACCCGTAACACAAGTCCTTCAGGTATTTACCACGGGGCCAGACTGTCGTGGTGTGAAGCGTCCATAGATATTAATATTTATTATAATTCGTAACATGGTTTCACTTTTCAGTGGTCACCTGGACGCGATGGTGCCATATCACGCGTCGGTCCACACCTACAACTCGTTGGTATTTGAGGGTGCGGCGGAGTACGCGGCCGCCCCGCGCCACGTGTGGCGGTACCCCAACGTAGAGGTCGTGGCTGGGTAAGTAGGTACACTGTACAGGGAAATTACAACTTGCTGTGCTGTGTGGGGCCGGTGGGATAAGCCACCGCCCCGCGTCCCTTGGCGGTTTCCCGATATGCTATAGGTCAGCTAGACTTGACCTCGAAGCTTGACCTGCAGCTCGCAGGCTGCATGCCGCCTGCCGGGACTTTATCGGTGGCCCGTGTGAAGTTATAATATCATTAGGGTTCTGTACCCAAAGGGTAAAAACGGGACCCTATTACAGCTAAGACTTCGATCTCTGTCCGTCTGTCCGTCTCCAGGCTGTAACTCAAGAACGGTAATAGCTAGAGAGTTGAAATTTTTACAAATTATGTATATCTGTTGCCGCTATAATAACAAATACTAAAAACAAAATAAAATAAATATTTAAGGGGGGCTCCCATACAACAAACGTGATTTTTTTAGCCTTTTTTGCTCTATATCAATTATGGCAACAGGTAGGTACTTGAATTTTCCACAAAATCCTTAGTTATGCTTGTACCCTAATATTTTATAATAATATTAAAATAAAATAAAAAATAAAAACCGGCCAAGTGCGTGTCGGGCCACGCGCAATATAGGGTTCCGTAGTACCGCTAGTTTTTGAAAATTTTTGTATAGTCAATGAATGTACATTTATAACATGTTTTACACTACTAACAACATCATCTCAGTTACTTTCAAAGGAATTTGAACGAAAAGTTCTTCGAACTTCGCCGAATACATTTTTTTTAGTTGATCGACTATTACTCAATAACTTATGAAGTCTTCTTGGCCGTGATAGTTTTCCTTTTAAATTCAGCATATTTCCTACTCCCGTGAATTTTTTCACATTTCCAGAAGCAACCGTTTAGCTGGTAGAAGGGGGGGACACTGGACTCTAACGATTTTTTCCACTTTAAAACTTAATATTTCACAAATGGATCAATAAATCGAAAAATGATCTATAAACACTCATAATATTTTTAAAAAACCTATCCAACGACACCCCACACGATGGGGTGGGCGCGAAAAAAAAAATTCAACCCCGCTTGATGTGTAGGGGATGTACCATAAAAAAAATATTTTTTAAATATTTTAAGTACCATTTTGTTGGCGTTATTAATATGTGTATTCATGCCAAATTACAGCTTTGTAGGTCCTATAGTCTGAGCAAAACCGCGGACAGACAGACAGACGGACAGACGAACGGACAGACCGAAACTATAAGGGTTCCTTGTTGACTACGGAACCCTAATTAAAGGGGGCTCCCATACAAAAAACACAATTTTTGGTCTAATTTTGCTCTATTATGGTACGGAACCCTTCGTACGCGAGTCCAACTCGCACTTGGCCGATTATTTTTAAATTCACCACCCACCGCCAAAATAGACCACAATCATCGTGGAAGTCATGAAATTTTTTCCACTAATTCTAAATCGTTATTTTTAACCCTAAAAATTTGGTTGTGGCCTGCGAGTTGCGACACCAAGAGGTCCAAGACCCAGACATGTTACGTGTTTGAAGCCCACATAAAAAATTGAGTACATCTTATACCAGTGGCATAAGTTGTAGCTGGTATAGTTCACACTCCAGTTCAAATAGTTATAAGTAAGAAATGTATGCGATGTGGTTGTACTTTATTATTAATAAATAAATAAATAAATAAATAAATACCAGTGAGCTGTGAATTGTAGATGTACTATCAGAGAAGTTGAATCCTAGGCAGAAGGCGGACCTGAGTAATTTGGTTGTACTTTATTATTAATAAATAAATAAATAAATAAATAAATACCAGTGAGCTGTGAGTTGTAGATGTACTATCAGAGAAGTTGAATCCTAGGCAGAAGGCGGACCTGAGTAATTTGGTTAAGTCAAACCCATCAGACCCATCACAGCTAACATTGAATTGACATGATCCGACCAAATGACGTTGGTCTGTCAACTGCCTAGGAATCAATTGCCTCGATGGTACAACTCGCTGGTGTCACCGCCCTGCAGCAAGTGCGACGTGGTGTTACTGTGACGCCCTTGGGACTTGTCATTTCTTTACGACGCCCCTCAACCCCCCCCCCCCCCCCCCCAATACTTCCCAACTGTAGAATCCTCGAGACACTGGCTCACTACAACATCCAGTACGACCATAGGTACACGTCTTGACTCTCTGACTGTCACTGCACGACTGACTCGTTGGCAGCCAGACAGACACTTATAAAGACTGCACCCTACTACTCGGTGTTCGTGAGACAATGATAAGTATCTACTATATAGATACTCTGCGCATACACTACATCCCTTCCTTTTTCTAATTTTGATTAAACTAGACTGATTGCAAAATCTAGATGTATACCTCTATACTCCTACTTTCAATACCTTCTCCTTGCCAACTTGTTTCTTCATCTCAGCGACAATTCTTCCAATAGATTTACAATACTTAAGAGATTTCTTTTTTCATTTTCTCTACTCTTCTTACCCTCACCTCTTTCCACAAATATAAGCTTCCATCTCTTTTTTGCCTATCTTTCGTTTTGATCATTTCTATGCTTATCTATCCTTGTTTTTTCAGCACTTCCAATATAATTTAATGGAAATAAACTACATTTTCAATCTTATAGGAAACCACATTTCCAATTTTGTAGAAAACCACATTCCAATTTAATGGAAAACTAAATGTCTTATTCAATGGAAAACTACATTTCCAATTTTAATGAGAAACCACTTATTAATGTCCAATTATTAAATTGGTTTTTCATTGGTTTTTCATTAGAAAAACCAAGTTTTTATATTTTATTACCAAATTTAATAAGAAACCACTTGTAAATTTCTAATTTAATGAAAAACTAAGCTCTTATTTATTCCCAATTTAATGAAAAAACCAAGTTCTTATTAACTTCCAATTTAATAAGAAACCACTTGTTTATTTCCAATGTAATGAAAAAACCAAGCTCTTATTTATTTGCAATTTAATGAAATGTCACTTATTAATTTCCAATTTAATGAAATCTCACTTGTTAATTTCCAATTTCATGAAAAACTAAGCTCTTATTAATTTCCAATTTAATGAAATATCACTTAATTTCCAATTTAATGAAAAACTAAGCTCTTATTAATTTCCAATTTAATGAAATCTCACTTGTCAATTTCCAATTTAATGAAAAACTAAGCTCTTATTAATTTCCAATTTAATGAAATCTCACTTAATTTCCAATTTAATGAAAAACTGAGCTCTTATTAATTTCCAATTTAATGAAATCTCACTTGTCAATTTCCAATTTAATGAAAAACTAAGCTCTTATTAATTTCCAATTTAATGAAATCTCACTTAATTTCCAATTTAATGAAAAACTGAGCTCTTATTAATTTCCAATTTAATGAAATCTCACTTGTCAATTTCCAATTTAATGAAAAACCAAATGTCCAGTTTAATGGAAAAGTATATTTCCAATTCAATGGAAAGCTATATTAATATGTCTAATTCAATGGAAAACCTTATTTCCAATTTAGTGAGAGTCATGTTTCTGAAACCGAAAACATCAGTCCAGCCATTTGTCATAACTACATAAGTACTGTAATCCTGTATTCAAAAAATCATAATAATATTATGATGATACCAAATATTATTTAGCTTTACTTTAAATATTTTATTTAACAAACTGAATAAAATTAAACATATTTAGTGGAACTTATTTTTCAAATTTATAGAGGTTCAAATGCATATCTGTCATATTATATTTTTCTACTGATGCAATTGATTTATATATATCATAGTACTATTAATCATTTGCTATGCTAACAAACATTGATCACAAAATTTGACCATGAATTAATGATTATTCATAAAGTTAATTGCCATTAAATGGAGTAATTAATTATATGTTTTATTTTCCATTTTTTCTGTGCTAATTCTTTAGACTTCATTATCAGCTCAATTTTGGCAAGGCTTTTCCAAACACTATTATTTTCTGTTCGTGGCCGTGTTTGCGCCATCTATCTGTAAACGCTTGACGCGTCAATTACTTCACTACCGTTTGACGACGCATCAAGTTATCATTACACTAGTGCCAACTGCCAAGTATAAATCATTGCTCGTGGGCTGGTTGTCAGTTGTCACCCTTGCATGTATTCCTATTACAATGGAAATCTCTTATAATTCCTTTTTAGAGCATTTCCTAATTTCAATTGGAGGAAATTCAAGTCCTCTCGAAATAATTTGCAAATGGTATAATTTGTATCCAAGCATTTCATTGCATGAAAATCATTTTCTCAAAATTAAATATATTATATTGTCTAGTATTTACTAATTTCTCCCACTGTGTAATTTAACGTTCACATAATAGCAAGTACCGTCATCTAATCGAATAACTAAGTATTTACAACTACCCAACTAACTAACTCCGCTGGTTCAGCGACCCGAAGTGGATCTTGGTCTTCAAAATGAGCTTTCGCCATTGAGCCCTGTCCTGCTACCTAGCTACCTCCTGCCAGCTACCGACCTGAAGGTCGCGAAGGTCAGCCTCAAGCATCTGCATTTGCATTATAATATATTGTAATTCTTCCAATTTTTCTTTTAGATATTAACATTATTATCTATCTTTACTAAAGGATTTCGATTACGCGACTGCATCATCAAATCCAATTATTACAAACATATCTTCTAATTTCTGACATACTCTGTATTTGTTTGCATAATTGACAATATATTTTATTACCATACTGATATTATCGTTTTGTCAATATTTCCATATTCATATTCAATATTTAAACTCAAAGTAAACTTTCTTTGTTTTACGCATTTGTTATTGCAAAAATAATTAGTTTCAAAGTCTTTCTTGCTAGCAGATTACTCCGCTTACATCGATTATTCGAAGTTTATTTCTAATATATTGTTTACAAGAACTTCCATAACAGTAAAACTTTATCTGAATATACATAGACCCAACATGGACCTTTTAATAATTATTATGAATATATTTTGGTCAAAATATTTTTTCTGTAATAATTTTACATCTCAACGTTTCATGAAAAGAAAATTTAAGATTTATCAATGAATAAATACACATATCTCTCGATATCAATTTACTACTAGATAAATTAGATTCATGATCCAGACGAAATAAAACGAAAAAGGAAATTGGACCGCAATTTTTCATTTATACTTCTTCCCCTTCCATTTTCAAAAAAAAATTTTTTTTTTTTTGGCAGTCCAACTCTTTGTTCAAAACCAGAGAACCAATTCACGTACTTTCTTTTTTATTAATACAAATTAATAATTATTATAATACTAGCTGGTCCGGCAAACCTTGCCCTGTCATATAAATTACTTGTAGTTGTAATGTAGTAATGACTAAATAATTAGTATGGCACGTCTATCGCTGTTCCGTCACACAAACAATAATGGTCGCCGTCAGTCTCGAGTCGAAAATTAATAATTTACTATTTTTTATTCACAAATGCACTTATAGTAGCCGATTCTCAGACCTACTGTATATGCATAATATAAAATTTGGTAAGAATAATTAGTAAAGCCGTTTCGGAGAGGATTAACATTGTGACACGAGAATTTTATATTTTATTAGGGAATAATCTCCGTCTCATGTTTTGTCATCAACACACGAAAATTAAACTTTACTTTACTCAATTTCTAACGTTTCTTTTTGTCTTCAGTTTATATATTATATACTGTTGTTAAAGAACGAGGTCTTGAATGTCTTTATCACGTGACATATTCTGTACCTGCACTGTAAATATACTACGCAACTTGTCACACAATGTGTAACTGTTTATTTTTACTACTACATATTAAACGTATTAAAATATTTTTATTCCAAGGGTTCTATTCTATGAATAGAAAGCAACAATAAAAGTAAGTATAAAGTGTAACGTACATTGCATCATTTTTACCTAGCTTGTTTTGCAAGCTATTATAGGATCATACGGTAAACTCACTCAAGGCATCCGGAAAATCAACACAGCGACGAGCTACATTAGATTAAGTCTTTATTATTATGATTATTATGATTAAGTAATTAAATTTATATTACCCCGAACATTCGGGCTATCGGAAAACACTGCAATGTACGAGCATGTCGAAATTGGGTGCATAAAGATGTCTACTGTACTAATTTATATTATGGCACTGACCCAATTTAACACAACAACACTACCCTCAAATAATGTATTTATTATTTCCTCTATATGATTTTGTTACTTGTAACTTTATTGTAAGATCGATCTTAGTCTTACCGGTTAGCTCCACATTAACCTGATTTAGTATATTGTTTGTATATATTTTTTGTCAATTCTTGTTTGAAGAAGTTTCCATATTATAATTTAAACCCTAATAATTTTTTATAGTCTTATTGTTGCTTATTATCACAACATGAATAATAAAGTAGGTTGTATTTATTCCACATACCTACTATTGAGATTGAGGAGCACTATTCCTATAATTCTTAAGAACCGTTCTTAGCTCAATAATTTAAAAAGTCCTTAACATTGAATATATTATAACAAGTATAATATTATTATTATTATTATTTGCCAAATATTTTACAATTTGGTCTTAATATTACAACACAGGAACACTTAACAAAATAATAATTATAATGTCTAATGTCTTTCAATTTATTTCTCTCTTCTTTTTTTTTTTTGTACCGTAGAAAATAGGGAAAACTGTAGAACGTCGTACACCATAATATATTAACAAGGAACTATCCACATTATAATTATCTTTACTTCATAAAAAGATTAGTTTAAAAGCCATTAAATTTTCTTTTGAATACTTTTGCTATTAAGTTTAGTTTTCCAACGTTTCCTTTATATGGTAATTTAGCGCGCTGTTACATTTAGGCACCACTTATTTATTGAGAACGCTGTGATTATTATTGTACTTGTTTTGTACAAAATATTTTAGGTTATTGTCTTAAAGTTCTATTCATTATTTCATCCATGACTGTATCATAATAAAATATGAATTTAGTATTATTCACTGACTTTTACAAGAACAGAATTTCCATATAAAATATAAGACACATCAAAGAACCTATCATGACGTATACTCCTACCATCAAAGTAGAATACTTAAACCTCTTAGATTAAATTTAAATAAGTTCAAATTAAATTCCACTTACCTGCGTACCGAAACAAGAAAATCGCAAATCGATTGTAATTATTAGTACACTCAACGCGCGCCCAACTTCACTTCGGTGCATCTCCTCTTGTTTCGTGGTTATTAAATTGGAGAGCTTCAATCAGTCTCTTCAGTATCGCTAAGTGTTAACTTGTGCAGTGCTCTGGACTTCTAGTGCTCATAATTATTTAGTGTGGTGATTAGTGAAGTGACATCAGTGTTTAAATACAAATTTAAATGTAAGTACCGATTATGCAATTATTAGCAAAATTTATGAAATAACGTAACAAAATAAATAAGAACAACAGATTCAATGTTTCATCACGTCGGGGTCACCAATGTGGGTTATAATGCGTGGAGGCCCAAAGGAAGATCCTCCGACCAGGCGAGGTGCTACGCCCGGTCAGGCCGGAGCCCACGTAATACAATTCAGTTGTCGTATATATACCGACGCGCTCAGAACACTTCGATAGCGCGATGCAGGAACGTTAGGCGAATGTGGGTACCGCTACAACTCCAAACATTTTAAAATTAAATATATAGCTAAAAGTTTGATACAAAATCTTTACTTGAAGAAATATTCAAATTCACAAACTTATTCTCAAAAGTAATATTTAACGAGTACCATTAATTATTTTAAATCACACTTCAAAACACACCATTTTAACGGTTGTTCAGTTACTCATTGCACGCGTTATAAATATCTTGTAATATTCGAAAGGTAAGAAAACAATCAAAACGTAAGCGTATTAGTTTTGTCCGCTTTACAAATTTCAATCTCTGATACGAACTATAAATACATTTAGATCTTCCTTCCCTTTTTTTTTTGAAATATATCATTTTCCATACCTTAATTGTTCATCATCGTCGCCACTTGTAGAATCCTCGAGACACTGGCTCACTACAACATCCAGTACGACCATAGGTACACGTCTTGACTCTCTGACTGTCACTGCACGACTGACTCGTTGGCAGCCAGACAGACACTTATAAAGACTGCACCATTGAGGTAATAATACTTAGGAGTCCGCCATATATTTTGACAGCTGATAATGTTACTCTTTCTAACTAACGATGTAGTAATTTGGGTGAAAAAGAAAGCTCATATCGGTGTGTAAACGTCAAAAGCCTGTAATGTTATGTCCCACTTAGTAGAACATAACAAAGGAGTAGGTCTGCATATTTCATGTTTAAAAAGTGGTAATAAAAGTGTTTAGTGAACGTTTTATGCAATTTAATATTGCGTTTTGTGGTTCCGCTATATAATAAACCATAAAAACGGCCAAGGAATGCCTCAAACACGTGGATTTAACATAACATACGTAAGTTTTCAACAACGTTGTTTGGGCTTATCAATCGGTATTTTTATAAGCTAAAAAAGAAAATTGATAAGTATAATAATCCATTAATCATGCTATATAAGGCATTAGTGATAAAAATGTCACATCAAGTAATAATTTGGCTATAAATATTGCATAGTTTTTTACGTGTATTTTAGGGATGCGCCTTACTTGAACTATAGTTTATCGATAAAAATAATGTCATGGACTAAATGATTTTTTTTTTTCAGGTTGAAAATGCTTCAAAATAGACGACAAACAGATATATATTTTAGACGCAAGTTTCATGCCAGTTTTTAATCCTTACTCCCTTATCACTGCATCACAATATTGGAATTTGGAATTATCATTTCAAACGTAAGTTTGAAACAATGATTTTATTGAAATAAAGAAAGTTCTAACGGAGAGTAAAATAATTGCATGATCAACAGCTCTCACACCTCCCCCCTGTAAGTACTCAATTCGTTACTTAAAGATACTTCTTGAAATTTTATCCTGGCATTAGGTACTCTTTTTTAATAAGTAAAATGTAAAATTTTAATAAGGCTAAAATCATAATCATTTAATAAAATAAATTTAATACCTCAATCGTCGAATTCCAGACACAATATATATTTAGTTGTTAATTGTTATGCGGCACCTGGGTTCCGCTTAGGGCTGGACGGGTTAAGCATGGAAAACTTACATAAAGCATATTGCCCCGTATACAATATTATGAATTATGTGTATATTTTATAGTATGTAGTAGTATAGTACATTTATTGACAATTTATTGACACTAAACCATATTTTTTCAGGTTATTGGAATGCTCTTAAAGAAGAGTTCAATATTATGGTGGTGACGGAGAGACCTATAATGAAGATAATAATTATTTTCAATTATTAATTTGATAATAAGATTGAAAGTGAAGAATAATATTTGGTTTAGTGCTCTATGATTTTGATTGCACACACCGTGATATTGCACAATAAAATTGATCGTCTAGACTCTAGCGTCCCACTTAGGTTATTAATTATTATTATTATAATATCATTATTCAGGGGGCGTCGAAGTATCTATTTTAAGTCTTTTTCTGTATAAATATTATTACATAATTATATTTTAATAGGTAAAGAAATGCACCTAAGCGTTTTTGGAATTACTTAAAATAAGTAGGACTGAGATTCATTCTTATATTTCTTTGATAATAATAATTGTTATTCTACAAAATAGTTGCTTAATAGTAAATAGTAATTAAGTTTAATAAAGTATAATATATTTTGTTCTTCTGTTGTGTTTTATAAAAACTGTTGATTTTATTGATATTAGCTATTACACTCCGGACAAGTTTTCGTGGCTTATGGAGTATACATATTATGTATATTTTTAACTATTTGTGTAATTATATACTTAAATATTTTGTTTATACAGGGTGCAATTAAACCATCCTGCCAATTTTTTTCCAGGGCTTAGGTATCATTAGGAGAGGTCATTTAGCAAAAAAAAATTGGGTGTTATTTTTTTTAATGACATATTTTATCCCATTTAAAATCGATGCAGAACGGTTACTCGTGGCGGTGGGAATGAGCGGGGGTGACGTGGGGGGGAGGCGCGCGCGCACTCACCCGCCGGCGTCGCGTAGTGTCCATTTTAATTGTGTTTTTTAGGATAACTTTCGGAAGCTATTTCTCAACATTTTAGTACTGAGTGACTATATTAAAAGAAAAATACGTGTATTTTTATTTTGAACAAGGACCAATATATCAAAATTTGGCAGGAAGGTTTAATTGCACCCTGTATTTAAGTATTTTCATACACTTAATAAATAGATAAAAAATACCTTTTCACCAAATTGAAAGCGACTTCTAATTTAATGAGCATAATATATCCTAAATTGAACATGCAGGTCGAATTGATAACCTCCTTTTTTGATGTCGTTTAATAAAAATCTATAACATAAAATTATGGTCGACTTGGTCGATAGCTGTAGTCTAATTTTATATTTTTATCGATATACGCCATCCCTACACGCACACTACAGCAATTGCACACAAGCATAAAATGGCCACGCGCTGGCGAGCTAAGAATCCATCTATGTATACTTAATCTGTGGACTGCACCCTACTACTCGGTGTTCGTGAGACAATGATAAGTATCTACTATATAGATACTCTGCGCATACACTACACCAACCTACATAGGTTATCATGAAATTACACTATTATTTTATATTTTTATTAGGAAATAATGACCACATCAAAACAAGCATAAAAATTAAAAGAGATATCTAGATCCATGCCCTTGCTTTTCTGAGCAATGTAGCTTCTGAAACCGGGGATTGACTGTCCGGGATGTATAAAAGACATATGCGCGCGGCACTTACTAGATTTTGTTGTGTTGACATGCGACGCCCCTGGGACAATGTGCACAGTTTGGGAAACCCTGGTATAGGATAAAGCCAAACGAGCGTAATTTGTGAGTTGTGAGTCGCAGAATTCTTTTCATACAAATCACGACTCACAAAATTACGCTCGTGTGAATCAAACAGGACTTTTGCATGAAACTGAACGCAGCAGAATTCGTCCGGCAGAAATTCTGCGACTCACAACTCACAAATTACGCTCGTTTGGCTTCACCCTTAATGTACTATCAGACAAGTTGATTCATAGGCAGATGGCAGACCTACGTCATTTGGTCGGGCTATATCAATTCAATACAAATCGAGTTCTGTCGGCTGGGTTTGCTCAGAACGCGACCAAGTGACGTGGGCTCGCCATCTGCCTATGAATCTTGTTCTTAAATGGTACTACCATAAAAATGGAATAAGAAGTCCCCATTAACACGGGATCTAATTTTTTATAATGTTTGTACCATAGAACATTTGTTTTCTTTCGTCCAGGTACTACAAGTCTGCCGGTAGATTCCTGGAAGTGATGGTGCGGGGCGCCGGCCACATGGTGCCGGAGGACAAGCCCGCGGAGGCCCTCGTCCTCATCTCGGCCTTCGCCCTCAACCAACCCTTGGACTCCCCGGGACCGAAACCCTAAACTTTACCAAACCTTTAACGCTATACTTGACGAAGATAATCTATCAGTGATAATAAATAAAAAATATAAAATCATATTTTCAAATCGACTTTATTGATTATTATTATTATTTTCACAGAAAAACAGTAAGTACAGCTGTTATTCTGTGAAAAAAATCCATTTCACAAGTATATGACTTTTCACCTGTATGAATAATAATAATTATGGTTAAATCGCTCTTTTTTAAAAAATCTTGGAACATAATAATTATGTCACAACGAAATTTATATGGTTTTTCGCCATAAGACGCTATATTGTTAGTAATTTTACCGCAAGGGCAATTTTATACTTAATTTGTATGACTATAAAGTCGTGAATACGCTGCGGCCAGAAGCTATCGGCTCGCTCGGAAAACATGCGAAAAAACGCAATTTTGTTTATACAATAACTAGGAGCATTTAAGCAAAATGCTTCTATACGATTTTGGGTTGCAAAGGTGTCTATTAATTAGACTAATTTCCTACAATACATCTATTCTCATTTAAAAAATATAATCTTCAAATTTCGTATTTTTAAGAGGTCATTTCGAAAATTAAATGCATCGAGGCAAAATACATTAATCGTGTTTCTGGTTCTTCTCAAACCTAGATAAGGCTATGAAGATAATATGTATATCTCATTACCAGATTTGTAACATTTCTGAGGGTCCTATAGTAGTTAGTACCTATTACTTCAAAAAGGACGTTATTATCAATATAGCGTCTTAAGAGCCTACTGTCAAAACGCTAGCCCCGCCTACACACAACGCTATCCTCCAATCGTGATGCAATGATTCCATGAATCGTGCTCCCGGGCAATGTGCTTTACACTGCAGCTAATAGTGAACAATATCGCGTAACAATCGGTTCCCGCATTATAACACGAAAGTAAAGGTCGTAAGCCCTAAAAATGTTTTTGATGATTACTTAAAAATTAAATACAATACTTACTAATATTTCCTATAGCTATTATTTTGTAAAGTGTGTGATTGTAGTAGTGCATATTATTTAATGATAGTAACTCAATAAGTGTAACAGATGTTTAATTTTGTTAAAAAGCCCAAAAATATTCATAATTTCGAAAAATAAAACTATCGAGTCAAAATAAGTGAATCGTGTTTTCCTGTTAAACTTAAAAATTAAATAAATCTCAATTTCATTTGTGTCAATCGTCTTTCGGGATCGTAATACTTATTAGAAAACACAGCAAAAATGGACAGCCCGCTCTTAAATTCAGTGCGTTTCCTTAAAAAAATTTTTGAAATGTCACAGCCAAATGATTTCTCGCCTATATGAAGTTTTGCGTGTACATTCAACAGGGCCTTTGTAGATTGTAGCACAGCTTTGTAGTAAATTTCTTTGAACATAATATGTCACAGCTAAATGGTTTTTCGCCTGAGTGACTTATCATAAATTATGTACGTTCAAAGTGGCTTTCCTTGAAAATTTTTTTTAACAAATGTCACAGACCACAGCCAAATAATTTCTCGCCTGTATGATGTTTTGCGTGTACGCTCAAAGAGCTTTTCTGTGAAAATTTCTTTGAACAAATGTCACAACTAAATGGCTTACTGCCTGTATGATTTTGATTACTTACGTGTACCTACATTAAATAGCCTTTTAATTAAATTCTTTGAACAAATGCCACAGCTAAATGGTTTTCGCCTGTATGACCTTGTATGTGTAAATTCAAAGCGCGTTTCCTTGAAAATCCTTTTGAACAAATGTCACAACTAAATGGTTTTTCGCCTGTATGACTTTTTATGTGTACGTTCAAAGAGCTTTTATGTGAAAATTTCTTGGAACAAATGTCACAACTAAATGGTTTTTCGCCTGTATGATTTCTTATGTGTACGTTCAAAGAGTTTCTCTGTGAAAATTTCTTTGAACAAATGTCACAGCTAAATGGTTTTTCGCCTGTATGAATTCTCATGTGTCTAGTTAAATAGTCTTTGAGTACAAATTTCTTTGAACAAATGTCACAACTAAATGATTTTTCGCCTGTATGACTTCTCATGTGTACGTTCAAAGAGATTTTCTGAGAAAATTTCTTTAAACATATGTCACAACTAAATGGCTTAATGCCTGTATGAATTCTCATGTGTGTAGTTAAATAGTTTTTGTGTGCAAATTTCTTTGGACAAATGTCACAGCTAAATGGTTTCTCGCCTGTGTGAATTTTTGCGTGTACGGTCAAAGCGCTTTTCTGAGAAAATTTCTTTAAACATATGTCACAACTAAATGGCTTAATGCCTGTATGAATTCTCATGTGTGCAGTTAAATTGTTTTTGTGTGCAAATTTCTTTGGACAAATGTCACAACTAAATGAGTTAATGCCTGTATGAATTCTCATGTGTGCAGTTAAATTGAATTTGTGTGCAAATTTCTTTAGACAAATGTCACAGCTAAATGGTGTCTCGCCTGTATGACTTCTCATGTGTAGGTTCAAAGAGAATTTCTGAGAAAATTTCTTTAAACATATGTCACAACTAAATGGCTTAATGCCTGTATGAATTCTCATGTGTGCAGTTAAATTGTTTTTGTGTGCAAATTTCTTTGGACAAATGTCACAACTAAATGGCTTAATGCCTGTATGAATTCTCATGTGTGCAGTTAAATTGTTTTTGTGTGCAAATTTCTTTGGACAAATGTCACAACTAAATGGCTTAATGCCTGTATGAATTCTCATGTGTTTAGTTAAATAGTCTTTGTGTACAAATTTCTTTGAACAAATGTCACAACTAAATGGTTTCTCGCCTGTATGAGTTTTTGTGTGTTCAGTCAAACGGTATCGTCTTGAAAATTTTTTTGAACAAATTTCACAACTAAATACTAGTTTCCCCGCATGAGTTCTCATGTGCCTCCGTAAAAGGTATTTTGTTGAATAATTCTCAAAACAAACATCACAGGTGAACTGTGCTGTGCTGGCATGTTCTCGCCGCTCGCAGTCATCTGTGTTGGGTCGCTTCTTCACATGATTAATACCTAAACAAAATAATATTATATGCATGTTATAATGTTGACCTATCCGTGTAACGGAACAATACATGTTTGAGCATTACACCAGAGGCCGTAGACAAAGTCCGTTTCGTTAAAAACGATGACGAAATTCGTTATCAAAATGTATGGGATTTGACATTAGTCTTCGCAAGCGAAATGTCATTTAGCGATGACTTATGTCAAATCGCATACATTTTGATAACGAATTTCGTCATCGTTTTTAACTAAAGAATAAAGATACATTGTCTAAGGCAGCTGTATAGTAAAGGAGCAAGGTGCAGCTTGTAATGTATGTGCAATATCTTGATACAACTTGTAAGCAAATTTTTGTGTTACAATCACATTACACAATAAAAGCGGCCAAGTGCGAGTTGGACTCGCCCATGAAGGGTTCCGCAGCAGCAATAAGGTTTATTTTTATGAAATTAAAAGGTTTTTGATTTATTTTTATATTTCAGTCGATTTAATGAAATTTTGATTAAGGTTTACCATTTTTATGACGTATAAAAAAACTACTGGCTAGATCTCGTTCAAACCAATTTTCGTTGGTAGTTTTTATAGTAATCTACATCATATATTTTTTTTAGAAGTATCATGCCCCTACTTTAGAAATTAGAGGGGGGGGGGACACACATTTTCCCACTTTGGAAGAGTCTCTCTCGCAAACTATTCAGGTTAGAAAAAAATTATATGAGAAACCTCAATGATTTTGGAGACCTATCCATAGACACCCCACACGCATAGGTTAGATGAAATTTTTTTTTTTGTTTCAGTTGTACCTATGGGGACCCCTAAAATTTTTAATAATTTTTCCATTTTTGTATCAAAATCTTAATGCGGTTCACAGAATACATCTACTTACCAAGTTTCAATAATGTAGCTCTAATAGTTTCGGAGAAAAGTGGCTGTAACACTGGCCGGACGGACGGACGGACGGACCGGACGGACGGACGGACGGACGGACGGACGGACGGACGGACGGACGGACGGACGGACGGACGGACGGACGGACGGACGGACGGACGGACGGACGGACGGACGGACGGACGGACGGACAGACAGACAGACAGACAGACAGACAGACAGACAGACAGACAGACAGACAGACAGACAGACAGACAGACAGACAGTTCCTTTTTTGCCATTTTGGCTCGGAACCCTAAAAATGCTCCTCAGTCAGAACAAAATAATATGTTGTAATACTCAAATTGGAATTTATAATGTTACATTACATGTCGATGATTACAGCTGTTATAGAACATAATATATTAAAATAAGTTATATTTCAAGATAAATAGCTGTTTAAATACAACAAAATAAATTGAATATTATTAAAAATTATCCTAGGCTTATTTAGATGATTTATAAAATACATTAAAAATAAATAAAAATATGACAAAAAAAACCTTGTTTAAACTTAATAATATTATAAGAGACTTTATGTGAACATGTAAGTGGATGAAATGGTAAACTTATAATATTTTGTAAATCTTTGTTTTTTGGCATACTTAAATGGAGGCTTTAAAGACCAGGAAAATGAATTGAAATAAAAAAATGTGTATTTAATGTATCTAAGCCAGAAATCATAGCCAGATGATGAAGTAAATTTTATTCAAATTATAAAGAAAAAAAATATTATTTGTCCATAATATGAAATGTTAGTTATCCAATTAAATCTTCATATAACATGTAACCATTTTGGAGCAACAACAGTTAAAAAATACAACGGCACACTTACCTTTACCCCCCTTCCGAGCCCTCCAGTTCTTAGGATATTCTGCGAACTGACGTGTTGTTGTATTTTGGTTGACATATTTGTTAATAGCACATTGACTTTGTTGCACTATTAATACTTTAAGAACCTTTTGTTTTTGCTGTTCATGAATATTATCTACATCCTGTGAGTCTTGTGTGGTTGCAGCAATAGCATTCTTGGATTGAAAGGTGGTTTTCTCCTCTACTTCATACTTGACACTGTTTTCTATGATTTCAATCTTATCGATATCTAAAATTATCCAAAACGTAAGGGAATCAACTGATACAACATCCTACTATGTAGTAACAATAAAGTATAATTTATATATAGATTGACGGATTTTAATTTACAGGTTTTGATGCGTGATTGATGTTAGTTTTTTCATAAACTATAATAAAAATAGTATGGAAACAAATTACAAAACAAAGAGATAGCACAATTATTAATGATTTTTACTTTCTTCCTATTCTACTGACCTGGCACAGGCCACAGCACAGGTAAAAAATACTTACAATCAGTACTCTCTCGTTTTGGTTCTATAGATACATTATCATGTTCAAAGTATTTCTCCTGGACATCATCAAATTCTGGAGGCTCCTTTTTTGCTAACACAACATGATACGGTATAGTTGCATTTTCAATATTCTGTGTCATTAGATGGACTACAGCTTTTGGTGACTGTAATATTTAATAGCAATATTAAAACAATACATTTTTAAAAATTACCATAAACTACATCATGAAAGGTGTTAAAACATTCATCCCACCTCTCTGCCGCTCCCCCGGCGTAGGACGGGAGTGCGGAGGCGACGCTATGCGAACCTCCTAACTCT
Organism: Plebejus argus; assembly: GCA_905404155.3. NCBI lineage: Eukaryota > Metazoa > Arthropoda > Insecta > Lepidoptera > Lycaenidae > Plebejus > Plebejus argus. The sequence continues at coordinate 3,904,639 of FR989947.1, read as the reverse complement.
CGTCTAACGGGGCTCCGGGAGAGGATGGGAACCTCCCCGGCTAGCCAGTCCCGGCGCCGAGGGGAACGCTTCAGTTTGCCTAAGCATTCCCTTACTTTGGTGGAAGTCCGGTCCCTTTTGAGGTAGACCGGCCAGTCGTGGAGGGAGTCCCGTGTTTGTTAGATCCGGGATATCCCTCCTTTATACGGCTGAAGGCGAACCGCAGGTGGTTTTAGTGAGTAGGAGTGTCACATACCCCCGGGGTGCTGAGGCACATACCCGACCCGGGGGACCCATGATGGGTTTCCCCTGCGCATCAAAAAAAAAAAAAAAAAGGTGTTAAAACATTCAGGTACCTGGTTACAGCACGTTGTTGCGTTCAGAAGGTTGGCAACTTGTCGTAGTCTTGCACAGCATATGTAGCATAGAAAACATAGCTCTGCTCTAGCCTGTTGAGTTAAACAACCTGAATGAGTCTTACATGACAATGAAGTTAATTTTTATTCATCACTCTCATGTAAATGCATTTTAAACAGTTGTATTCAAACATGATGACAAATGTAGATAGTACAAGATGTAGTCATACTAATACATATTATAAATGCGAAAGTGTCTGTCTGTTCCTCTTCACGCCCAAAGCGCTGAACCGATTTTGCTGAAATTTTGTACAAATGTACCTATTTCGTAGGTATATTTCGTAGGTATACATATAGTTACCTATTGTTATGAGGAAAACCTAACGGGAGTTGAATTAATTAACTACTATACAGTGTATTTATCATAATGTACAGTTTGGAAATATGTATTATAAACTATGAAGGTAACCTTAAATTCAGCAAGTTTCTCATAAACACCCTGCAGATCTGTACCGTAAATATTGACATATCTTTTATTTGTAGATAGGCATATAGAGCAGCTAGTGTTATTGAACATTTCGTGAAATTTTTATTGTTTTGTATCTACACAATTTTCGTGCACTTTTTCCACTATATTTAAGAAATTATAACAATTTTAACAAATCACACAATTACTCATTGTTAAAATTGTTATAATTTCTTAAATATAGTGGAAAAAGTGCACGAAAATAATACAAAATCACAACATCACTCTTTCACATTCCCGACAAAATTCCTTTCTTTCTCTTCGTTTTTGGCAACTTGACACAAAGTATGTGTATGTTGTGCCACAGACAAGGTAAAAAAGGTAAGGAATATGGCGGGAAAACCGTATTCCTCCTATAGGGACCGTGCAGAGCGACGACACTGCCACAAGTGGCGAATAGCCGAAACTTTTACTAAAATTTTACTGTCGAGCTCTAGTGAAGCTACGGAAAATTAGAAGATTTCTTAACAAATTCCGAGTATTTTCAAGAATTGAAATGTATTGTTGTATTCCCGGACTTAAAAGAAATATAAAGGCAAATCGAACAATGTAAAATTTTATTATTTTTCTGCCAAAATATTCGCATGGTTTTGCTTATTGAAAAACGAAAGAAATGGATAAAAGGCGGTAAAAATATACGTAAGTATTTAAAAAGTTCCATGAGTGTTATGCGTAGACTAGTAAAAACACTAAATTTTGTAGATTATAACCGTAAATTCATTTTTTATGAACACAATATGAACATAACCTATAACCATTGCTTTCTTTCAGTAAACATCCAAACTGGCTTCCATCTTAATTGATATACATACATAGGCACGGCTCATTTAATTGGCATAAAGTTGCATCAAAAGTAAGGATAATTTGGAGAAGTCCTGCCAGGAATTCAACACTGAGGATAGTATTGAACTTGAACCATCTTGTCAAAGTGTTGGTTCTCAAAAGGATGATTCTTCAAGTAAGAAAAAGATTAGTAGTGCAGTCTTTGTGTGTTATTTGAAGAATACATACCTAAATGGTGTTTACACTTATGAGATCCAGACTGAAATTAGTTAAAAATAGTGACAGACAAAAGTTGTGAAGATGGTATCGATCGAATCGCAGAAGGTTGAAATAAAAGCATTTATTTTAGTGAACTTGTTTTATTTTATTAATCCACAAGCATTTTCAGTAATTAATATAAGTATTTTTGCATAGCTTTATTATTTTATTGCAATATTTATCAAGTTTTTACTTTCTATGCTGATGGATGCTATTAATTACTTTTTCAGATATTTTCTTAGTTAACTAGATAAGCTTTATACATTTTTATTCACTCTTCCATTCTTTGTTTACGGGTAAAAACTGTAGAAAGTAGAAACCCTTAATATTATATTTAATATAAAAATATACTTAATATTATAAATGCGAAAGTGTGTCTGTCTGTTAGTACTTCACGCCCAAACCGCTAAACCAATTTTGCTGAAATTTGGTATGGATTTACTTTGAGCCCCGGGAAAGGACATAGGATACTTTTTATCCCGGGAAAATGTACGGTTCTCGCGCGATAAATGATTTTTGGCGCAACGGAGTTGCGGGCGTCATCTAGTCTTTAACTTTAATATTTCGATCGCGGATTCTTGGAAATCTGTCGTTGTTCTCGCGGCCGCATGTGGCCACTTGGGAGTGTAAGTATTATATCATTTTATAGTGTAAAACATAAAAAAACACTCATAAACTAGCCAGGGTCAAGGAGAATGCGAAGTCAAAGTCACTCACAAGTTACGTCTTTTACTCGCATCGCGGCGCTGCTGTCGAATTACGACGCCCTCTATAGTTTCTGCACGGTCCCTATAACAATTTTCAGCATCGTTTTCATGTAATATCGTCAGGTCATATTTTAGTCTAGTCAAAGTCTAAAGCCGGCGCCACACACAGCACAAATGTTTGAACACAGACTTTGTCACACATTTGAACACTTGTATGTTGAACCTGCCAGACATGTTTCACAGAGTTTCACATTGAGGTAATAATACTTGTTTCACATCACAGTCTAGTCAAAGTCTAAGTAAATGACATTACAGTCAGAAAGTCAAGACAAGCATATTACAAGCCAATTTCATTCTTATGTCTACCGATAACGATCCATATTACACTGAACCTATACATTGAGCGGCCCGCTCGAATGTACTATTGTGCCGCTAGGGCAGCTAGGGCTGAATGTACCAAAAAAATACCTGCGCGCGGTGCGCTATAATTAATATTATCATTTAATTATAAACCATAAACAACTTTTTGTGATGATTAATGGAAATTTCTTTAGATACTTATTATTCAGTTTAATGAGAGTAATTAAGTAAAAAAAAACGAAAATGGCGTAACAGACGTGCCAATAGAGCAACCAAAAAGATACGGGCGAAATACTTTATTGGCATTTAAGTATAATATTATAAATTATTTTATGGAAGTGACCAAATAAGTATGTCACCATGGCAACGTCCATCGCGTATACGGCAAAACAACGGGACAGCTAGTATACATAATAAGTAATAAATTAATAAGATTTATGTTTAATGTATTACCTACTGTATAATGTAGTAAAAGGTACCTATTCAAAGTACAAATAATACTTTGCAGAGTCATATTATATTACTTACTTTTCAGCGTCCTTAGGTAACCAAAAAAAAAAAGCGGCCAAGTGCGAGTTGGACTCGCCCATGAAGGGTTCCGCAGCAGCAATAAGGTTTTATGAAATTAAAAGGTTTTTGATTTATTTTTATATTTCAGGTTTACCATTTATGACGTATAAAAAAACTACTGGATAGATCTCGTTCAAACCAATTTTCGTTGGTAGTTTTTATAGTAATCTACATCATATATATTTTTTTAGAGGGGGGGGGGGGGGGGCACACATTTTACCACTTTGGAAGAGTCTCTCTCGCAAACTATTCAGGTTAAAAAAAATGATATAAGAAACCTCAATATGATTTTTGGAGATCTATCCATAGATACCCCACACGCATAGGTTAGATGAAAAAAATTTTTTTTGTTTCAGTTGTACCTATGGGGACCCCTAAAATTTTTAATATTTTTTCCATTTTTGCATCAAAATCTTAATGCGGTTCACAGACTACATCTACTTACCAAGTTTCAATAGTATGGCTTTAATAGTTTCGGAGAAAAGTGACGGACGGACGGACGGACGGACGGACGGACGGACGGACGGACAGACAGACAGACAGACAGACAGACATGACGAATCTATAATTAGGGTTCCTTTTTTGCCATTTTGGCTACGGAACCCTAAAAAGATAAATTTGTATCGCAATCAGTTTTTAATTAATTGAATACAGCACCATACTTTTTAGGGTGTTTCTTTTTATTTTCCATTTTAATAAAAACAGGTCAAAACTTAAAAAGTATGTCCGTCGCTGCTCGCTCGCGCGCGGCGCAGCCCCACTGCGCAAGGGCAGCCGCGCGTAGGTATATTTTCGATACCTACGCGCGGAGTGAGACAGGCCTGCCGCTACCCACGGCGGTAGCGTGGCGGTAGCGGATACCGCTCCGGTTTGAATAGGCCCATAAACAACGATATCTAAATACCTATTCCGAAATTAGTTTGGCTTCTTGAAAAAAATTTTTAGGAAAAATAAGATCAACATTGTTTATGTATAATTTGTTTATTTCGTATTATCAGAAGAAGAGAAAGATTATTTTCGTATTACAAAACGGCTTTATAAATTGGAAAAGTGAAAAAATACGAATCGGTTGAACGGCTATCATTATTGTCACTTTCGTTCGAGTAAATAGCTTTCGTTACACAATACCATAATTTTTTAACACTGTTTATTACTATTTGATTAAATGTAATTAAAACAAAAAGATTGTTACTCGAGACGATTTTAATTGAAATGTCAGCTGCATGGTGCTATTGGACATTTTTTAAATTATATTGATTTTATGAATCGTATAATTCGTCTAATGTATTTGGGTTCTGTCTTGTTTCAATGTGAATTACGCTTATACCAAACAACACATTACACATGGTCATAAAAAGTCTTAGATTATCTTTGAACTGACTATACATATTATAATAATATCATTTTCCGTTACTACTTTAGTTATATACAAGTTAGAATGACTATAAGGCAAATATACAAGCCTAATAGCGTTTTCACATAACACAACATCGGTATCTGATAAAAAAAACGTTCTTATATCGTTAGAATAGGAGTCTTTTTCCAATATCAAGGGTACAGACAACATGCATCACAGTATAGCAATATAATTAGGGATATTATATTGCTATACTGTGACATGCATAATTATTTTATTATCTTATCGCGTATTATGTGAAAACGCTGTAACTCTAAAAGGCCCAATTTTTACATTTGTACTCGAAGGTGTGAAAAGGATGTTTTGAAATAAGTAGGCGTGGAAATAACAAGGTTTCTAGTTTTTCATCTCGGAATATTAGGTATGGAAAAAATTTAAATTGAAAGGTAACTAAATATGTATCTACTACATAATATAAAAATCTGACCAGGAATTAAAAAAATAAAACAAACTAATTACATTAAATCTAACCGTGGGAGAGCCATGCTTCGGCACGAATGGGCCGGCTCGACCGGAGAAATACCACGGGCTCACAGAAACCCGGCGTGAAACAGCGCTTGCGCTGTGTTTCGCCGAGTGAGTGAGTTTACCGGAGGCCCAATCCCTTACCCTTTTCCCTTCCTTACCCTCCCTTATTTCCTTCCCTACCTTATTCCCTTCCATCCCCTCCCCCACCCTATTACCCTATTCACTCGTGAAAGACCGGCAACGCACCTGCAGCTCTTCTGATGCTGCGAGTGTCCATGGGCGACGGAAGTTGCTTTCCATCAGGTGACCCGTTTGCTCGTTTGCCCCCTTTTTTAATAAAAAAAAGTATATTTTTTAACTTGGCCCAAATTAAAACTAACGTTACATTGTCACTTTGGCAACTGTTTCACGTCCACGCGCCAAAACGTTTTTGTCTTTTATTGGTCTTATTACCATAGCTGGGCACCGTTAAAAAAAAGTTAGCTTCGTTAAACGTTAAAGCGTTACATTTCGGACGTATTAACGCAAGTTAACGTTAATCGTTAATCCGTTAATATGTGTAATATGACCTTGTTATAATTTATATCATTGCGTTAGTGTACATACAAAACATGTTGGTTTAGGTTCTGGGAGGTTAGGAACAAAACAAAATACTTGTGTAATTATTGTATTCTACCTAACTAAATTACTCTTCTTTATCAACATGCAAACGATCATTGACAGTAATTTATAATAAAAATAACTCTCAATCAATTCAGAAAATGAATTGTCAAAACTGTCAAAGTCACGAATGTCAAATTTAGACCAATTCAATTAGTCTAAAGTCGTACTAATTTGACATTCGTGAGTTTGACCAATTCAATTGGTTTATATTCGTACTAATTTGACATTCGTGACTTTGACAGTTTTGACAATTCATTTTCTGAATTGATTGAGAGGAATTGCTAAGCGACCATTTTAGCCCCGCTGAACCTGTTTTTCGCTCCGCGCCGCGGTGCCGTGCGGTAAATAATAGGCATTGGATTAACGATTAACGGACTTCTGCATATTAACGGAACTCGGAAGTTAACGAGTCCGTTAACATTTTTAAAAGTTAACTTAAAAATTAATCCGTTAATCAAATTGTTAACTTAGTTAATTAACGATTAACGGATTAACGAGTTAATGCCCAGCTATGCTTATTACCACCTTTTGATGTTGCCACATTAAAAAAGTCGCATTTTTTTCTTGGTCAGACTTTACTTTGCTAAGGACTGTCAATGACTGAAATATGAACTTTACAATATTTATGGGATTTTAAATAACAGTTTTTGTATTATAATAAATTTGTGATGAGGTAATGTAAAGTGGTTCTCTAGTGAGGAGAGGTTAAAGCTAAGTTCACAGCCTTCGGCACTAAGGTGGTATTTCTCGACTTGAGTAAGATGAAGCTCTACTACCACTGATCTCTATACAAGTACGCTGGATTGCTAATAGCCTTTGAAATGACAACTATTTTTGTGCCTATTTGAAGCGGAATCAGCGCCCCTATTATTCGGGTAGAGAACTAAATCTGACGTAAAAATGACGTTTGAAAGCCGCCATATTGGCGCTGATAGCAGTAGTGAGAGTACTTGGAACTAATACTAGTAATGACAACTATTGTTATTATGGGGGCGCTGATTCCGCTTCAAATAGGCACAAAAAGCAGGTCTGTATCAGCAATCCAGCGTACTTGTATAATAGAGATCAGTGTCTACTACAAACCACGAGACAAACCACAAATAATCATAATAATGTTAAAACTTGCGTAAAATTGTGTGACGCATAGATTTATATATTTATATAGGCTCCCACACCGGTTTTGGTGACGGTGGCCGGTTTCATTGAAACCAGGCCAGCTACGCAGGAGTAATTTTATAGTGCCCAAGTGTGTGCGCAGTACACAAGAGCACTCTCTATTCCTTTACTCTCATAACCCAGTGGGACGGCAGACCGACACGACTGGCGAGAGATCAGGCGCAGGACCGACTTTTTACATGCCCATCCGACGCATGGATCATCTTACTTGTCAGACAATCAGGTGATCAGCCTGCATTGTCCTAACCAAACTTGGAAATAACATGTTTCCAACGCGGGAATCGAACCCACGACCTCCGAGTCAAGAGCCGCACTCTATACCACTAGACCACGGACGCATAGATAGAGATATTTTAAAGGGATAATAACGCAACTTTTCTCTTTTATTCGGTATAAAGATGGGAATAGCACCACATTATAAGTATACAAGGTTTCAGCGCCACTACAAGTTACAACCATAAAGTTAATATACCTAGCGGAATAGAGAAACAAAGGCCTGAGCAAGCGAGATGTCACTATCAGTAGTAACACTGCGTGGTAAAAAGAGACGTGTGAATTGTGATACATGACAGCAGCACTTTTTTTTTTACGTCCAGTCAGCCCGGATCAGCCCGTTGACAATTTAATCTCATAGAATTCATGTTCAATCATGCTTGTGTAAGTGTAAGTGTAGCCGTTAGCCGTAACATATACACAAGCATGCACATATTTTTCACACAGATGAAAACCAATTTCGGTTTCGTTTGACAGCTCGAGTTTGTTGCTCTATTCCGCAAGGTATATTAACTTTATGGTTACAACACGGTTACATTAACTTGACGCATCGCTGGAATGCAATAACATGCGAACTCCATAATGACGTCATCAAACCGTGCGTCTAGTTAATGTGACCGTGTTATACATTCACAGTAAACTGTATGTACAGTAACGGGCAACGGCCCAGCCGTACCTGCGTCTATCGTCCGAAGCTTCGTGCAATGAGACGATACTATTGGACGATACACGCAGATCGTCCAATAGTATCGGTTTTAGCGCGAAGCACCACGCATACGGCCGCGGCATAACAAACACATATAGTCTGTCAAAAAAGTGAAGAAATTAAAAAGTGGCAACATCGTAGTGTCATCCCTTTCAAATCAATCTAAGGAAAAAGGGATGACACTACGATGTTGCCACTTTTATAATTTCTTCACTTTCTTGACAGACTATAACCTTACAGCAGGGATAGCGAACCAATGGCACGCGTGCCTTATAATTATCACTTAATTTTATTACATTCTGTTATATAATATTATTATACTGACAGCAGTGTTCTTGTTTGCGAGTGAAAGAGAGAAGTAGCTTAGACTTGTTTAAAATTTCTCTGTATGCGGCGATCCGACTATATTAGGGTCAATTCAGACCGGAACGCGACGCGTAGATGCATTTCTAAATTTGTATGGATTTGACAGATTCGCAAGATTCTCACGCTCACGAAATCTCTCAATTCAGTACAAATTTAGAAATTATGCGTCGCGTTGCGGTCTGAATGGACCCTTACTGTACGTTTTTTGCCACCATTAATTGCTAAGTCGTCCTTTTTATAGCTTTCTTTACTCAAGTCGAGTATGTTAAAATAACCGCCTTATTTTTTAAGTCGGTTAAGTTATACCAATATGTGTTAGTGATTAAATATCAAAATGTTCAATAGTTGAAGAATTTCTATATGTGTTGGTAGATATTATAGTATACAGAATATTCACTAAGTTTTTTTATATAGCTATAGTGTAGGAATGTACTAGTGTTTTTAGGTACTAAAGTATATTATAGTGAATACTAATTTCAATGAAAACCATAGGAAATAAAAGGAAAATAAAAAAATATATTAAAAAAAATGTTTTACTATAAATTAAATAAAATGATAGGATAAACACACAAATAAAGAAAAATTTGGTTTGTTAATGAAGTCCTAATACCATTTTGCACCTAATCGAATCAGAATTCGTTTTGTGAGCCTTAGCCCCAATTTCACCAACGACTGTTAAAGTTAATGCTCGAATTAGAATCACGTTACCTCTCGTGTTTCATATGAATGAAAGAGAAGACATGACATTTTAACAAGCTGTTAACACTAACAGACGTTGGTGAAATTAGGCCTAAAGTTTTAAAATAAATTGACATCTTAATTTATTACAAAACAGATGCAACGGTGTTTTGGGAGACAATAATATAAAGTTGCATTAAAATATGTCGAGCCCGTAAACTTAAGACTTAGATACAAAGAGAAATATTTTGTGCATGCATTAGTAAAATCGTCAAAATTCTCTCGTACCCGAGTCACTTAAGAATCTTAATAATAACTGAGCGATTAGTCGATTCAGTCTGTCAAAATAAATAAAACTGTCAACTCCGAAACTCAATACTAAAATATATTACTATCTTAACTATTATATGCCTCATAATTCTTATATCAATATGCAAAATTTAGAATGTGTAGTATATTTTGGCTATAAATATTATTGCGATGAAAAACCGTAAAGGTCAAATCGCATCGAGACGCGAACAAGCTACGATATATACTGCAATGCTGGTTTTTTTTTTAAGAAATAAGGGGGCAAACGAGCATACGGGTCACCTGATGGAAAGCAACTTCCGTCGCCCATGGACACTCGCAGCATCAGAAGAGCTGCAGGTGCGTTGCCGGCCTTTTAAGAGGGAATAGGTTAATAGGGGAGGGTAGGGATGGGAAGGGAAGGGAATAGGGTAGGGGATTGGGCCTCCGGTAAACTCACTCACTCGGCGAAACACAGCGCAAGCGCTGTTTCACGCCGGTTTTCTGTGAGGACGTGGTATTTCTCCGGTCGATTTATGTGTCCGTCCGCGATTTAGCGGCTACATCGCGAGATGACAAGCAAGTTATATTTATATACATAGTAATATTAATACGCGAGCGAAAAACTTTGGACACCATTTTGAGAAATGCGGAAACGTAGGTGAATGAAAGTTCGCACAGTAAATGTAGTTTATATGGTGAAGGAATGCATCGAGCTAATATTGTTTTAAAATTATGCTTTTCATACATTTTTTAACCAATAAAACATTACACACACTACAATGTGCACACTACCATCTTTTTGAATGACAAGCCCATACATACGAATTATTATACTCTTTTGTTTATGGTTGAAGTCGGTTGTCAAATAATTAAAAATGGATTGTTGTTTTTCTATTACATCTGAAATAGTCAATACTTTAAACGGGGAGATTGGGCGACCTCTAGAATGAATAAATCTTTACATAATATAATTGCTTGTAATCTCGTCTAGTGCACAAGATCTCTGCGTAGCCTCGCGTCTCGGTGTGACTGACCCTAACAATAAGTTATCAAACTGTCAGTCCTATCAATACAACGTACAATACTTGGCTGAAAATAATGCAGATTGCTTTTATTAGATATAGTTTAGCTTATTTCGGCTGTATAGAGCGTTTTCCCTTAAAATATGTTATAGTTAAGTGAAAAGTCACCTTGACCCATTAACTCCCAAGCGGCACACGGGTGCCGCATAACAATTGAATATCTATTGTGTCTGGGATTCCCACGATCGAGGTATTAATCTTACAAAATAAAAATGTATTACGTGAATTACTCTGCAAAACCTAAACTAGCTCAAAATCTATTTTAAAAGTCTGTATGCATCATTTTCAGCCAATACTGTAATATTAGTCGACTTACAATTAAATTACAATTAGCAGCTTTGGATTAATATAAAAATCGTTATACCTAAGGACGTAAATAAGGTTGCATGCACACTCACATCACAGAACAAAATTAATGAAAGCTATCTTAGGGGCCATTCCATGTTACATTACACATTTTTTTAAACACTCCTGTGTCACGCTTTTTGGATACCTTTAACATGACTGTATTGTCACATTTGATATGAACTCGCCCTTAGGCTGTTACGTAATATACCGTGGATGGACCCTTATATTTTTGTGCACTGTCCAGTAATATTTATTAAAAAGCATTCTTCGTTCCTCTTCGAAGGTAAAACAAAAAATATAGGAATAATTTCCTACGTCATATTCTATGTTTTTTAAAACTAATTATAAGGGTTGACATTTCATCAAGTGTTGCCATATCGCCAAATTCTCCCCAAAAATAGGGAAAAACCTGACGTATAATTGTTCCATGATGTAGATGTGTTTTTATTGTATCAATTCGTAAATGCACAAATAATTCAAATGTAACGATAACACAGTAACTACATAACATTTTGTACTAAACAATCTACGTTCAACAATATGTATATGACTGGAAATGCAAAACAATGTTTATAAATCTCATATTAAATTTGATATTATAAAATCACCAATTGTTAACACGAATATATTCAATGATTATAGAAATGTCTATGACTGCTTTTTTGTGGGAAGCTCAATACTTTGCCTTTTGCAGATACGTCCAAATAAAAAAATATCAATATTTAAAAAAAGAACATGCCAAAATTGCATTTCAAATGAATTAGGGTAAGAACTAAGACCGCACTAAGCGACATTACGCTGCAGCGGCGCGACGCGACACTTTACGTTCCAACTGACGTTAACACTGACATTTTGTGTCGCTTAGCTGCTGTATAGTGCGGCTTGCCTTGTACAATTTCATACAAAGAATATTTAGCCGTGCCGCGTCGCTGCCGCTTTTGTGCGGTCTCTATCAAACATGTCAGCCATAGAAATTCCTAGCAATACACATGTCATACTGTCACTTCTGTCACTTGTCAGTTGTCACTTCACTTACAATCCAACGTGTTCTAGAAAGTTCCATATCGTCGCAGCGTATGTCATTAGTCGCTACATGCCTCTCCACAAGTCCATGGAGACAATTTCGGCGCCGAATCGCGAGAATGTGATGCCGGTCACTATGCCGGTGACTAGCGTGGCCCCGCCTATCATGCCGGCTGTTGCCGCATGCTCGGGCGCTACTGTCCTGAAAAACATAAAGTAGAAGTGTTAGATAAATGTGTATCTGAAGGCAGTACTAGGTGACAATACGCTGCAGCGGAATGAAGTGACATATGTCTAAACACACTAAGCCGAAAATACGCAACGGAACTTCCAAGGCCGATTTTACGTTCTGACTCATTCGGCTCGGCTCGGCTTCGGTTAATAGCCGAAATTACGCGACGGAATTTCAGTTGCGTAACTTTGTCCGAGTTTTCAGTGTCTCAAGCGCCGCCGAATTGATGACGCCGAAAAATGAAACACTGCCGCCGAATCGCTGCCGAACTTACGCCCGACCGATGTTAGGCTGTACGCTATAGCGGGACGTATTTTCAGCATGGTGTCTTTAGTAGGTAATTTAATACATTGCAGGCGTAATCATGCCGGCCGCGTATTTTCGGCCTACTGTATTTACACGCTTAGCGCGACACTGCGTTTTATTTCGTGTGACTCCGCTGCCGCGTAGTGCAGTTTAGCTCAGATTTCATAAATATTTGTTCGTCACATGACACGTCGCTTTGCTGCAGAGTAGTATCGCTAGTGCGGTCCTACCTTTAGAGCGAAACCACATGGAACATATCATAATATACAATATAAAAGTATACAAATAAAAATATATACAAAATGACTGGTGAGACATTACCGATACTTATGGAGAGTACTCCGTACTCGATTCTCATTATAATTATGTAATAAAATTAGGTTCTTAATTTTTTTCCGGATTTCCCAAAAATAAATGAATCATGAATACTAAGTAAATTACGCGGTTAGGCAAGTAGGCATACTATGCGGCCGGTGCAGAGGCGTGCGCTACCAAAGAAACACCACACAACTACCCCTCCCGCTCGCGGTGTCCATGCGATGGGTAAATAATTATTTAACTTTAAGCTACATTTACTCAGTGATCAATTGATATTAATTTTTTCCAACTAATATAATATCACGTCCTCGAGTATTGAACATGTCTCACCAGTCACGCAGAGGTATTATAATTTATATAGGATATTCTTCCGAAGGTTAAGAGCGATATAGCTTATACTTTTGCTGTAACAGACCTATGATTTTCAAAAGAAAAATGTAGCAATACTTAGGTGCTCCCACGTCTACGGAGACGCACGAGTGTTTTAGTACAGCGTCAGTCTGCCCACTGTGTGTATGATTATTGTGCGCTAGCAGATTACTGTTAGCCACTGTGTTGGAAGTGGGTATAATATTCCGAGCGATTTTTTTCTTCTCAACGGGACAATTAAAAAACTTATACAGGTAGTATTTATCGGTAATTCTAAAACTTGTATGTATTTTTAACATTATATTTTTAATTTTTCATCATTACATTTCCGGAACAATACGACCAGCAAACCCAAGAAGCGAATGTATTCCCTCTTAAAAGCCCGACAACGCACCTGCAACTCTTTAATGTTGATGTCCATGGGCGATGGAAGTTGCTTTCCATTAAGTGACTCGTTTGCTCGTTTGTCCCCAAATAAATTACATTTGCACTCACCCACTAACATACATCATGCCCAACGAGCTCCCATGCCCGGAACTCCAGCCCATGATGACAGCGAGGGCCCAGTAAGCCCAGTCGTTGGTGACCAGCACGGGCAGGGTTCGTTCCCGGCCAGCTGGTAAATAGTTGCTCAGCAGGAACAGCGGGATGAAGAGGATCCGGATGGTCGTGAACAACCATAGCCATTTGGGGCTTGGCTGAAAAAAATAATGGTTATTGGTTGGTGTATGAAGCAATTTGGTTTTGAACTCTTAACCTCGGGTTAAAGAAAAAGCCGCAAACGCCTGCACAAGTTAATAACTTTGTATCTGTATAAATAAAAATGAATTTTAAAATTTGTAAGTCTCCAGGGCTTGAGAATGGCTGAACCGATTCGCCTAATTTTAGTCTTGAAATGTTCGTGGAAGTCTAATGAAGGTTTATATTAGTACGGAAATGATACGAAGTTCATCTGGTTTGCAAATTACAATAAATAAAGACGTGGTGAAGAAATCATATGTCCTTTCCCGGGACCCAAATTTTCTACATACCAAACAGCAAAATCGGTTCAGCGGATTACGCGTGAAGAGGTAACAGACAGACAGACAGAATTTCCCATATATATGTTATTCAATATACTCACAAACTGCACCGCACTGGCCGTGATATTGCCGATCATGGCCGTCATGTTGAACGTGATGAAGCAGGTGAGCCGCACGAAGTTCGCGTGGAGGAAGCTGTCGAACGCGCCGCCGTCCGCCTTGAACGTCAGTGGGTGGATGTCTGAAAATTATTTCATGATGATAAAAAATATATAATAGGTACTCGGAATTTAAAAAATGTAAAGATTTTCATCCATATTATATTAAAGAACTAGATGACGACTACCTCCGCAATTCACACACACACACACACACACACACACACACACACACATACACACTTTGTATTTTCTATATTATTTTCTATGTAGCTGGTCTTACCGCTATGCACAGTGGGGAATATAGTCAGTGTGACGAAGAACACTATGAATATGTTGTACAGCTGCACCGCCGCCTGCTTCATTATGAGCGCGTACGGCGTCCGTTTTGGCGCCGCGGGCTGGTTTGCCGCCAGCGCGGGGTTCACGCGCAGCGTTCGCTCTTGTAGTGTTTCGTGGTAGCGGTAGAACCTCTGAAATGATAAAATACAATGGTAAACTACGTATGAATTGTACTTTTGCATTTGTTAAATAAGTATATTGTAATAATATACTAATATTATTAGTACAAATGCAAGTGTGTCTGTATATTTCCGTCTGTCAGTCTGTCTTTAAATAAGGGGGGCAAACTAGCAAACGAGTCACCAGATAGAAAGCAACTACCGTCGCCCATGTTCACTCGCAACATTATGCAGGTGCGTCCGTCCTTCCGTCCGTCCGTCCGTCCGTCCGTCCGTCCGTCCGTCCGTCCGTCCGTCCGTCCGTCTGTCTGTCCGTCTGTCCGCAGACAGAAACATTTTCGCATTTATAATATTAGTATGGACCTCGTTTTCACACAAGCAGACATGTGTATAATAGTAACAGCTTACAAAATACTCACATTCAACGGCAAAGCGAAGTAAGTGTCAAAACATATCAGCAGCACAAACATGCCGACTATGAAGTAGTATATAGCCGACGTGCGCTGGCTGCCTGTGAAGGACGCTGAACCCCATTCGAGGAATGCCACCAGAGTGCCACATATGTTGGACCCGAGCACCACCGCTCCGGTGTACTGCGGAGGTAACCGAGCTGCCACCCCGTAGACGGTGTTTTGGAATATCGCGTTGAAACCTGTAAATTATGGGATTTGTTAGGTTTTCTAGCTGTAAAGCAACTTTAGTTGTAAATGTCGCTAGATGACAATAGTCTTATTGTTCACACCATTTTAAAATGTTGAAAGAATTGGTTTTAATTATTTTCTACAACTAGATCTTTTCTACAACTTCATAGAAATTGTAGATAAGGTAAGGGGTTGAAGTGTTTTTTCCATACTAACCAGGGTCACATTTCGGCTTGTATTTCGATAGGGGCTGATTTTTGATCGATCGATTGGTGTATTAAAAAGAGGTGGCCATAAGGGGTTTTTTATGTCAAAATTTTTAAAAGTGTTCCATAGTGCCCCGTTTCCGCCATTCCAAACCCTTTCTTTGTCTTACCGAAAGAACGAATTAGCCAAACACTCACCGTTCAAGAAAAACACCAGTACCATAGTTAGCCAGAAGAATATCTCCGGCCATTGTGAGCTGTCGACCATCGCCAGGACGACCGTTACCACGAAGATCAGGACTTCCATACATAACGACCACACGATACGAGTTGTCAGGTTACCGCTGGAAAAGGATATTTGTTAGGTTTTTTTTAATGAAATACATTACCAAACGAGCAAACGGGTCACCTGATGGAAAGCAACTACCGTCGCTCATGGACACTCGCAACATCAGAACAGCTGCCGGCCTTACAGGGAATACGCTCTCTTCCTGAAGGTTTGCAGGTCCTATAGGTCCGGAAATACCGCTGTTGACAGTTCGTTCCAGAGTTTTACAGTGCGCGACAGAAAGTTACGCGAAAAATGCACGGTGGAAGACTGCTAGTTGCTACTGATCAAGGTGATGAGGATGGTATATTTTTCGCGTGGGACGATGGCGAAAAGTTGCAGGTGGTATGATTCCGAACAATTCCTCAGAGCACTCCCCATGATACAACCAATAGAGGATGCAGAGTGAAGCTATGAAGGTAAGGAATAGTCTTGACTGCGAGAATAGGATAGTCATTTTTTTTGGTATACCGTGGCCAAATCGAATGTTAACTTCGTTTATTGACATAACATTTTCAATTAAAAAAAAATAGGACTTCCATACATAACGACCACACGATGCGAGTTGTCAGGTTACCGCTGAAAGGATGTTTGTTAGTTAATGTTTTTTTAATAAGGGGCCAAACGAACAAGCGGGTCACCTGATGGAAAGCAACTACCGTCGTCGCCCAGTAATAGTGAATAGTCTGACTGTGAGAATAGGACAGCAATGTTTTTGTTTTTGGTAAGTATACCTTGGTCAAATCTAATGTTTACGTGAACGAATGGAAATATTTCTTACTAGCTGTCCCGGCAAACGTTGTTTTGCCATTTAAAGTATATTATTTTCTACATCATCGGTTGATACATGTTTTACCCCCTCTTTTGTCCCCTAAGAGGGTGTGGGGGGGGGAAGGTCATACACCAGATGTTAAGTTGAAAAACACAGTTAATACCTAATATGAAGTAAGTCCACTAAAGAAAAAAGTTGTATACAAAATCTGACCCATCTTTGGTCCCCAGAGAGGGTTGAAAGGGGAGGGGGGGGAGGATTTTTGTACACCAGATGTTGAGTTGGAAGAAGACAAATATAATATATCTGTGAAAACCGTATGCAAATCGGATCAGTAGTTTTCGTGTTAAAGAAAAAAGTTTGATACAAAATCTGACCCCCTCTTTTGTCCCCTTAGAGGGGTGGGGGGAAAAAATTTTATACACCAGATGTTAAGTTAGAAGAAGATAAATATATCTGCGAAAACCACATTCAAATCGGATCAGTATTTTTCGTGTGATGCTGGAACAAACATACAGACAGACAGAAAGAGTGACAGACAGACAGACAGACAAAAAATTAACCACATTTTTGGCTTCTATAGCGATGTAGTGACAAAGGTAATTTCGGGTGTCATTTCATATCTTATAAGTACAGATTTTTCATTCCTACAACAGAATATTGTCTTCCTCCCGCACGCGCTTTGGTGACGCCCACTATCGTAATATTTTAATTTCGCCATAATTTCAAAACCAAAGGTCCAATTTTAATCATTCAAAGACCAAATATTATCTACATAAACTGTACTTAGTGATAAAATAATTTATTTTGATAAGGATTAATAGCGTGAGTAAAATATATTCGTTCAAATGTAGTCCAAAAAAAATTCAGGATTTTTAAATAAATAAATGGTTATTGTGCCTCACTCGACATAGATAGGTATAGTGTGTCGCGGACTTTTTTGTAGATATTTATAAGATCTACAATTACTTAGAACATTTTATGGTTCTATCTTTTATAGTTTAGGCAGCGTACGCAAAATAAGTAACTTTTCTAGCTGATTTTTTACACCTTGCGTCCGAAAAACTCAAATATCTTACGGAACCCTACTTTTTTCCAAAATAAAATGTAGCCTATGTTCAGCAGAAATAATGTAAGATTCCAATAGCAAAAGAATTTTTCAAATCGGTCCAGTAGTTTCGGAGCCTATTCGACTCAAACAAACAAACAAACAAACAAACAAACAAACAAAAAATCAAATCTTTCCTCTTTATAATAGTAGTGTAGATTTACGTTCCAGTCATATTAAAATACACTGGGCCTCTCAATAATAAAAATATCAACACCGTATGTACATATTATATTTAAGCAAGAAATACACGGCCGTCAACGGCGGTTGACGACCACGCAAGATCTATGAAAAACTGTGGTTGACAACACGTTGACAACAGTGTGGCTGGAAACGCGCATACAATTTTTTGCTGTTGACGACCGCCGTTGACGACCGTGTATTCGGTGTTTAATATTGATGACCCGTGTCCTATCTGTGCCAGTAAAATTTGTCATCCCAAGGTCATACTTATCAATAAATTGTGACCCGAAATCCATACTAATATTATAAATGCGAAAGTGCGTCTGTCTTTTACCTCTTCACGCTCAAACCGCTTAACCGATTTTGTTGAAATTTGGTATGGAGATACCTTGAGTCCTGGGAAAGGACATAGGATATTTTTATTCTGGAAAAATGAACGGTTCCCGCGCTATAAACGAATTTTGGCGCAACGGAGTTGCAGGCGTCATCTAGTAAACAATGAATTAAAGAGTAAAAGATTTGATCGACAAGAATGTAGCAATACTTAGGTGCTCCCACGTCTACGGAGACGCACGAGTGTTTTAGTACGGCGTCAGTCTACCCACTGTGTGTATGTGCGCTAGCAGATTACTGTTAGCCACTGCGTTGGAAGTGGGTTTCTACAACATTGGTAACAACTAACAAGAGAGATCTTCTTTAATTTTTTATTTTATTTTATTTTATTTTATTCAGGAAAACAAACAGTGCCAAATTACATATAAAACTTCTAGGAATATAACAATAATCAATTAAGATCTTTTCATTTTTAGGGTTCCGTACCCAAAGGGTAAAAACGGGACCCTATTACTGAGACTTCGATGTCTGTCCGTCTGTCTGTCCGTCTATCTGTCTGTCTGTCTCCAGGCTGTAACTCAAGAACGGTAGTAGCTAGAGAGTTGAAATTTTCACAGATTGTGTATATCTGTTGCCGCTTTAACAACAAATACAGAAAATAAAATAAAGTTAATATTTAAGGGGGGCTCCCATAGAAGAAACATGATTTTTTGGCCTTTTTTGCTCGTAATCAATAATGGTAACAGCTAGTCACTTGAAATTTTCACAAAATCCTTAATTGTATTTTTACTTTATTAATTAATAATAAAATTAAAATAAAGTAAATATTTAAGGGGAGCTCCCATACAAAAAACACAATTTTTTGTCTACTTTTACTCTATACCGGTACGGAACCATTCGTGTGCGAGTCCGATTCGCACTTGGCCGATTTTTTTCAGAAACCCAATAACAAATTTAAAATCGCTCAGCAAGGCTGGAGACTTTAAGAGCATGACGTATGCTACAAGGAAGTAAAATCGAGGAAATTGCTTCCTAGGCAGTTTAGTTACGTCAATTCAATATTAATTGTGACAACAAACCCAGCCGACAGGGCTGGGTTCGACGTAACACGACCAAACTAGGTAGGTCTCCCATCTGCCTAGGAATCAACTTTTCTGATACTACAATAGCAACCAATAATGTATATTTGTATGATCGCGATCTACCAATAACGCCTGAACTACCAATAGCGTGTCCCCATACCCCGCTTACTCCTCATCCCACACTAATTGCTACTAATAATAATAGTCCAAGTAGCACTAAGCCAATGCCTAGTCTACCCAATATTAACGAATATATTGAACCAGCTGAACATTTTCCATGGACTAGGAGCGTGATGCTTAACAGCATCTGATGATAGTCCGAGTGGCTCTACTGCCTAGTTATATCTTAGCTTATAAGTCAGACTCACCCGATCTTAACGAATATATTGAACCAGCTGAACGCCAGATTCGGGACCTGCGCCGCCCAGCCCAGGTACGGCATGAAGTTGTTCGCGTACTGCGGCGCGTCCTTCAGCTTGTACGACACGAAGTAGTCGCGGGCTGTGATGAACATGTTCCATGCTGTGAGCGTACCCAGACCGTGGACTAGGAGGGTGATATATATGAGCCGCCATCTGTCTTTCGGCGGCGCTAGGTCCATGGCGATACCTGGAAATAGATGTTTCAAGTTTTATAATATGCTTTATGTTCATATTAGAAAAGAATATAAGCCGCGGTTCGGCGGCTACACAACGAGATGACAAGCAAATATTATAATATGTAAATCACAGCGCGACCGCGCCGCTATTTAAATAAATCGTTACATACATTTCCTTGTAATCGTATAAGGTTTTTGCTATATTATCCCAATTTCTATTTTATTAATCTAATATATTATAACCTTGTCCAATTTGCTAATCCCTAGAGAGAAACTTTTTCTATAGCGGCATGCATGCGCAAAGTCCTCTTTGGGACTTCGGTTCTAGTGTGGTATTTCTACTGTCCAGAGGTGAAATGTAATAAACAACTATATTTCTGTTTCCTCTTTATCAGGAAAATATTAAACCGATTGTAAATGACCTCACCAATTAAACCGTTTACTCTGAACAAAGTTATCAGATTAATCAATGCAAGAAAATTGCAATTTAAGTAAGAGAAACTATATCGATATGTATGCACCTACTAGATTTTGAAGGCATTTTGCGCCGAATATAGGATAAAAACTATTCTATGAAGATAGAATCGAGTTCCGGAAATTCACCATACCATATTCATGGAAGGGGAATCTTTGGTATTTACAGAGTAGAGACAGATATTCAAGTATTTATGAAACTCTATATACATACTTGGTCCGAATATTATTTCTAGGCAGTAGGCACATCTACATAATAGCACATTTTTGAATGTAGATCCTTCTTTAGCCTTTTCAGGGTTCCGTAGTCAACAAGGAACCCTTATAGTTTCGGTCTGTCCGTCCGTCTGTCCGTCTGTAGTGTGTGTCTGTCCGTCCGCGGTTTTGCTCAGAGACTATAGGACCTACAAAGCTGTAATTTGGCATGAATACACAATATATTAAAATATTAAGTTTTAAAGTGGAAAAAATCGTTAGAGTCCAGTGTCCCCCCCTTCTACCAGCTAAACGGTTGCTTTTGGAAATGTGAGAAAATTCACGGGAGTAGGAAATATGCTGTATCACGGCTAAGAAGACTTTATAAGTTATTGAGTAATAGTCGATCAACTAAAAAAAATGTATTCAGCGAAGTATAAAGGAACTTTTCGTTCAAATTCCTTTGAAAGTAACTGAGATGATGTTGTTAGTAGTGTAAAACATGTTATAATTAATGTACATTCATTGACCATACAAAAATTTTCCAAATCTAGCGGTACTACGGAACGCTACATTGCGCGTGGCCCGACACGCACTTGGCCGGTTTTACTTTAAAGTTTTCATGCTATACCAAGAGGCAATACCTGTGTTTGAAGACACTTCTTCCATCCAACTTTTACCATTTATATTTTACACAGTTACAAATTACCAAATGACCAATATACACAGTTACAAATTATATTGTATCAATATATTTTAATAACAAACATATTCACACTACAATACGCGTGTATTTTGATTGAGAACATACTGTATCCACTGGTAATGCTATTGTATTGTTAATACAATCGCTACGATCAAAGTGGAAAATTAAACTGAAGTTTGTTGTATGTTTATTTTTCTCTATGAGTTTGTGGTTGGACGTCATGAAAATGTGTGAAAATGTCTTTTCTTCTGAGACTTCACTGACAATTGTTTTCTAATACCTCGGCCACACATATGCGTCTATCGTTACGAAGCTTCGTGCTCAATACGGTACCATTGGACGATACACGCAGATCGTCCAATAGTATCGTCTCATAGCACGAAGCTTCGTGACGATAGGCGCAGGTGCGGCCGGGGCATGAGCATGACTGGCATGAGACATAGACTATAATGTCATGGAGCATTCCAAGTTCCTCACACTCTATCTCATAATGCGTTTAGGCATATTAACTACAAGAAATATATACAACTTTTTTTCTGCGAAGTTTGTACGGTGTACCTCAATTCTACTAAATTATGCAATGTTATTGTAGCTTCCTTGATCGGATTTATGCTCAGTTCCTTTTCGGCAGGTCGAGCTATTCAACAGGGTTGGCGGCTACATGAAGTTGCAGCAGACGACGTGTAGTCGCGACACAACTGGTTTCTATGTATTTCTATGAAAGTGTCGCTAGCTGCGGAGAGTATTTCATAGAAATGTAACAGAAACCAGTAGTGTCGGACCACACGTCGTCTGCGGTTGCTTCAGGTCAGGACGACCTTTAGTCAGTATTTTGACGTTGGCCAATCAGAGGCGCTAGTGGATGAATAAACATCAGTCAAAAGTCCTCAGAAACTAGAAATTAGTCCTATCAAACTAAAAACTATGTCATTGCCAAAACATCCCTACAGTAGGCTGGTCTAAGCTCTACAGAACGTGACATTTGGACACCCATATTTCGTAGACAAGCGCTCTCCAGAGACCAATAACATTATTTTTAGGGCTTTCAACTATTTCAGCCGAAAACATTAAAGCTGACAGGCCAATTCTTTCTTTACATACTTTTTAGTTTGTTTAAAATTTAAATGATTTGATACTAGTAGCGTAGAGAGACTAATATTGTCTGGTCTCCCAAATACCTGAACCGATTTTCATAAGATTTTACATAAAGATACTTTGAGTGCGTACTGAGAAAGGTCTGCGACAAATAAATTAAGTAGCAACGAGGATGCGGGTCAAATCTAATAAAAGGTTAGAAACTTTTTAAATATGAAAATAAGTGGGTACAAAATTCGGCCTTACCCTTACCCCCCAAACTGATAAGATTTTGATTTACATTTTTTGATTTGATTGTAGAAATACACATTAACTACTTGTATAATCCTATAAGACCTAATTTAAAAAAAATACCAATAAAAAATGGCGGATTTCCCGCCCAAAAGATCGATTGTGGTTCAAAGGAGTTTAATTGACCGTTCTCTCAAATGATGCGACCCCATTCCCGCTCTACGAGCAGAGTACTGTTCTATTTTTCTATTTTCAATGATCCATCTCAATCAGATTCTTGATAATATTTACGTTCAATTCGCAGTATGATCAAAATATGGTTAAAAATATGGGCGAGTCGGGCACAATTGACTTATTCCTATCTTCCAACATAGCCATTAGCCATCCACCACCCAAGTTTGAGAATTTTCCAACCTACTTCAGGTTGGATAGTGGAAATATTTACGTATTTATTATTTTACTTAAATATTCCCCCCTATTATCTCCCAACAAAACTAGCCCATGGGCCATGACATGTGGTTTTCTGTATGTAAATGGCTGCAAAAAACGAGATTTGCCCGGAGCGGCTATTTAGCTATAATATCGATTATCGGGCCCTGCGACTGCGAGTCAACGCTGTCTCTCAAGTGTGTGACGTATTCGTGAATAACTTGATTTAACATCATGCGCAGTCCTATATTTTGTTTCACAGGGGACATGTCACATAACCTCCAAATCTAGGCCATTACCATGTGTCAATCACTATTATTCTTGATTTCCCATCCCAATTCAGGCTGTAACCACGCCTGTTTGTCACTTGCACCTATGAACCAACTGAAGAAGTGTGTGAACCAAATGTCGTGATTTTTCTCTCTTCATGAAACGACCTCCTCCGAGAATTTCAGCCAGGGCAAAAGACGGCGCTTACCAACTAAACTTTACAACAGCATTTATCCTAATTTCTATGCTAAGCAGATTTACGTAATTTGATTTACCATAATATACATGACATCACTAGACGTGATAAATGTTTTAATGAAAAATTTACATCTTTAGAAGATAACCAATAGAGTAAACCAATAATCCTACATCAATACTAGAACTAGTTTTTGCCAGGACTTTAACTCCATGTAGTTTAGTCAGCACTGAGCGTCCGTGGCCTAATTGCCAATTGGTAGACCTTTGGTTAGCACTCGCAGAGTGCAGGTTCGATCCCGGGTGGAGGCGTGTACCAATGAGACATTTTCAGATCTCAAGTACATAATACGGACGCTCGTACGGTGAAGGAAAACATCGTGAGGAAATCCGCACATGGTTGGTCCCAGACGTATTGACTAGTTCTTTCCTCTGGACTAGGCCGACTGTTACGAGAATGCCGTGTGCGCTTGGGCAACCATACGGCAATTTAAAAATCCTGTCCCAGGCACTACAGTATTTGAAGAGTCTTCGCTCTGAAAATACCCTATAAATCATCCACAATGGATGCAAAGGCCTAGTTAACTCCATGGTTGGTTAGGTTAGGACCCAAAATTCACTTCTACTCTGGTTTTTAAAGACATTGGCATCCAGTTTCCAATCTAAAACGCAATTTTTTCCGCTGCGTACAATCTAAATCGTAATGGGAGGCCTGGTAATATAAATAGATGGCGGTTTGATTAGATCAGAGTGACTGATTGTAAGTGTCCATTCAATTTCCTATGGGTTCAATCGGCTAATGTCACCACACGCCATCCATGTGCTCGCTATTATTTACTTTGCGATATTATGACTCCTTTTTGGTAATATTACCAAGGGTTTTAGGGGTTTCAATAAGGAATCTTAGGGTGTGCACTGTACGTCGATCCATTTTTGACGTTTTAATCCTTCGATCGCGGATTCTTGGAAATCTATTGTTCTCGTCTTCGTGGTGTGATGCGCTGACATACTTATAATAAGGTGAAGACTGAAGATCTTTGTTCCTCGCTATGAATTTCCTTCCTTTACAAACAAGACAGAAGGAAGTAATTTGGTCAAAAAATCTCGTCAAAATTTCTTGGCTCATGTCCAAAAATATCCAGTAAGCTCTATCATTGAAAAAACATTTAGGGCCTGTTTCACCACTCCCTGATAAAGTGTCGGAAAGGCTATCCACAACTTTTTTGACAGATTCTCTATACTCTGTCTGTCAAGTTAAGTGGTGGATAGTGAATCTGGCACTTATCTGGAAGTGGTGAAACAGGCCCTTAGTTACGGGTTTATAAAACCGTTCGGTATAATTTTTAACAGCCGCTCAGGCAACAATTGCAAGAATGCCCCTAAAGGGCCATTAAGTTTTTTCCCACATTCCACGTCCCTTTGAGGGTTGTCATTAGGGAGGCCCTTCTCGCAAGGTCAGTTTTAGCGATAAACGGCTGAACTTTTATGGGTACATATGTATATGACTCCGAAATTAGCTAATTACATAAGTAATGGGAGTTTCTACATCAGAAGCTGCATAGATGGGTGTTGACGTTTGGCGTTAGTTATCAGTTCCAATCCAATTGGTATTGAGAATTAATCCACAACACCTCTGCTTAACGTCCCATACATAAATGTAGAAACGTTAAAAAACTTTCGCATGTCCACAGTTACCACATTTTCCCCCAAATGTCATCTTTTTACCCATCCAAATACCATAACACTTATACATTGTACCACATTTCTAATCTATTGACACTTCATAAAATAACTAGACCAATAGTTTAGCCGCCACGGGATCTCAAACATAAGGCCTTGTTACACCAACCGAGTAGAGGTGGCGAGGCAGTGATTTCGGCTAATTTTATTGGCCGAGAGCACTGTCTTGCCACACTTATCGGTGGATGTAATGGCCCAGAGGCTGCGAAAACCATTACCCTTTTGGCTTCGCCGTAGTACCTACGGGTAATGTCCTCCTTACCTTTAAGATTGAGGGTGTCATCGGGTAGGTTCGCGCCCTCCCACGCCGGGGTGAGCTTCACCGGCTCATTGCGAAGGAACGGTGCCCGATCGCCATCCTTACTGTCCCACCCTGGAACACGGAGAATTACTGTTAGCACATACATTATACAGGCAGAAGAAGTGAAAATAGTTAATCATACTACATGGGTAAATTTGCATTTGCATAGAAACTGAATAAAATAAAATAAAAATTGTAAGAAGAATAGAGGAAGGAAGAAGTTTTAAGCATCGGGTTCATAAGTCATTGATTTCATACCAGTGTGTATTTAAAAGTAAACAAGACGAAAGAGTAAAAGAAAATAGAGATCAGTTATTCGAATTATTATATAATTAAAATATCCTATAAAAATTTCTTCACCAACCAAAATAAAACGTAGACCCTGACGAGTTCTTTACATCGTCTCTATACGCCTTTTTGTCGAAATACTTTAAATTTCAAGAATATTTTCAGCACAAAATCCTTGCAAAAATGTTACGGGGCAAAAAATATCTCACATTCCTTCACTGTCCACTTTTTAAAAACAGAAAAACTTTGGAACCAAGATGGCGCCTATTCAGAACACAGACGCATTAGCTTATGGTAACAAATAACAATACCATGGTTGTCCTAATCGTAACTTATCGCATATTAATTGCATTTTAATTGGTACGGTCGAGTGGTCAAGCCATTGGCCGTATAGCCATAGATAAAATACTCTTTTTATCTTTTACTTTGTGACTAAACAATGAACATAAAGTACTAATTATGGTTTTTAAAAAGTTGTAACATTGAATCTAGAATTTACATTTTTTTAAACGGGCGTTGGCCGTCGGGACGGGACCACTGCATCTCCTGTGTCGCCAGGATCGACAGCGGTATCCAACCACGAAAACCCTTTCATATGATCTCAGGGAGCCCGAGGGACATGCTGAAACTGTCTTGGGACCCGCAACGAAATTAATCAGAAGAAAAGAGGAGTAGGACTCTAGAGTCTAGACTATTATTACTGCCCAGTTGCGCAATTAACTGGGTTTAATGTTTTGTTATTTCTCCGACTCTTTGTAGTAATGAAGTAGATATAGCTTGATGTCCTAGGTTTCAAACCACGAGACGAGCGATGAAATTTGACATTTAACATAGTTTTGTGACTTGTATTGTGAATTGAACCATAATATAGTAAATTTCAAGTTTTTCAAATAAGTATTAGTAAATTTAAAACTATGACATAGAAACTTTGGGAGCTAAGAATACTATGGCTAAGACCCAATAATTTTCAATTAAATCATCATTCATCACATACAGCCACAGTCTTTGTTTTCAAACAATATCATAGGGACATAGTTCAAACATTTGAACTATGCCCTATGAGTCACAAAGAATCATCTCTTACCTAACACTTATCAAGAAGATAAGATAGCTGTATTTAGGGCGATCAAACACTATTATGTAACTTAAAACCCCACTGAAACACCATAAAATGTGCTGTGAAGAGACCATATTCCAAAATAAATAATAATGCTTCGCAAATCACACTGTGCGTTTTATGTAGAGTTTCTGACTATGATATAATATTATTAATATTGTGTCCGATCAGAGTAATTGATTAATAATGGCATAATTACACTATTTGGTCGAGTTATGTCAAGTCAATGTTAGTATCGTGATTAGGCTGGATATGACACTTCACACTAACCGACCAAATTACGTAGGTCCGCTATCGTCCTCCAAGAATCCATTTCTCCGATTGGCGATTACTATCGGAATTTTCACGTTCATAATGTCACCAAAAATCGACACTTCTAAGGAATTTTTAAACAAGATCATTTTTAAAGCACATAAAATACCTCAATAAAGTATACCACGATGCTTAGTGTTTATCAAAGCACTGTTTATTGTCATGATTTTAATAACACATAGGTCATACAATAATTCAAGACCTAGAGCCTAAGCTAAAGGACCACTCAATCTGAATTGTAATTTGTAACACAGTAAGGTCAAAAGGTGAACAACTCCTACATTTTGGAAGGCCAATAAACTTTGATCTGTATGCGGGTAATATGCTCGATTTATACGCGTGCTTCACTGAATAAATTCTAGACTTATACTTAAAGGCGTGACTTTTGTTTTACGGAATTTGCTTAAGCGAATTTTAGGGAAAAAACTTATGACAACGTTGGCCAATGATGAGCAAATACTCGTTTAGGGTCCTAGGGACATAGTTACTTTGCGGAATTCCAGAAATCGAAAAGTGTCTGTGTGTTACCTCTTCACGCCCAAACCACTTAACCAATTTTGCTGAACTTTAGTATGGAAATACTTTGAATCTTGGGAAAGGAGTAAAGACATAGTATAATACCTTTTGCGAGTTTCTTACGCCGCCGGTTCTTCTCGCCGGGTTAGTTCCCGAACCGGTGATAGGCGTCGTAATTTCTACGTTCTTCGGACTTTTAAAAAAGTGTATTCATGATACCTATCTTGAATAAAAAGATTTTATTTTCATTTATTTATTTTTTATTTTTAATCCCGAGAAAATTCACGGTTCCCGCGAGATAAACGCATTTTGACGCAATGGAGATGCGGGCATCATCTAGTTACTAGTCTATACTCTACAGTCTATACGTCTGGGTTTCCTCACGATGTTTTCCTTCACCGTATGAGCATCCGTAATCCGTATTGTGTACTTGAGATCTGAAAACGTTTCATTGGTACACGCCTCCACCCGGGATCAAACCTGCAAACCTCGAGTGCGAAAGGTCTACCCACTTGGCCACGGACGCTCTTGAATAGTAAATACGGCACGGAAATATATTTGTTAGTCTACATCAGCAAGCATCTACAATTTTACATTCCATACTAAGGCCCACTTGCGCCAATCTGGGTTAAAGTTAACTCTGAGTTAAACATCATGACATCTCTATCACTGACTTGGTGAGTGACAGATATGACATGATGTTTAACTCAGAGTTAACTTTAACCCAGATTGGCGCAAGTGGGCCTGAGTATATTATACTGAATACAGTTTGTTACTAATATGTGCTAATTTAATGTATTCTGTGGTACAGCCAACATCCTGTAACGTCATATGTTACAGGATGTTGGGATTACGACAAGTATGCGTGCTTTGACGCTCCTGTATAAATATTTGAGACGCCTTTGTGATAAGCCACGTGGTGTTATACAAGCAACATAACATAGTTGAAACCTCAGAGTAAAGCAAGAAATACACGGTCGTCAACGGCGGTTGACAACCACGCAAAATATATAATGAATAACTCATAACTGTATTTTAAAAAGATAAAACCGACTTCAAAATTGTACGTAATTGAGAATGAAAACTTCCTATCTCTAAAACTACTGAACCGATTTTGATGATAAAAATAATCACTCAAATCGGACTTGTAGTTCCGGAGATATGCGTGAACAAACATAAAAACATACATACATACATACATTTTTGAAATTTGGCACATTTGTTCAGAAGCTGTTATAGATTAACATAATATGCAAAAACTGGGCAGTTTGGAAATATTACATACATACGCGTCGAATTGATAACCTCCTTTTTTTGAAGTCGGTTAAAAACTGGTTGGCAAATGGCAACACGTTGGCAACCGCCACCGCCGTTGGCGACCGTGTATTTCATACGAGTTTTGTATCTACACTCTACAGTAGCAATCCATACTAATATTATACATAAATGAGAAAGTGTCTATCTGTCTGTCTGTGGTCTGTCTATTACCTTTTCACGCTTAACCGCTGAACCG
Source organism: Plebejus argus (assembly GCA_905404155.3). Taxonomy (NCBI): domain Eukaryota; kingdom Metazoa; phylum Arthropoda; class Insecta; order Lepidoptera; family Lycaenidae; genus Plebejus; species Plebejus argus. The sequence goes on along the minus strand of FR989947.1, from coordinate 3,875,110 downwards.
ACTTAACTATTTGCTATGGAGATACTTTGAGTCCAGTGGACATAAGACACTTTTTATCCCAGTATGGATCTTGTGCGATGAGCGAATTGATCTGTTGATGAATTTTCTAAAATCTAATAAAGGAAAACTTGTATATCCCAGTGGGACCGGAATAACATAGCCTGTATGAGACTGAAATATCGGTGTCGCAGTTGACGAATTTGTATTTGGTTATGCATCGGTTTTTATTGTGGCAATCAATTCGTCCATATTTGACATTAATTAATGGTCGTTGCCTGTTTTCTGCCCACAATCCACATGGTGACTGTCATTGGTTTATTTTTAATCTTGCTCATGTAAAAGGCGAGGGTCTTGAATCTTGATATAATAGTCAAAATAATTCAAAGAGGCACCAGCGGTCATTATCCTCTGTAGTCTAGGAGCTATGTGAAAAATTTAACTTTTATGAAGACACAGACTAGATTCATCGGAAAGGCTCTTGAGTTCGAACTTAACGTTCGAAATCGATGCAAAATACGATATTTTGGCCCTTAGACTAGAAACATCAGTCCCTTTATTGTCAATCACGGTTAGTATAGAAAACACAGAGAAAACGATGTAATATGACAAGTCAATGCCCACTATGGACAGAATTCAGCAATTTGAGAACAGATGATCACAAATCCAGATCTACATTGGGCCAGGATAACATCCACAAATCACAATCGATATCGAGTACAGGTCATCACTTATCAGTCCTCATAGACGAATATAATATTATATACTAGTTGACCCGGCAAACGTTGTTTTGCCATTTAAAGTATTTCTACTTCATCAGTTCATACAAAATCTGACCCCCTTTTGGTCCCCTCAGAGTTGGGATAGTTTATACACCAGAAGTTGAGTTGGAAGAAGACAAATATATCTGCGTAAACCGTATGCAAATCGGATCAGTAGTTTTCGTGTTAAAGAAAAAAGTTTGATACAAAATCTGACCCCTTTTTGCCCCCTTAGAGGGGTGGGGGGAATTTTTTTTATACACCAGATGTTAAGTTGGAAGAAGACAAATATAATATCTGCGAAAACCGCATTCAAATCGGATCAGTAGTTTTCGTGTGATAGTGGAACAAACAAACATACAACAGACACAGACAGACAAACAGACAGACAGACACTGACTACATTTTTGGCTTCTATTGCGATCTAGTGACACCGCCCGCTTATTATTTTTTGAATATCTTTATTCTACAGTTTTATTATATGTATAGATATACCAGGAAATTGATTCCTAGGCAGTTGACGGACTAACGTCATTTGGTCGGATCATGTCAATTCAATGTAAGGCGTCTCCCAGACAGACGCGGTCGCGGCGGCGCGGGCGGTCAGTTGTTTGTACTGCCACCGCCACCGCGTGTGTCTGTGTCGTTCCTAGAACTTTTAAGTCATCCAACTGACCGCCACCGCCACCGCTGCCCGCGTCTGTCTGGGAGACGCCTTATTCGTGATCTGTCGGCTGGGTTTGACATAACGCGACCAAACTACGTAGGTCCCCCATCTGCATAGGAATCAACTTCTCTGATAGTACAATCTACATGTTGTGACTTCTGAGTTGTGCTGTATCTCTTATACTTACCAGTAGGCAGTTACCAATTTGCAACCAAACACGTGACCTATCTGGTACGGGTATAAAAACATGGCGCATAGATATTTTTAAACGTTATCACAAAGTAAACAAATATTACTATTTACTATGCAGAGATTATAGAGCTAACATATTTTTCAGAAAGAATAACATAGAGCAGAAGTAGGATATGAAAAAGACAATTCTACCGAGTAATGTGCTAAACGAAGAAAAATAGTAGGTTCTGAAAATATTATATTACCCATTATACTGGCCAGTGGGCATGTCATCACTCGTCAAGAATGGACGCCGTGCTGTTGCAATATGTTCCGAAATATTTTCCATGTTTCTATCTTGTTTCTATCATTGTCTATCTTAAAACTTTTCTACGTATACAACAAATCTTCATATCTAAACAAGGTCGCCATAGTTTTAATACTAGGTTAGATATATCTCTACAATGTGAGAATAATGAGAAAACTTGAAGCCTGCAGAGCTGCCAACATTCAATTATCGTGTTAAAGGACTGTTCTATACCTACCCTCATTATTGAGTTAAATGGAAGAGGTCACTACGATATTCCTGATAAACGCTATCGCTTTTTCTCAGAAAAGATAGATAAGGACATGAACATATTTTTATCTGCTGTACAGTGTCTAAATTCTTTAGGTGGCAATGGCTTTGAAGCATTGTCAAAACTAAGGCATAAGAGCCCGATCAAAGGAGCTGGTCATTACACTAATTAATAATAATGCAAATAGACTATACGGCACACGCCGTAACCTGGCTGAAGCGGTCATTGACCCTCTGTCAAAAACATTCAATCGCTTTTAGTCACCGACCACACAGGTAATGGTACAAAGAGCAGCCCTTTGCACATGTTCAGCTAAACCCTTAAAAAGCCAGGCCACCGTTTTTCACCTGTGAAAGTTATACACCTCATTTGAACTAGACATCCTATTTCCTAATTACCTATAGGGCTTCAATATCATGTGTCTTCAAGACGGATAGGTTTACTTACTAGTTGTACTTAGAAGTTTGTTATTTACAACTTAGAAATGTGTTCCTTTGAGGAATGAAAAGAGGGCTTCATGAAGTGCAATTTTTTTAGCGGCGCCGTGCACGTTTTTGGAGGTAGTTATTAAAATGTTAAAGTCGTGCCAAGAACTTTGGAAACATTATCTAATCGAAAATTGGTAAGACGGCGAAGGTAGAGACGTTAGAATCGATTTTCTATCTTGCAGCGAATTTGTACGTTGTAACAATCTGTTCTGAGCTCTTTTCACTTTCAAAAACAGTATTTTGAGTTTCAGAAGCTCAACATTTCACTGCTTTCCATCGACTAAATATACTTTTTTTAAATAAGTTGGCGTGTATTCCCAACATTTTTAATAGCAGGCAATTTAAAAGCACTGGATTTTATAAATTATTCATCAGCAATTCAGCACCGCATGTTCAGGCATCGATTAGTATTTTGTGACGTCACATCGTAAACAAACGTTTACCTGGGTTACCTAAATACATAAATTGTTGGAGTTTGGAACAAGCACCCTTTGACCGTAACTTTCTGAGGAACAAAAAATATAAAAATAACTGTATTGGAAGTTAGAAAAGAAAGGAAGTAGGAATCAGAAAATAAATAAGGTGAAAAGAGTTGTTGCCTTCAAGACCTTTTTATTCGGGCCTTCAAAACTTCTTCATTGCACTGTTGAGTCTTTTAGGAAGTTTCCCGTTGAATGTCTAGTCACAAAGCACAAATTATTAGCTAAGCGTTTTGACAAGGTCGAAATAAGAACGAGTCGCTACGAGAAGAAAGCAGCACAATCCCCTTCCTTTTCATCTTCATTTTTATTAGGGTTCCGTACCCAAAGGGTAAAAACGGGACCCTATTACTAAGACTTCGTTGTCTGTCCGTCTGTCCGTCTGTCCGTCTGTCTGTCTGTCTGTCTGTCTGTCTCCAGGCTGTAACTCAAGAACGGTAATAGCTAGAGATTTGATATTTTCACAGATTATGTATTATCTGTTGCCGCTATAACAACAAATACTAAAAATAAAATAAAATTAATATTTAAGGGGGGCTCCCATACAACAAACGTGATTTTTTTGGCCTTTTTTGCTGTCGCCAGGCCGTAACTCACGAACGGTAATAGCTAGAGATTTGATATTTTCACAGATTATGTATATCTGTTGCCGCTATAACAACAAATACTAAAAATAAAATAAAATGAATATTTAAGGGGGGCTTCCATACACCAAACGTGATTTTTTTGGCCATTTTTTGCTCTATATCAAAAATGGCAAGAGGTAGGTACTTGAATTTTTCACAAAATCCTTAGTTATATGTGTAATTTTATATTTAATAATAATAATATTAAAATAAAATAAAAAATAAGGGGGGCTCCCATACAAAAAACACAATTTATGGCCTAATTTTGCTCTATAATGGTACGGAACCCTTCGTGCGCGATTCCTACTCGCACTTGGCCGATTATTTTAAATCCTTTCATTATTTTGTATTTATAAAAATTTTTTCAGCGTTCAAACTCATAGAATTAACGGACAGACCAACTTTGCAATATTAATATGGACCATGGATGTATCACGTAGATAATACAGTTATTGGAAGTCGAAACTTGGTGCTAATTCTGTTTGCGAGTTGATGCAATTGCGGTGAGTTCGATCAACGTCTATTGATTTAGTAGTGTTTTGAGTGAGAGCTGCGAATCGAGTTATTATGAACTTTAGCTCGCGACTCCGTCCGTTAAATTCATGGAAATATAACATTGTTTCGTGATGAAAAATAGCTAACATCACCCGAAATTTCATCAAAATCCGTGGAATAGTTTTTGTATGGAAAAGCAACAAACTTACATGCACGAACAAAACCGCCAGCAGGTAGGGTAGGAACTAGGAACTAGGCTGTATACCCCTTTCGAGATTGCGAGATGCCGGAAAAAGAACAAGGATTTTTTGTAGGGTTGCCACCTCTAAAGACTTAGAAGTATTTGGCAAATCAAAATATTTTGGCAAGTCGATATGGAGCCGGGCGTAGCTCCGAAGCATCTATGGCTGGATTTATGCGCCCACCCGAACGCGCGCTTTGGCGGAAACACCGAGGGATTACAATCAAATGTATGTAAATGATAGCGCGACCGCGCCGCTTTTCAAATGAATCGTTACATACATTTACTTGCGATCTCGCGGTGTAGCGGCCACCGTACGTTCGCGTCGCCGCATTAGTCCAGTATATGAGTCAAAATGGTGCGATTTTAGCCACTATAAATGTGGATGATACTTGGATGACATGGATGTCAAGGCTTTAGTGTTAGTCATAACTCATAAGTCAACCCTCTTAATGGGTTATGAGAGTAAATTAAGAGAGCTCAGTACTATCTCTACTATCTACAGAACCGCGGGTGTAGGAGGGTGTTTTAGGGCTTTTTACACCTACCGATTACAGTGGCGAGACAGTGCTCTCGGCCAATCAAATTGTCTATTTGCACTGTGTCGCCACTCTACTCGGTAAGTGTGCTTAGGCCTTAGGCCTTTAGGAACGCCTACGCTACTGGAAGGTAGAGTTTTTGACCACTTTTTTGTTTTTTTTTTCAAGAAAACTCAGTCGGTTCATATCAGAACTTGGCAAGTGGCAACCCTAGTGAAGATGCATCATTCCATTAAAGTCAATTAGATGCTACGATTTGATCCACTTGTATTTTAATCCAGTCCTCTTGAATCAAGATTCGACAAAGATGGATTTGCATTTTCAATGGACGTGGATGGATAAATGGTGCTCATTTCTGTATTTCATTCCTACTATTTTAACGAAACAATAATGCGTTCATTCCTTATTCGATCCCGTCAAAGGATGTGATATCCGTTTCCTACAAATAGTAAATACTAGATGACGCCCGCAACTCCCAACGCTCTAAGATAACTCCTTACGCCACAACTCGTTTATCGCGCGAGAACCGTACATTTTCCGGGACAAAAAGTATCCTATGTCCTTTTACGGAATATTATCATTCTATACTATATAACCTATAGGCATCAAAAGCTTTTCTGTAAAATAGCGCGTCGTTGGTTGCAACAAAGTATCAAGTATTTGTGTACATAGAGCCATCAAAATATGCATACAAAGTGAAAACAATAGACGTATTAACCTCCGTATTATGACTTATGGACTCATGAGTCATCAACGAAGACACACTGGTCAGATATTCTGATGTGATGGTGAATGAATGATAAGAGTCACCACAAAACAAAACACTTAGTAAATTTTGAAAATGCAGTAAAGGCATTATGGTTACATATTAATTTTGTTTTTATTTTAGTATTGGATGTTATAGCGGCAACGGGAAAACACAATCTGTAAAAATTTCAGAACTCTAGCTAGAACGGTTCTTGAGATACAGCCTGGAGACAGACAGACGGACAGAGTTCAGACATCGAAGTGTCATTAATAGGGTCCCGCCCGTTTTCACGATTTTGGGTTACGGAACCTTAAAAACCTAGACGTCCTTGGAAAAGTTTTCAAAGAAACCGCATAAGTGAGACATCATGCCACTTGTGAAATATAATATCTTACACATCGATTTATATGTCTAAGTCTATGATCTTACAACTGCGGAACTATGTTTAACTCGACAACTTTATGAAGTAAAATATAATATTCAATTATTTTGTATCCCGTTCGGCAGACACGAAGATATTCAGCCATTGACGTTGCTCTACGTGTTTCATTCACACACGAAATAATAGGTCAATGATCGATTTCTACGCGTTCGGCGATTTAGCTATAGATCGGGCTATCATGTTAAGATAGAGCGTCCTCGTTCCATTGTTTATTATCTACTAAACTAGATGACCTGTGAACCTAAATAACCTAACCTAACCTTTCTTTTTTTGGGTGGAGAAATACCATTATGCATCCCCGGCAGCGTTGGGGAGAGACTACCGGGGTATGTGGGACTCGCTACGGCCGATGAGATGATAAGTGGCCGCAGCTCTACCCACTAAAACCCGACCGTGTTCCTGCTTCCGCGCTGGACGGAGACGGGAGAGTCTGTGACATGCCTTCCGTGGCTTCCGTCCGCGCTCACCTGCTCTCGCCTCTCACCCAAAGCAGGCCCCACATGAACCTAACCTAACCTAGCATATTATTTCTCATCATACAAACCTTTGCTGGACTTCCACGAATATTTTAGGACTAGACTCAGCCAAATCGGTTTAGTCGTTCTCGAGTAACTAGAAAATAGAGAATTTTGGTATTCGGTGTATGTTATGAGTTATGAACTTATGAGTTATGACTATTCCAATTTCTGCAATCTACCAATTAATAAAGCACCGGAAAAGTTTTTGGCTAACCAATTTCGGTGTATTCTGTCTAACACGCGATTCTACCCCTAACCTAAGGTCATCAACCACATTTCCAACGAAATAAAAAATGCAGTTCGGACTATTAAAACTTAAAATGGCGGTATTATTTTGGCGGGAAATTATAATATGGCTAAGAGCGAGGCCACGTTCTTCGTTGTGTTGCGGTGAGTCGTCCCAACGATATTAAAAGGACCTCTGTATAATACAGGACTTGATAAGTAACTACGAATATGCTTCTTTACACGTTTTGCCTGTTTTAGTCCATCATGGGCCAATGTCATTTGATCAGACTGCATTACACATATTTGACGCCACATTGGGTTGCTACATTCATTGTTCTTTCTTCATTCATTCTTCGTTGTTGTGACGGAACAACGAAGAATTCGGAGTGAGAGAGTGAATGACGCGCTGCGCTGTCTGTTTCATTGTATTATCGCGCGTCGCCTCAACGCACAACGCGTTATTCCTCCGCACCGCAGCTGTTATAGAGCGTTGCTTCTAAATAAGGTCATAAACAATTGTAGGCTACCAGGTTTTAAATAAAAGATTTAAAGACATTAAGTGGACTGTATTCAAGTTAGATATTTTACAATTAGGTAAGTACTGGTCGCCTACGAAGACAATGTTGGAATGCTTCAATGCAGTTGTCTAAACTAGTATAATATGTATATAGCTGTATAGTGTGCGCTCGCGCATAAGGCGTATGCCCGGCGAAGCTAGTAGAACGAGCCCCGCGCGCCCCGCGCGCCCCGTTGCGGTGCAGCCGCAACATGCTGCCCGGGCCACGTTGAAGGACTTCAACTTGAACTGGTGGGAAGCGGGCAGATGTTATTATAGGCCCGCTGGATGACACCTTTCTTCGTCTTAACTTCAGCAACCCGGCAAATGTTGTCTGGGCCTGTATGCAGCTTGGTGACGCGACCCAACTGCCACAGAAGAGGGGGCTGGCTCTTGTCGCGAACCAGCACCAAAGCACCGAGTTGCAAACTGTCCCTCGAAGTACGCCACTTGCACTTCTGTTGGAGAAGAGAAACATACTCGGATGAAAATCGAATCCAGAAATGTTGTTTGAGTTTCTCAATCCTCTCAAATCGTTGTAGGCGATTGATGTTCGCCTCTGCGAAGTCAGGTCGAGGGACAGATAATAGTGCTCGTCCTATTAGGAAGTGAGCAGGAGTTAGACACGTGAGATCGGATGGATCAGAGGAAAGAGGTGTTAATGGTCTAGAATTTAGGATACCTTCTATTTGAACCAGACATGTACACATCTCTTCATATGTTAAATGAGTTAGTGAAAGTACCCGTCTCAGGTGATGCTTAACAGACTTAACAGCCGCTTCCCATAATCCACCGAAGTGTGGGGAATAAGGGGGTATAGTTTTAAAGTCTATCCCATGTGTTGACATTTCAGTTGAAATATCGTTAGAGTAAGAATTGAAAAATGATGCTATCTCGTTACTAGCTCCGACGAAGGTAGTGCCGTTATCGGAGTAAATGGTTTGAGGCTTGCCACGACGAGAAATGAAGCGAAAGAGAGCTGCCAGAAACGCCTCCTTGGAGAGGTCCGAGACGAGCTCTAAGTGTAGCGCCTTCACTGCAAAACACACAAAAATGCATATGTAAGATTTCACCAACTTAGCACCTCTGCCTTTACGGTCGGCAATCAACACAGGGCCGGCGTAATCGGTACCGGTTCGCAAAAATGGAAATTCTAAATGAGTTCTATCACTAGGTAGGTCTCCCATAATGGGTTGAATGGGCCTAGATTTAAATCTAAAGCAACGCACGCAACTATGTACAACGCGCCTAGCGAGGTTCCTCCCCCCCAGTGGCCAATATTTTTGTCTTATGTGAGACAAAAGCAACTGAGGTCCTGCATGCAACAAATTAATATGCTCCTTATGAAAAATTATTTGTGTAACATGATGCTTACTGCAAAGTAATATGGGATGTTTGACATCATAGGTATAAAAGGAATTATTAAGACGACCACCAACTCTTAGTAAATTATTACTGTCTATAAATGGAGACAAGGAACATAATCTACTCTTATTATGAAGAGGTTTGCCAGATTTAATTGTTGAGTATTCATCTGGAAACATACTTTGTTGAGCCAATAGTAATATAGAGTTTTCTGCCTTTTCTAACTCTGTAGTAGAGAGGCAATTAGTTAATTTATTTTTATTTTTACAATTGTATATAAATCTTAGTATGTAAGCAAATATTCTAATTAATTTTGTATAATTTGATTTTTTATTTATTAAATTTTGTAATGAATTTATGTCTTTGTTATTATTTTCTGAATTTGATAAATGTAATGAAAGTTCTGATTGTAATGCACCTATATTATGTGTATTTGGTGTTACAGGAAATTTAATATCTTTGTGTTTTAAAAAATTTGGCCCTGTGAGCCACAACGAACATTGGTCAAAAGTGTCTGTTGTGGTACCGCGGCTAACCAGGTCTGCTGGATTATGCTTAGACGGAACGTAGCTCCACTTGTGACCAGCAGTACAGTCTTGAATTTCCCCTACACGAGACCGAACAAAAGTTTTTAGCTGATTAGAAGATGTATTGAGCCATGACAGTACAATCGTGGAATCTGTCCAAAAATATGAATGAAGAAATTTTAAAGTAAGAGACGATACCACTTTAGAGTGAAGTCTGCTGGCAAGAACTGCGCCACACAACTCCAAGCGAGGAATTGTTGTAGGCTTGATTGGAGCTATTTTATTCCTAGATGCTAAAAGTGTAACTCGTACATTGCCATGCACGTCAATAGCTCTCACGTAGGTACATGCACCATATGCACGCTCTGACGCGTCTGAAAAAGTATGTAACTCTAGCAAAACAGCGTTATCAATACTGATCCACCGTGAAATGCGTAAATTATTAAGTATATTTAATGAGGAAATGAAATTTAAAAATGTTTTTTGGTGTTCTTTAGACACTTCAGAATCCCAATCACATTTATCTATCCAAAGCTTTTGTATTAAAATTTTAGATGTTACAGTACACGGTCCTAAAAGACCAAGAGGATCGAAAACTTGACTAACAATTGCTAAAATATTTCGTTTTGTTATCTTTTTAAATTTATTTTCTAAATTAATCGAAAATAACAAATTATCTAAAGAAGGATCCCAGTGTAATCCTAGTGTTTTACATGGCAACGATTCATTTAAATTTAATGTTTTATTATTACTATTTTCGTTCTGATTCAAGCTATCTAAAAATGAATTTAAAATTTCTTTATTATTTGATTGCCATTTTCTTAAGTTGAAATGGGCTGATTTTAATGTTATATCTACATTTTTACACATTTCAACTAGCTGTCCCGGCAAACGTTGTTTTGCCATTTAAAGTATATTTTCTACATCATCAGTTGATACATGTTTTACCCCCTCTTTTGTCCCCTAAGAGGGTGTGGGGGGGGGGGAAGGTTATACACCAGATGTTAAGTTGAAAAACACAGTTAATACCTAATATGAAGTAAGTCCACTAAAGAAAAAAGTTGTATACAAAATCTGACCCCTCTTTGGTCCCCAGAGAGGGTTGAGAGGGGAGGGGGGGGAGGATTTTTCTACACCAGATGTTGAGTTGGAAGAAGACAAATATAATATATCTGTGAAAACCGTATGCAAATCGGATCAGTAGTTTTCGTGTTAAAGAAAAAAGTTTGATACAAAATCTGACCCCCTCTTTTGTCCCCTTAGAGGGGTGGGGGTAAAATTTTATACACCAGATGTTAAGTTGGAAGAAGATAAATATATCTGCGAAAACCACATTCAAATCGGATCAGTATTTTTCGTGTGATGCTGGAACAAACATACAGACAGACAGAAAGAGTGACAGACAGACAGACAGACAGACAAAAAACTAACCACATTTTTGTATTCTATAGCGATGTAGTGACAAAGGTGTAATTTCGGGTGTCATTTCATATCTTTTATGTACAGAATTTTCATTTCTACAACAGAATATTTTCTTCCTCCCGCACGCGCTTTGGTGACGCCCACTATCGTAATTTTTTAATTTCGCCATAATTTCAAAACCAAACGTCCAATTTTAATCATTCAAAGACCAAATATTATCTACATAAACTGTACTTAGTGAAAAAATAATTTATTTTGATAAGGATTAATAGCGTGAATAAAATATATCCGTTCAAATGTAGTCCAAAAAAAATTCAGGATTTTTAAATAAATAAATGGTTATTGTGCCTCACTCGACATAGATAGGTATAGTGTGTCGCGGACTTTTTTGTAGATATTTATAAGATCTACAATTACTTAGAACATTTTATGGTTCTATCTTTTATAGTTTAGGCAGCGTACGCAAAATAAGTAACTTTTCTAGCTGATTTTTTACACCTTGCGTCCGAAAAACTCAAATATCTTACGGAACCCTACTTTTTTCCAAAATAAAATGTAGCCTATGTTCAGCAGAAATAATGTAAGATTCCAATAGCAAAAGAATTTTTCAAATCGGTCCAGTAGTTTCGGAGCCTATTCGACTCAAACAAACAAACAAACAAACAAACAAACAAACAAACAAACAAAAAATCAAATCTTTCCTCTTTATAATAGTAGTATAGATGACGGAGGAAATGCTATCCCCGCCACTCAAAAAGTCGTCGACATAAAAGTCTCTACGTAGAGCAAATTTAGCTTCAGGATGTGAGCAATGGTCAGCTAAAGATACTAAGCATTTTGTTGCTAAGTAAGGTGCAGAAGCAGTACCATACGTGACAGTGTTGAGTGTGTAAGCCTGAATTTTGTCACTAGGCTTAAATCTAAATAAGATTTGTTGTAGAGAACGTTGTGAAGGTTCAACTGTAATGGCACGATACATTTTCTCTACATCACTTGAAACTACGTACTTATGCTGGCGAAAACGTAATAAAATCGAAAGTAAGTCGTCTTGAACGACGGGCCCTACCATTTGGATGTCATTAAATGACTTTCCAGATGTGGTTTTTGAAGAAGCGTTAAATACTACACGCAATTTTGTGGTAGTACTTGCCTCTCGAATAACGCCATGATGAGGCATGTAATAAGAAAAAGATTTTTTATTAGATGAGCAAGATGGACTCATATGATTTAAGTTTAGGTACTCGGTCATAAAAGCTAAATACCTATCTTTTAAAACTGGGTTGCGCTGTAGCCTACGCTCAAGCGCTAAAAATTGATTTTTTGCTACATGATAAGAATCGCCGAGAACCTCTGGTGATTGTTTTAAAGGTATCGTAACGACGAAACGACCATCATCGTCACGTCGTGTGTTCTCTGAAAAACTCTTTTCACAACATTGTTCTTCTAAAGATAAATTATATTTAGAAGGAATTGTCTCTAACTCCCAGAAACGCGTAAGCAATTCATCGGTCTGGACACTAAGGCAAGACAAAGTATTATTTGATTTTAAATTATTATTATTTGAATTTATGTGTGTATAAGAAATTTTACCCGAAACTAGCCAGCCAAGTTTGGTTTGTTGCAACCTAGGTTGTTGCTCACCTAAATCAATGAAATTAGAACATAAGACGTCCCAAAATATATCTGCTCCTACCAATATGTCAATTGGAGAAGAGATGTAAAATGAAGGGTCAGCTAGTTTAATATCAAGAGGTAATTTTAATGATTTTATGTTTATATTACAAGAAGGTAACATATTTGTTATTCGAGGCAAAACGTAACATTGTAAATTAATTTTATAGTCACTAGAAATCGACTCTAAAGTAAGATTACAAGACTCTGCACTGAAGGAAATTTGATTATTAATACCTGTCACAGTGGAGCTTACGTTACGTCGTACCAAACCCAGCTTCTCACAAAGATCCTGAGTTACAAAATGCGATGTGCTACCGCTGTCAAGTAGGATCCTGGCAGGATGTAGGTTTCCGTCAGCATCAGTCACTTTCACCATAGCTGTGGAAAGTAAAACGTGTGGTGTTAAATTTGATTCTAAATTTGTTGATAAAGCAACTGAATTAGGATTTTCTAAGTCTTTATGCAACAGAGTGTTGTGCTTGTTAGCACAATACTTGCAATGTGATAATTTGCACTGTTTTTCTATGTGACCAGGTTTTAAACAATTTTTACATACTTGGAAATGTTTAATTTTTTGTAGACGTGCATCAACGTCTAAGTTTCTAAATTCCTGGCAATTAAATAAAAAGTGATTATTTTTACACATAGGACATGTTAAAGAATTTTTATTATTATCAGTAGTGTGTAGTTTGTAAGTTTTCTGATTATTTTTATTTTTATTATTATCTGTAAGTTGTAAATTTTGATTATTGTGTATATATCTATGTTTTTGTTCGTGTTGCAAAGTATCTAATAAATCTGATCTATTTGTTAAGAAGCTTAAAAATTGTTTTAATGTCGGTGTGGAAGTTATTGTATTTCTTTGTTCTTCCCACTGACGATATGTAACACTGTCTAATTTTCTAGTCATAATATGAATTATCAAAATATCCCAGTGGTCTGTTGGTTGACCAAGTGAATTTAAGGCACATAAATTACGATTTGTGACATCGATTAAATTTCTGAGGGCAAAACAAGACTCATTTTGAATAGGTGGCAAATTAAAAATGGCGTTCACATGATTGTTAACTAAAAGGCGTTCGTTGTCATACCTATTGGAAAGTAACTGCCACGCTATAATATAGTTATTCGAAGTAAATTCTAAGTTTTTAATAATTAGCGAAGCGCTGCCTTTCAAAGAAGCTCGCAAGTAATGAAATTTATTAATATCACTCAATTTAGAATTAGAATGAATAAGTGAAAGATACGTATCTCTAAATTCCAGCCAGTGTTGAAAGTCGCCATCAAAGCTTGGTAAATTAATCTTAGGAAGTCTGATGAAATCGTGCATAGCATCCACGTGGTCGACGCTCGCTTCAGATTGAGATAATTCACGATTACGGTGACGATCGTACTTATTTATCATTGTTCTTGCTGAAGCCATAAGCGAAAAATACTTTGATTCAAACTCCTCACGTTCAAGAAGCATTTGATCCTCATCATCCGATAACAGCTCCAACTCCGTCTGAAATCGATCAAAATCACTGTGAATATTTTCGATTTTACTCACACGACACTCCAACTCATTATAATGATTTTCACTGAAGCTTTCACAATCACTTAGATTATTAAGGAAGTTTTGGAATATTGTAAGCTTCCCCTTAAGGCTACCACGTTGTTTAATTAATTCTTTAATGCGAGAATCACTCATTTTTAAAGAAAAATAAAGTTTTTACCTAATGATAAACTAATAATCAATACGTTTACGCACTTAAAAGCTTGGGTATTGAATGCGACGCAATCTATGAACACGTGGTGCTCTGCCCTTGAAACAAAGGATACCTGCTGTTCTTATCAGTAAGGTAATAAAACTGTTTATAGTTTTGCAATAAGGGACTTCTTACACTTTTAGATATAAAATAATTTAATATTAACTGTTATAGGTGAAAGTTAGCAAGTAAAAAAAAATAATTTGGGAAAAAGCTATCAGAGGTCAAACTTTAATTGTCAAGGACGACCATTAAAAATGCTAAAAAATGACTTTAACATAAAAAATATGAAGAGATCACAATGTCTGATCCAAATAAAAGACAAGGAATGAGAAAAAATTGAAAGGAAAAGATATGGAACGGACTCACAAAATTAAATGCCCTTGAAATGACCGCGATGTCCTCCGATTGTCTTTGCTGCGTCGGCAAGCAACTTCGCAGTTCAAGGTGCTCTCCAGATAGTCCAAGCTGTCCTCCAAGACCAAAGGTATCCTCGGTGCAGGAAATATGTCTTCCTGTAGGTATCCTCCAGCGAATTAGCCAACTTGGGTTTTATCCGTTGTGATGTCCCGTGGTTCTTCTATTATTAATAAGGCCGAAGAAGGACCATTTTTATGTAGGCTACCAGGTTTTAAATAAAAGACTTAAAGACATTAAGTGGACTGTATTCAAGTTAGATATTTTACAATTAGGTAAGTACTGGTCGCCTACGAAGACAATGTTGGAATGCTTCAATGCAGTTGTCTAAACTAGTATAATATGTATATAGCTGTATAGTGTGCGCTCGCGCATAAGGCGTATGCCCGGCGAAGCTAGTAGAACGAGCCCCGCGCGCCCCGCGCGCCCCGTTGCGGTGCAGCCGCAACAACAATATTTCCGGCGAAACTGCACTATTAAAAGTTAAAATGGCGGCATTATTTTGGCGGGAATATACGGCTAAATATAAAGCCGTCACGCCGACAGCTGCAATGCGGCTCACTCCGCGAAATTTTAATCTGCCTCACAAAGGCCTCATTTAAAGGCTGTTGCTATTCCGTCCAGGTGATTGTAATATAATAGTTTAATTGAAAAAACAAAGCATACGCCATTCTTAACCGACAAGGATGAGGTTTTTCAATTCGAGCAATGGCACGCAATGGCCTGGGGTCACATTTCACAAGAAGTCCACCTGTCAGCTTTCATATCCATACTAATTACTCAGGGCCAAAAAATATAATACACTGTCAGGTCAGGGCTCAGGCCACGGCTTCGACCAAGAATCTAACGACACCCCGCAAGCTCAAACTTTAGGCTGTCTAGACTCTAAGTGAGCGTGTCAAAGAAATATATACACGCGGTGGAAGAACAAAACCCAATTTTTGATTACTGTAGAGTAGATAAGACAACGATGCCGAAGGACATAATCACAATATAATATTATGTGATAAATGATAATATTATAATTATGTCCCTGTCCGTAAACGAGTATGTGCGTTATCAAGTTGGAAAAATGTAAAGGTTCCCGCGGATATATTTGCACTTATGGAATCGCGGAACACATCCAGACTGTATCGTCATTTTGTAAAATACAATATTACAGCTTCTTTCAATCTTTGCTTACGTCAAACAAACGTCCCCAGAATTCTGTGAGTTTTGACCAATAACAACGCTTTCGACTTCTGACTTTGACGTTTATTACATCGAGACGACATCTTAACCTCATCGTAGCTATATCGCCGTTGGAATATTATTCAGAATCGGGTGCTGTGTGAATGTTATACGTGTATAGTTAATTAGCAAGGCAGTAGTAATCGAGTGCGCCTTTGTTCGGTATTCAATGTAAAGGGCACTCCATACGTGAATGGACGTGGAGACTGGAGAGTCTCAATGTGACGTACTGTACGTGTATATTATATTATAGTTTTTTTTTTATTGAAGGTTTGCAAGGATTTATTAGTGCGACCGCACACCTGAGACAAGACTGTAGTTAGACAGACTATGGCATGGTAAAATGCACTAGATGCGCACATCTGAGACAAGACGTCTAATAGACAAAGTTGACTAATGCGACACACGACAAGTCTGACTAACGACTGTCGACTTCCCTTTGAAATGTATGCAAGCGCGCACATCTACGACAAAACTGACTAGCCACAATATACATAACTACCAGTAGTTCAACTGCAAAGCAAAGAGAAGGATGGGACAGGTTTCAATATATTATATCAAATTCGTCGGGTTTCATTAAGATTATGAATGGAATAAGGAATGTGCCTCACGCTAGCTGACATAATTTATTTTTAAATAGAGATTTCAAAATTAGATTCTGACAATTTTAATCACATGTGTCAAAACATATACAATAATACGACCAAAAAGCAGGGCTTCAAATAACGTTACTTTTTCATAACGTTACTGCTTCAAGGGCATACATAACGTTATGAAAATTTACCCGATATTAAAAATAACATTAAAAATTGATATTAATATTTAATAACGGTAAATGTTATAACGTTATATAGGATTTATAACGGTAAATATATATGTTCTTTGATAACGTTATAGTCCGTCAAGAAAATCATGACAGGCGGGAAAATTTTCTAATTGTAATCACGCTTATAAGGTTATTTTTTTATTTGTATTTTCACAGAGAACGCTTATTTCATTTTGAATATTGTCACCTTGCACATTTTTATCTCGAATTAATAAAGTTCTCATAATTTTTTATTTCATTTAAAAATTTTCCCACCTGTCATGACCTTCTTGATAGACTATACTTTTTGTAAAATAAGTACTATCAGAGAAGTTGATTCCTATGCAGATGGCGGACCTACGTCATGTGGTCGACTTATGTCATTTCAATGTTAGCTGTGATCTGTCGGCTGGGTTTTACGTAACGCGACCAAATTACTTAGGTCCGCCATCTGCATAGGAATCAACTTCCTCGATAGTACTTAATGTAATCAGTCAGTTCAGTATGCAGTATGTTCAAAATTAAACTAGTGTCTGGTCGACTAATGAGAATGACATGGTCAGTATTCTGTAGTTCAGCTTCAGTACTCAGTATCTTTGTTCAAATATAACTAATTTTTTATTTTTTTTTATTTTTCTTTATTGAATACCAACAGCGTATTACAATATGGGACTTAACACTAAACATGTAACAATTAGTATGGCCAGTAACAGGTATTACATTGTTTGACAAATAGTAGTGCTATATTTTAACATTATAATAAAAACAATTACTTATTACAAAAAAAAAAAAACACCGTTATCGTTATTGTCGACAGCTGTTATCGTCACAATGAAGTCTTTGACATGGTTTCTGCTCGTATTTAGCAAGGAGGATATAATCACTTGGTATTTAGCTAAACAACTCTCAGTATTGTGGTTTTATTAAAATACTTATATATAAAATATATTATAATATGTATTTTTTATTTTTGTCTCCTAATTAATATTAATTGTGTGTGTGTGTGAGTGTGTGTGTGTGTGTGTGTGTGTGTGTGTGTGTGTGTGTGTGTGTGTGTGTGTGTGCATGTGCGGCACCCTAGCCCTACGACGCTAAGTCTTGGGATCAGTGAAAAGTACCACTAGGGTACCGCATGTCAGGTTTGTTTAACGTGTTTATGTAAATATTTTTTTTTTCTTTAATTATCCTTTTTTAATATTTTTATAACTTCACTCTTGAATTTCGTTTTAGAATTGTAAGCAAATAGGTCTACAGAATTAAATTTTTTAGTGTATGAGCGACTTATACGTGATATAACAGAGTTCTGTCCATATCTAGTGTTCGATGCAGGTATGTGCAGTAAGGGGGTGTTTCTAGTGCGGAATTTGGGCGTTCGGAAGGTGAGTTGTGATACGAGGTCAGGGCAATCTATTTTACTATTAGCGATATCGTATAGTAAACATAAGTCCAAAACAGTACGTCTCTGCTCCAGGGGCAAGAGATCGAACTCAGCGCAGCTCTCGTCGTAGGAATCAAATCTTTTACCACAGCGGTAAGTTAGGTAAGTTATAAATTTTTTCTGAATGCGTTCCAGGCGACTTTTATATATAATGTAATGAGGGGACCATATCGGACTGTTGTACTCCAAAATGCTCCTCACATATGCGGAATAAACAATTTTGAGTGCAGAAATGCTCGAGAATGACTTACATGTCCGGAGAACAAAGCCCAAATTTTTGTAAGCTTTACATATTACATTTTCAACATGTTCAGAGAAAGTCATCTTACTGTCCAGATATACACCAAGGTCCTTAACGATACGTTTTCTTTGAATTAGTACACCATTTATGTAGTAATTATGAATTATGGGCTTTGGTTTCCGAGTGAATGTAATACATTCGCATTTAGTAGAATTAATAGTGATGTTATTGCGAGTATAATAATTAAACAAGTTGTCAAGGCCTGCTTGGAGCTGTAAACAGTCCTGAATAGAATTAATCTTGCAGAAGATTTTTTTGTCATCCGCATACATGAGATAGTACAAAATAAGTTGGAGGCACGAGCCGATATCGTACAAATAGGCGTTGTACAGTAATGGTCCCAGGTGTGAGCCCTGTGGAACTCCAGTGGGCATCTCGATATAGTCTGAGCGATAACCGCCCATTACAACAGCCTGGGATCGATTTGATAGGTAAGATTCAATCCACCGAAGTA
The DNA here is from genome assembly GCA_905404155.3 of Plebejus argus. Taxonomy (NCBI): domain Eukaryota; kingdom Metazoa; phylum Arthropoda; class Insecta; order Lepidoptera; family Lycaenidae; genus Plebejus; species Plebejus argus. The sequence continues at coordinate 3,856,195 of FR989947.1, read as the reverse complement.
AATCCCCGTGGATTCCTAGCTCCTGGAGCTTTTTTAGGAGAATGAGGTGGTCTACCCGGTCGAACGCTTTTTCGAAGTCTGTGTAGATAACATCTATTTGTCCACCGCGTTCCATATTCTCTAAAATAAAGGAAGTGAAACAGGCTAGATTAGTAGTCGTCGAGCGATGCCTAAGGAAACCGTGCTGTTGGTAGGGGATCGATCGGTGAAGTGTCGGATAAATAAAATTGAAAACTACTTTTTCCATTACTTTAGCAGCCGTGTTTAAAATGGAGATGCCCCTGTAATTCTTAACGTCCATACGAGAACCTTTTTTATGTATTGGAACAATATGGGCTACCTTCCATTTTTGTGGGAAGACACCATCACGCAGCGATCGATTTATCAAGATGGTCAATGGAGTAGCTAGAGACTTAGAGCAGCGTACCCAAAAAAGAGATGGGAGCATATCACTGCCGGGGCCTTTTTTTATATCTAGTTTTCGTAAAATACCTTCGACATACGAGGTCGATACCTGAATGTTTGACACTACATCTGAATTGTAGTCTAATGATCTATCAGGAGAAACATTACTAGGCTCGCCAAAAACGCTTCTGAAGAAAGTATTAAAAGCCTCACACATGTCCCTGCCTTCGGTGTATTCTACTCCATCGAGCACTAGCTTTTTTGGATACACTGATCCACCACGCAGGGCCTTCACATACGTCCAGAATGTCTTAGGGTCAGTTTTCAAATTTTTTTCACAGTCGGATGTAAATTTATTAAAACATTCTTTTTGTATACGACGTTCTCGGGACCTCAGGAGTGCAAATTCGTCGTAATCCAAGTTATTACCGAACTTCTTCCAGCGTTTGTGTGCCCTACTCTTCTCTTTGATGATGTTAATGAGCGCTGGAGAGTACCAATTGGGGTACGTGCGTCGCCCGGAGGTATTAATAACAGGGACGTGTGATGCAATACAAGCGTTTATAGTTTCATAGAATAAATCTACAGAGTCGTCAACCGTTTTAGCAGAGAGCAAGGTACTCCAGTCTTGTTTTTGAAAAAGATCATTTAATACGGGGTAGGGAGCTTTTCTAAAGTTAAACTTTTTTACTACGGCCTCGCGTAACTTGGAAACACTCAGGTCCAGTACGGTGAAGGCGAACGACGGGTGTGCGCGGTCCTCGGGCAGGAGAGGCGCGGAAACCGGGCTCACCGATAATGGCAGGTTGCAAAAGACGAGATCGAGCGTGTTGCCACAGTGATTTTTTAGCAGGTTGTACTGATGAAATCCGTGGAAGGTTAGCGATTCCATGAGTTTAATTCCGCGGTCCTGGACTTCGACAGGGCCTCTTTTTAAAACCGTGTATCCGTTTAAGTCCCAAGACAAAAACGGGAGGTTTAAATCACCGATAAACACGTAATTATCGTTCGGATGGAGAGCTAAAGCGTTGCCGATAGCCTCGTCGATTACGTCCAACTCGGCCGGTAGGACGCGAGGGTTCGGGGGAGCATAGACGGCGAGGAGGTGCAGGTCGCGCGCGGCTGCGCAGGCGCGCGCCGGCACGGTGAGCCACAGCAGCTCGGCGTGCGGGCGCGCGGTCACATCGCGCGGCACAGCCCCGAGCGCGCGCCGCACCAGCACCGCGACGCCGCCGCCCGTGCGCTTGCCGCTGGCGGCGGCGTCGCGGTCCGCGCGGAACACGTCGTACCGATCGTCGCACAGCTCCGCGTCGAATATGTCGCCGTGTAGCCAGCTCTCCGTCAGGACGATAATGTCGTAGTCGTTGCAGAGAATATTGAGCCTTAAGTCCGTGCACTTGGTTCTAAGCCCGCGTACGTTTTGGTAATAAATGTTTAGGAAGTTGGTACCCATTCAAATATATTATTAAGTTTATTATTTTCCGATCGCCCCTCGCTTACTGCATTGTATCGCCTCTCTATAGTTACAACGTACGTCGTGTATTTAACAAAATAAAAAATGAAAAAGAAGCTATTTAAATACAAATGTGTTAATTCGTAGATTAATGTTTGAAGACGCCTCTTCCATAAACCAACGTAAAGTTTAATAATATTATAATGCCTAAAGTTAGTCAGTAGGATTGAGTATATCAAGCGAGTAAAATTCCCGATCGATAAAATATCGACGAAACGTCGGTAGTACGAAAATTTTTGAACCGATCGACTATCGTGCAGAAACTTGTAAACAAGACCGCCCGCTGTTAAAGTACATGCGCTGAATACGGGTGCGCTCTTTGGACTTAAACATTTTAAGTAGAATATACTAGTGTTTGGGTTCTTAAAGAAGTAATTTAATAACGTGTGAGCAAAGTATATAAAAATATAAATTCTGTGTGTTAAAATTATGTTTTTGAGTGAGTTATACGTGAAACTATAAAGTTTAAACGTTGCAACATGTTGTGGGTTAGTATTAATAAGTTTAGAAATTACATATTGAGCAAAATGAAATTGGATTAATGCAACAAAACTACTGTTATTCATATAATGTGCTAAGTCAATCCGGAGAAAAAGCGCGCACCTAGATAGCGTATCATTAATGTTGTAAAGGTGCAAGTCATTTGCAATGCATATTTTTTTGCATCGAGTCAATGAGTAAGTTGTTATAGATGCACAAATGCGAAAAATTAATGACCATAATATACTGAGAGTTGATTTTACAATATATGTTGTTATGTTATAGTAGTTTAAGATTATTGCTAAAGGCTTATTGAAGTGAAAGGAAAAATTAAATCTTAAGTTGTTAACTAAAAAGTACAGGAAAGTAAAAAAAGTACAATGTTGAATACCGTAACACGTTATCGGATTTTGAGAAGATCCTTTTCCTGCATGATTTGAAAGGCCGGTTTCGTGTCTTCTTTCCTTACGTAGATCCTTCCGTTTTTTGTCCACACGTATTTGAAACTATGCTGTTTCGCCAAATCTCGGGCTTTCTTTAACAATTGCTTATTGAGATATGTCAAATGTTCATTGATATAGATTCTAGCAGTACTGTCAGTTAAGCCGAGATCTTTCGCCGTGACTGGAGACTTGCGGGCACCGGAGATCATATTATCCTTAAGCAGGCGAGACTTCAACTTCACGATTATGTTCCTCGGGCGGCCTGGCTGCTTCGATCTAGGAGTGACACGGTTAACTTCCAGGACATCTTGCGGGAGTAGTGATACGCCGGAGTGCTGAGCGATTCTTAGGATGATATCGAGGAGGTTTTCTGACTTCTGTTCTATAACACCTACGATTTCAAGGTTGAGTAACCTATCTCTTTGGTTGTTTTGGTTCAGCTCGATTTGTAAAAGTTGATTTTCACTAGACAGAGATTGTATCTTAGCTTCCAGCGATTGTATAGCCTTTCTTTCGACTGTGAGTGCATCGATTTTCTTGTTTGCGGTCTCCTGCTGATTACTATAAAATTGTAGTGAGTCTTCTAAATCTGAGATTTTTTTCGAGGTCTCCTGATGCTTTAATTCCAATGAATTTACGGATTTTTTAAATTCCTTGTATTCTTGGCGAACAGTGTTAATTTCCGTTTTAATTTCAGCAAAGGACGAACTCAGCGATGATGTTAGCTTGTCAAGATCAGCCTTCAGCACAGATTCAAATTCACATTTCATCTTAGTGAAATTATCTTGCAACTCGTTCTTCCAGTCTTTCATCATAGTTGTGACTTTCGAAGTGACTTCTTCAATTGATTCCGTAAGTCCGTCGGTGTGCTTTCGTTTTGATCTCAGGGTTACGTTATGATCCTCAACTGACATTCTAATGTCAGGATTCGAAGCACACTTGCCACTGTTATTCGGTGAATGGAGCATTCTTGTTGTTGCGCCTCTGATTTCGTGTTACTCTTTGACTTTTGGCGTACAAAGGAAATTGGGTCGTAACACACACAGTATAAAGTTGAGATTTCAATAACGATAATGGATTACAACCGAGAGCGCGTCTGCACTACACGAGGTTACGATTCTAACTGATTGTTGAATTTATAGTTTGTTTGTAGAGTAAATTATTGTATCGCCAGCACGTGCGCCGTGCGCTGGCTGCCGGGTGGACTCTGTTGTTTTACAGACGACGGGGCGGAGCGGGCTTAAAAAAGATCGCGTCTGCCCGTCGATGTCTGCAGCTGCCCTCGCCGCGTAGGTACACAAAGCACACGACGGGTGGAGGCAGTCAGTTCAGGACGTTCGTTCTAGTGGAGATAGAGAGAAAAGAACTAGCTGCCGTCCCGCTCCGCCGCGCCGTCTGCGTTACTGCATTTTTTAGGGTTCCGTAGCCAAAATGGCAAAAAGGAACCCTTATAGATTCGTCATGTCTGTCTGTCTGTCTGTCTGTCTGTCTGTCTGTCTGTCTGTCTGTCCGTCCGTCCGTATGTCACAGCCACTTTTCTCCGAAACTATTAGAGCTATACTATTGAAACTTGGTAAGTAGATGTAGTCTGTGAACCGCATTAAGATTTTGATGCAAAAATGGAAAAATTATTAAAAATTTTAGGGGTCCCCATAGTTACAACTGAAACAAAAAAAAATTTTTTTCATCTAACCTATGCGTGTGGGGTATTTATGGATAGGTCTCCAAAAATCATATTGAGGTTTCTCATATCATTTTTTTATAACCTGAATAGTTTGCGAGAGAGACTCTTCCAAAGTGCTAAAATGTGTGTCCCCCCCCCTCTAATTTCTAAAGTAGGGGCATGATAATTCTAAAAAAAATATATGATGTAGATTACTATAAAAACTACCAACGAAAATTGGTTTGAACGAGATCTAGCCAGTAGTTTTTTTTATACGTCATAAAAATGGTAAACCTTAATCAAATTTCATTAAGTCGACTGAAATATAAAAATAAATCAAAAACCTTTTAATTTCATAAAAATAAACCTTATTGCTGCTGCGGAACCCTTCATGGGCGAGTCCAACTCGCACTTGGCCGCTTTTTTATGAAATAAGGGAGCAAACGAGCAAACGGGTCACCTAATGGAAAGCAACTTCCGTTGCCCATGGACACTCGCAGCATCAGAAGAACTGCAAGTGCGTTGCCAACCTTATAAGAGGGAATAGGGTAACAAGGGAGGGTAGGGAAGGAAATGGAATATGGGAGGGTAGGGAATAGGCTAGCGCGAGGCACATTCCGTTCATAATTCTAGTGAAATCCGACGAATTTGAAAGATATATTGAAACCTGTCCGTTTCTTTGCAATCGAACTACTGGTAATTATGTCTATTGTGACAACCAATCTATCCATAACGTCATGCCAGTGCTTTCAAATAATGTTAGTTTTTTTATATAAGTTGCCAGCTCCGTATCGACTACACGGTACACCCAACTCCCAAGCCACAACTCACAACCATGAAGTCAGTCACAGACCTAGTTATAATATTATATATTAATATATTTATAGCTAGGCATATTAATATATTTTCTATACAATTTTCGCGTGACCACACACTAAGCTATAATATATATTTCTGGTCTCAGTGTGTTTAGTACGGTATATTAAGGTATATTAATATATATTATAGCTAGGTCTGTGACGGCCTTAAAGTTAATATACCTAACGGAATAGAGCAACAATCTCGAGCTGTCAAACGAAACCGAAATTGGTTTTCATCTGTGTGAAAAATATGTGTAGGTATACTCTTACACAAACATAATCATGAACAACAATTTCAACAAATTATCAAAGGTAGAATTCACACACACATTCATTCGAAAGTACTTGAAAAACTTTCGGGGATAAAGCCTTAGTTGATCAAACAATAAATAGAACTTTCCTTTTAACAGTCTTTGACTGTATATGGGGTGTACCCAATATTTCCGTTGTCTGCGCCGTTTTGCACGAACTGCTAGGATACTTATCACAGCAGCTTCTGTGAACTCCATTTTGCTACTGAATGAATTTATTGTATGCATTGCGTCATCATAGTCAAGACAGTCTTGACTTAGGTGTGCGCCACATGCTAGACACAACTGTCTTTAGACTGCAGTTAGACAGACTTGTCTATGTGAAACAAGATTGTCTAACTTCAGTCGTGTCTAAGATGTGCGCTCTCTCAGGTTTTAGGTTGCAAGGATTTAGGTCAACTAGTATTGAATAAACGACTACTATCCGTACTAATAATATTATAAATGCGAAAGTGTGTCTGTCTGTAATACCTCTTCACGCCCAAACCTTTGAACCAATTTTGCTAAAATCTGGTGAAGGAATATAGAGGATACTTTTTATCCCGGAAAAATGTACGGTTCCGGCGCTATAAACGAATTTTGGCAACGTACGTCAGGCCCGCTAGTTTTACTATAATCAAAATTTAAATACACAGAATCGTAGCACATGCCATGCAACTCTATGTAGAGTCTGAAATCTGAATGTAGCGTCGCACTCAAGCCGCAGCTCATCCCTCAAAGGCGAACTTAATCCTTTGAGGGAAACTCCTCATCGTCACCTAAATAGCCTATGTGCCTCACCTAAATAGCCTAAGTTACTAACACTAAATGTAGGAAGGCCCAACCGGATCAATACCAAGGCCTCATTAAAAACCGGCGTGAAACAACGCATAACATTTTGTTTTTCACCGAGTTACAGTATGCCTAGATGACGCCTGCAACTCCGTTGCACCAAAATTCGCTTAACCCACGGAAACCGTACATTTTTCCGGGAACAAAAGTATCCTATATCCTTTCCTGGGACTCAAGGTATCTCCACACTAAATTTCAGCAAAATCGATTTAGCGGTTTGGACGTGAAGAGGTAACAGACAAGACACGCGCCAAAAGTCGTTTAAATCGCGAACCGTACATTTTTCCGGGATAAAAGTATCCTATGTCCTTTCTAGGGAATAAAAGTATGTATATCCATGCCAAATTTCAACCAAATCGGTTCAGCAGTTTGGGCTTAAAGAGGTATTACAGACAGACAGAGTTCCCGGTAAAGTATCCATAGACAGCGACTATCGCTTATCAGGTGATCCATCTGCTCATTTCTGGCTTATTAAAAAAAAGCCTAAGTACGTTTACCTAATACTAAAAGCGACCTAGATTATAACACGAATAACTAAATCTCTTTTGTTGTCAACCAAATAACTGAACGTTTGAGAAAACTGTTGTCGCAAAAAGATAAGGATAAGAGTAAAGACCGTCACAGACTTAGCTATAATATATATTTCTGGTCTCAGTGTGTTTAGTACGGTATATTAATATATATTATAGCTAAGTCTGTGACGGCCTTAAGACGTTATCTGATCTCTACTTTCTATATTTTGACACACACTATTATTGAGGGTTCCGTAAAGGTTCCGAACCACAAAGAAAAAAAATTGCAGAATTATTAGTATTCTCTAAAACGTCAAATAGATGTCAAATTTTTGGAGTTTGGTTTGAACTTTGACCTATTACAACGCGTTTGGCGTTGGTTTCATATTTTATGAGAATCTTCTTTGGAAATACAACGGTCCACCGGCCACGGCCGCGGCAGGGTCAATTCAGACCGCAACGCGACGCGTAAATGCATATCTCACCAAAAACATACCTGTTAAAACGGGGCCAAGTTCCTATTCACTAATTGTTCGCCTTAAAAAAGAGTTGAAATCCAATTCAATGCCAAGTTTAGATGCACTTCCAAATCGATCATAATCATCTTCATCAACAGCCTGATCCTAAATACTTCTAAATTTGAACTTGGCAGGTTAATTTAATCACATAGATATCTTATATTTAAATTTAAAAATTATACATTATCAAGTGCTACTAGCATGAATACCTGCCAAGTTCAAATTTAGAAGTATTTAGGATCAGGCTGTTGATGAAGATGATTATGATCGATTTGGAAGTGCATCTAAACTTGGCATTGAATTGGATTTCAACTCTTTTTTAAGGCGAACAATTAGTGAATAGGAACTTGGCCCCGTTTTAACAGGTATGTTTTTGGTGAGATTTCAATACTTTTTTTAAGGAATCATACCAATTTGTTTCTTTCCTCCTCATCTTATTTCAGTGTATTTACTTGTACATATTAATTTTTATCTCAAATTCATAGATGAGCCGACTCACGCTTGACCAATTTCTCAAATTTCTTAATTTTTTGTTAATCTACATATAACAAACAACCTGTGTGCCAAATTTCATAACGCTACGACAACTGGAAGTGGCCTAGAGGTTTTGATTACCGATTTTTATCTCAAATTCATAGATGAGCCGACTCACGCTTGACCAATTTCTCGAATTTCTTAATTTTTTGTTAATCTACATATAACAAACAACCTGTGTGCCAAATTTCATAACGCTACGACAACTGGAAGTGGCCTAGAGGTTTTGAAGCCGACTCACGCTTGACCAATTTCTCAAATTTCTTAATTTTTTGTTAATCTACATATAACAAACAACCTGTGTGCCAAATTTCATAACGCTACGACAACTGGAAGTGGCCTAGAGGTTTTGATTACCGATTTTTATCTCAAATTCATAGATGAGCCGGCTCACGCTTGACCAATTTCTCGAATTTCTTAATTTTTTGTTAATCTACATATAACAAACAACCTGTGTGCCAAATTTCATAACGCTACGACAACTGGAAGTGGCCTAGAGGTTTTGAAGCCGACTCACGCTTGACCAATTTCTCAAATTTCTTAATTTTTTGTTAATCTACATATAACAAACAACCTGTGTGCCAAATTTCATAACGCTACGACAACTGGAAGTGGCCTAGAGGTTTTGATTACCGATTTTTATCTCAAATTCATAGATGAGCCGACTCACGCTTGACCAATTTCTCAAATTTCTTAATTTTTTGTTAATCTACATATAACAAACAACCTGTGTGCCAAATTTCATAACGCTACGACAACTGGAAGTGGCCTAGGAATTTTGATTACCGGTCAGTGAGTCAGTGCCAAAATTAGCTATTTTTACAAGGAAATATTTCAGGATATAACAAATCTATATGTATGAAATTTGGTATATTGCGTAAGTACTAGTATATAATTAGGTAGGTAAAATTTTATCTTTGCTCTCGCAATAGGCACTGAGATACAAGGGGGTCAAAAGTGCGTCGAAACCGTTCGTGTAAATAGTGCACGGCATGCGCGCGGCCTGCTGGAACTTGGCCGCGCACTCCGTGCGCTTTGATCAAAAGTTGTACGGATTTGACAGATTTCAATTGCGTGAGACGTCATGCAAAACTGTCAAAACCATACAAATTTAGAAATGCATAATGATCTAGTAATGCTATTACATGTATATTGTATACAATGTATAATCGCCTACTTTTAAAAATACTGTTTGTTTACTGTAATATATTATAAGATTCTTGTTGCTTACTTATGAATACATTGTTTTGTTAAAAATACTTAGAACATAAAATATATGTCCTTAGCTGGTTAAAATAAATAATCGTATATTGTTCCTAATATTAATTTTAATGTTAATCATGATGTTCACTTTTCAAAATATTGTCTGTTTACTTATAAATACTTACATTATTTTGTTAAAAAGACTTGGTACGTATAGTAATATGTCCTTAGCTGGTTAAATAAATAAATAATAAAATAAATAATTGTATATTGTTCCTAATAGGTATTTATTTTCATGATGATCATGATGTTCACTGTTAAAAAATATTGTTTGTTTACTTATACATACTTACATTGTTTTCTTAAAAAGACTTAGAACATATAGTAATATGTCCTTAGCTGGTTAATATAAATATTTGTATATTGCTAATATATTATAATATGTTCATGATGGAAGAGACTGGTCTCCACGACACAGGGAATCCTAGTGTGGAGACCAGAGTTTTGTGTAAGATTAGCGTGTAAGTTTTCTGTGAAATAAAGATATTTATTTATTATTTATTTATAATATATTATCTACGCGTGCGTTTCGGTCTGAATTGGCCCTAAGAAGTCATATTCATAACAAACGTAACGGAAAACCATTACTTTATAGTGTTTATACAACATTATAACGGGATAAAAGCTTTTATTAACATAATTAAATGCATTTCAGCCAAGTCTGACGTCGGAAAGTAGGACAGGGGGGAAATTGACAATTAAATTCTGAAAGCCCACTCTTCCAACTTAGAATTAACTCAACAAAAGGTGGAATGGACTCCCATAAGTACCGTAAAGAGATATAGTTTATTCAGCAAGGAGGATTTATAATAAAACTTTTTGGTAGGCCTAGCTGGTTTTAGGGCTGGCAAGAAAAATATGCTGCATCATAGTTTTATGGGAGAATTTTGGATAAGAATTTTGAATTACACATAGTTAGTTTTAAGTTTTAACCTCGTAAAAAAATCCGCGTGAACCACACATTCTTTTAGGTAGAAAGTAAATGTAACATAATATGTATTTTCGAAACCGAATCGATTGCATCGAAGAACAAACATACCAGCGAACCGTTCCTCTTTAGTCTTTATCATTCTACTGTATTGCAAAGAATAGGGAATATTACTTAAACGTAGAAGCAGAGGGCGCTACTAGCACACACAGTAAATAATTCGACCAAAATCTGACATGTTGCACACGTCATATCAGCATTAAAGCATATTGACAGTTCAAACCTTGTAAAACGTTGAGCAAAACTTTTTGTTTACTGTCTGTACTAGTGCTGCCTCTAGCGTGAAAACATTGTAGTAATTATATCCTAAGTAATAAGGTAGGGGTCACCAAATGGCGGACCGCGGTCCGCATCCGGACCGCCGCGCCCGCGCCGCGCCGCGCCGACCCATTGTGTGCGGACTGCGGACCAAGCATTTTGGAAGATGAACTTCGTACTTTAATAATGAATGATAAAATTAAAATAAAACAAGTATTATTTAAGGGGGGCTCCCATACAAAAATACAATTTTCAATTTTAAATTAACAAATTGACTCGCACTTGGCCGATTTTTTTAAGTGCGCGGACCGCGAAGGTCATTTCATTTCTTAAAATGGACCCCGAGCGAAACTAATTGGTGACCCCTGTTATAAGGGTTCCTTGTTGACTACGGAACCCTAAAAATGTAGCAATACTTAGGTGCTCCCACGTCTACAGAGACGCACGAGTGTTTTAGTACAGCGTCAGTCTGCCCACTGTGTGTATGTGCGCTAGCAGATTACTGTTAGCCACTGCGTTGGTAGTGGGACGGGCAGGATTCGAACCTACGACCTCGAGCTCGACGCAAGTGCTCTACCGTTGAGCCACCGAGTCGTCAAACAGAGGCTTCGAAAATCACTATACCTACCTACTAAGTATTTAAGCATTTTACAGATATACAACTCTATATTATAGCAAGCTAATATTATGTATAAAGACTAAAGAGTAAAGACATAAATAAATAGTAATTTTACTACAAAATATTTAAATAATAAATAATATTTTTTAAAGTTTAAATATTTTGTAGTAAATTTACTATTTATATATTTTTTAGTACTTTTGTCTATTTTTTGGTGTTTAAATATTTAGTAGTAAATTTACTAAAAAATATTTAAACACAAAATTTTTTTTTTGTAGTATTTAAATATTTTGTAAAAAAAATTTGTTCAGGACCCTAGGTAATTACTATCTTAAGCCGAAAAATAACTCAAACATGTTAAATATTTTCGCATGAGAAAATGATTTTGGTATTAAGAATGTATGAAAATTTCGAGGGTAACCCGGGCCCTTAACCCTAGAAGCTCAATATATACCTACACTGTACACATATTGAAAGGAAATAAGTTTTTATTAAAAACTAGCTGTTGCCCGCGACTTCGTCCGCGTTAGTATAGTAGATCACGTCCCAAGTATTATTTTTCAAAAATGTTCAATGTACAGAATTGACTTTCCTACGATTTTATTACAATATGTATAGATTTGTTCCTAAAAAGGATAATTAAGTCGCAATACAAAGTCCACGATACCTTTTAATTATGAACAAAAGTGTCATGAGGAATAAGGGGGGGGGGGGGGTTTGGGGGGGCGCAGCCCCCCCAAAACAAACGACACTGAAAAACCGTATGTGTAGTTTAGTTTTTAACTTTGTTCTTAAAAAAGATGTATAACGCCGCAACACCGCTTTGTTTGAAGCAAAATTTGAGGAGGGGGGGTTTGAGGGGGGGGGGTTGGGTGGGGGGGGGGCGAACCCCCCCCCCCCCCAAGAAAAGACCGATGCCAAAGCTCCCAGCATGTTAATCAAACGACACTCGAAATTTGTATAGAAAAGATAGACAAAAGCTCATAGCATGGCAAGGAGTGAAGATAGATACAAAGTGTGAAGGACAAATTTGTAGGAAATTTTATGGGCTTTCATTACGTACAGGACATTTTTTCTCTACAATGCACCGTTTTAGCGATATGAGCAAAAAACTAAAAATATTGAAACTTGAGCCCCTCCCCCCCCCTAGGCGATATCATCATAATATATAGCCTATGTGTTGACCCGACCTCTATATAATATTCGTGCAAAATTTGAAGTAAATCCATTCAGTACTTTCTGAGTTTATCCCGGACATACATACAGACAAACAGACATACAGACAAACAGACAAACAGACAAAAATTCTAAAAACTATATTTTTGGCTTCCGTATCGATTGTAGATCACGTCCCAAGTATTATTTTTCAAAAATGTTCAATGTACAGAATTGACTTTCCTACGATTTTATTATATGTATAGATGGCACAAACAGCTACGTACTTAAGTGGCGATAACTACAGCTGGCAGTATTAGAAAACATTGTTTTTGATATATTACATAACTTATTCACATAACATTCACGGGCCGCAAGTAAGACGTTCGTTCGCGGGCCGCGCGTTGCCGACCGCTGATCATAGGTTCCCAAAATTTTTTTTTCTCATAGCCCACTTTAAACATTTTGCTGGATCCGGTGGACCCCTGGTCCACCTGGACCACTTTGTGAATCAATGATCTAAAGCCTTGTCGGTCCATAAAATGAAAACAACGCTGCACTGGCGTCATTTTCATTAACAGCTGTTTGCCATAAACGTCCTCATTGATCGATGCGCAAACAATCATCATTTTAGGTCTGCAGCAGCGATGATTTTCATCAATGATAAGTACCTACTTTTGGATATTCCAAAAATAAACTATTTTTTTCTTTTTCGAGATTGAAACCAAGAATTAGTTCTTTCATGCAAGTCGTACAACGAGATAAAATAAGCGTACAAGATAGAAGCTACCATCAGATAGGCAGAACGCCAAAAGTCTGAATTGGTCTTATCATTACTTTCGCTGGATTTAAACTATGATTTTCTTCAAAATCATATTTTTTTCAGACTACGAATATTTATCGTGCGGAAACCGTATATTTTTGGCAATAATAACTAATAGTGTTTTTCAACCTGTGGGTCCCGAAGTTCCTGTAGGAGGGTCGCCAAAGGTCAAGAAAACTATTTCATTACAAAAAAGCATAACATTACTATACAAGTCGCCTAAAATATAAACATAACCAGCTTCCGTAATCCGTTAAAAATAAGTTTGTTCAATACAAATATTTGCATAAGAGTCCCTAAAAGCTCGGATAGAAAATTCAAAACATATTTCCCAAAGCAAAATATCCGACATAACCGACATTTAAATATACGAATCTTATTTTAAACATGTTTATGAAAACATTTTGTTGGATAGGTACCTATGTTGCATTGTAATTTATAATGTAGAATGGATATTGGATATATCTAGGAATACATTTTTAAATTTTAAAAATTTTAAAGTTCGTTCTCAAATCTCACTTATTTTATCTAATTATTCAAATGTAGACCTACAAAGACATTTTGGCGCATTGATGACATGGTAATGGGGAACAGTCATCAATAATAATTATTAACAAAGCATAAAGTGGAGGCAAAATAACTTTGAAGGAATAGAATATGTACATATTTTATTTACTTTTTTGTAATTTTCACCTTATTTTGAGGCACAAAAAGTTGAGTCTTCAATAAAAAATATTATTTGCACACAATGGGACTTGTCCTGGGTGAAAGTACAGGAAAATGATACTTAGCACAATGTAGAGTCCAGTTAGTGTCTAATTACCTAGCAGGTAGACTTTAATTTTTTATGTTTTTTTAATAAACATTTTTCCTACCAAAGATGTTGTCTTTGAACACTAATTAAGCAAATTAGTTTCACCTGTTTAATTTTTACTACTTTTCTTTCTTAGATAAGTTTTGAGCTTCATGTCTAGCGACTAGCAACGGAATGTCTTTCAAAATTGCTCATTTTCCCTTTAACTTTACAAAAAAATCCAATGTGTATAAGACCTTATACTCTACAATCTACATAATGTGCTGGTGTGAACGCAGCTTTAGGCAGTATGCAGAACTCGCGACCGCAGGTAGTGTAGTACCAAATACCAATGTCTAGTGTCTACCGTTATTGTGGGTCACAACTCACAACTCACAGTGCATTGTAGGTCGCGTACAATGTACAATTAAAAATATTATTATTATAATGACATCGCTTTTTACTTGACTGGGGTAAAAAGCGATGTTAAGGGGGGTTAGGTTTTTAGCGTATGTATAGCACGCTCTAGACTCTAGCTAGAGCTTAGGGACTAAACTAATTTGAGCTAGGTATTAGTCGGATTAATTACACAGGAATTCCAATGCGGTTTACCTGAAAAACCTAGAGCATCCAGATGCCAGACTAGTAATGAGGTCTCAACGCGGTCTAATTAGTGTCCTAGAATGGACTGGATTTACTAGAGCTAAACCAGCTATTCCCAACCGGCAGCCCGCCGGGACTTTATCAATGGCCCGCGTGATGTTACTCCATTCTGAAATTCACGCCCACCGGCAAAGTAGGTACCTAATATAAAGTCGCCGTGACAGTCGTAAACTTTTTTCCAATTTAAAATCGTTAATTTTGAAAAACGTTATTTTTTCACCCTAAAAATATATTTTGTTGCGGCCCGCGACACTAAGACCAAATTCCAAAACATGTTTGTGGCCCGTATGAAAAAAAGGTTGAGGATCACTGAGCTAGACTAAGCACAATAATATACTATTAGCACAATCATGCACAATAGACAATTACACATAATTATTACTGTCTACTTTGCTATTAGGTCGTAGGGGTGTAATGTGTATTATGAAAGTGATTTTGGGTCGAGATGAGTTCGAATCGAGAAAAATGTATATAAATTTTTAAATGGGTATGTATTTCACGAAATTTACAATTACTACACAATCTAGTATTTATTTACGAGAATAAAATTAGACTAAGTAATTATAATATTTTGAAGTGAAAACTTCTATAACCGCGTTGTACGCTTATTTTGGGGTGACCCAAACGAAAATTCGTAGACAGAGAAGTTGGTGACTCTTTCGCGAAGATGCCCGCTGTTTCGTTTTCACTGCTCCAGCAGGCGTAGCATGGTCACCATAGAAACGGTTTCTTTCTACGGAAGAATAGACAAAGTGACAGTTAGGACAAAGTGACAGACAATGGAATTATCCGCCATTTTGTCGATAAAATCTGTCAGTATGTCGATTCTTTCCCATGTCTGCTGTTGTTATGCTAGCCCTACTGTGCCTGTAAACAAGTGGCGAAACGCTAACGCTAACGCTAACGCTAACGCTAACTCAGCGTTACAAAATGTATGCGATTTGACATAAGGTGACTGGAGTGCAACCCATTATTTTTTAACCGTCTTAATCAGTTTAGTACCTAATCAAGTAATCACTACTCTCTGTTTCTGTT
Organism: Plebejus argus; assembly: GCA_905404155.3. NCBI lineage: Eukaryota > Metazoa > Arthropoda > Insecta > Lepidoptera > Lycaenidae > Plebejus > Plebejus argus. Next base: position 3,840,528 of record FR989947.1, on the reverse strand, counting down.
GACGTCATAAAAACGTAGCTGAAAACGTGAATGTGACACATTGACACGACAATAAAGTCACCAGCCCGTAAAAAGCTAAAAATAACTTTTAATTCACTTTATATAAACAGCGCGCGCCCCTGTCGTGATGAGTAAAGAAAATGACTAACGTTTCTGTCAATATTCTGTTATGAAGTAACACATTTTTTATGACATAAGGGGGCAAACGAGCAAACGGGTCACCTGATGGAAAGCAACTACCATCGCCCATGGACACTCGCAACATCAGAAGAGCTGCAGGTGCGTTGTCGACCTTTTAAGAGGGAATACGCTCTCTTGTTGAAGGCTTGCAGGTCGTATAGGTTTATAACATGTCGGATTTTGGTCGGATTATTTACTGTATATGCTAGTGGCGCTCTCTGCTCCGATCCTTCCCTTTTAGATGACGCCCGCAACTCCGTTGCGCCAAAATTCGTTTTTCACGCGGGATCCGTACATTTTTCCTGGGACTCAAAGTATCTCCATACTAAATTTCAGCAAAATCGAATGAGCCACTTGGGCGTGAAGAGGTCATAGACAGACAGACACTTCGCGCATATTACTATGGATTCACTTTATGAACAGCGTGCGTTCCTGATGTGGGTAAATAAAATGATAACGGGTATCATAATTAGCATAATGAGCATATTGTGATGCAGTGTATGATAGGTGGCCATATTAGTTCAACGATGAATAGAACTCTAGGGATAACGGAATTCATAATAGCACGCGTGAATCGAACAGGTTGAATCGAAATTCGGGATACCAGAGTTAGACCCCATGAAGAATGCGACTCATTGGTTTTAGATGAAATACATTTTTTTTTTATGAAATAAGGGGGCAAACGAGCAAACGGGTCACCTGATGGAAAGCAACTTCCGTCGCCCATGGACACTCGCAGCATCAGAAGAGCTGCCAGGTGCGTTGCCGGCCTTTTAAGAGGGAATAGGGTAATAGGGTAGGGGAGGTAAGGAAGTATAAATTCGGCACTGCTGCCTAAAATGCCTCGCAACTTCTAAAGCCTTTACTGCAGCTCACAAAACCCTCTTATGACTCGAACGTCACTCACGCGTCCGACAGACTGCGATCACACCGTACACGGTACACAGACCCTTCGCCGTGCATTCGAAGATCGTGTTCGGTGCTACCAGAGTAGACAGAACTGAGGAGTACCTCGACTTCAAATAAACGGGCAAATCTACGCGAGTTGGGCGCGAGTACCACATTCGACATGTTTCACAATGCTGAGTAAAGGTACAAGTTGGAAGCCGGCTACATGAAATGACATGAAGTTGCAGCAGACGACGTGTCGTCGCGACTCGCGAGTCGCGACTCGCGACACTACGTTTCTATTGCCGCGGCTTGGCCGCGGCCGCATATGCGTGGTGCTTCGCGCTAAAACCGATACTATTGGACGATCTGCGTATATCGTCCAATAATATCGTCTCGTAGCACGAAGCTTCGGACGATAGACGCAGATGCGGCCGGGACATAATATGTATTTCTATGAAATACCCTTCGCACCTAGCGATACGAAGCTAGCGACACTTTTGACATAGAAACCAGTAGTGTCGCAACGACACGACGCGTCGTCTGCTGCCGCTTCTGCTGCTGTAGCCGGCTTCCAACTTGTACCGCATTAGCACGGCGCGCGCCGTCCGATCCGACATACTACGTCAAATCTATCGAGATTCGGGATCTCTTCTGAGACGGTCTTCTCGTTACAGCTCGACAAGGCTTTAAATGAACGTGGCGAAAAAAGGAACTAACGCTGCCATCATACAAAAACGTCATTTTTGACAGTTCTCCTTTACCAGCAGCGCTCCCGCCCACGTTCATTTACAGCCTTGTCGCACTTTAGCTCTGTTTACTCTGGTGTTACTAGAATCGGACTCACCACACGAGTAATAAGTTGATAACACTTACGTCTCTGCGACATCCCCATCCCCCTCTGCTCGCCCCGCAGCAGGCTCTCCGCTTCAGCACCCTGTGGCTCCATATCATAAAACCATGTGGTGTCTGCAAACAAAAGAGAAAAAGTTTAAAATCAATCTTAAATGATCCACATAATATTATATCGTCACAGCTTAATGTGGTCATACTAAATGACAATACTCATGTTGAAAGTATTCAAAAAAGCATGACATAGGGGGAAAGTTTCAAAACTCAAAGTTTTGTGTGACATAACAATACGTATCTATGGCCCTGTATAATATCCTAAGTTTCTTGAGTTTCCTGAAATTAGCCTCATATTGCATAGGGGGCGTCCACAAATTACGTGAGGTGTTTAGGGGGGGGAGGGGGTCGAGTCAAATCTAATCTAATCTCACGTTGGGGAGGGGGGGGGCGGTCTCGGCAAATCTCACGTAATTTTTTTCTCAACAAAATAATACTATTTTGGTCCATTTTATCCACATTGTAGGTACTAGGTACGTATGCTTAAGATTTAATCGTAAGCGTAATCTTTATACGATTAAGATCATTCACAAATTCGTTCAAAAGAAAATCTACTGACAGTCAAACCAAACGTTTACGTAAGAAACCCACATTTTGAAAAATCTCACGTTAGGTTTTGGGGGGGAGGGGGGGGAGGTTGAATAAAATCTCACGAAATCTCACCAGGGGGGAGGGGGTCAAACAATTCAAAAAAACACCTCACGTAATTTGTGGACGCCCCCATATATTTTCACATAAAAAAAGTAGTTTGAGCTCTACCACAGAATAGATAATAGTACAAGTAGCTCTCTGTGTCGTTCTCAGTCAACAGCTGTTGACTAAGGTTTGAAAAACGTCCCACAACTGTAGCAATAATTCACAACAGTCAATAGCAATCAAACAATCAACAATTGTTTAACAAGAACTCTAAAGAAATTGTAATTAAGTAATCTTATTATTGTGAAAAAAGAATCATAATAATAATTATACCTAGCTTGATTTAATGAATTTATAAACAAGGGCATGCCTTTATTTAATCATTTTCTCACTTTCTAGTTTCTGAATTCTGGTTAGTAGAAAATTCCTGGCATTTTTGTAGCTATTACACAAAAAGTACAAGAGGCTCATTTCAGACAACCAAATAATAAGTAGTATGGTTTATTAAACAATTATGTACCTATTCTGTGGTATGGTTAAAATTACTATATTGCAAATGCATTTATTATTTTAACCCATCAACTCCCAAGCGGCACCCGGGTGCCGACTGCCGCATAATAATTGAATATCTATTGTGTCTACGATTCCCACGGTCGAGGTATGAATAAATATTTAATGGGCTAACAAGATTTCTTGTAAGAAACAATTTGACCTTCTTAAAATTTTGTAGTGCATAATACTTACAAAAATACCTTTTACAAGCAAGAAAGAAATTATTTCTTTACCTCATGCATTAACTGTTTGAGTACAGTATTTTGTACTATATTTAATTTTAACTACACTCTTTAAATATAATAAACCTTATTACAGATGACAGAACAAAACGAGATCACACCTGCTACTACAATGACACAGATAAGATTTATCAGTTTTTGTTCAGCATAAATTATATTAGATATCTTAATTGCCCAGTAGTAATCTTGGTCTAATATTTTAATGAGTAAACAACAATTTGACGTTTATCACAAAGCTATTAAGCTGTCTTTATTAGTTTTCTTGATATCATTATTATTAAATCAGCAGAATAATTATTTACTAAGGATTTCTGCAGTTTTAACAGACGTTGATAATATACTTAAGGGCCCGGGTTACCCTCGAAATTTTCATACATTCTTAATACCAAAATCATTTTCTCATACGAAAATATTTAACATGTTTGAGTTATTTTTCAGCTTAAGATAGTAATTACCTAGGGTCCTGAATAAAAATTTTTTACAAAATATTTAAATACTAAAAAAAAAATTTTGTGTTTAAATATTTTTTCGTAAATTTACTACTAAATATTTAAACACCAAAAAATAGACAAAGACACTAAAAAATATATAAATAAATAGTAAATTTACTACAAAATATTTAAGTAATAAAAAATATTTTTTAAAGTTTAAATATTTTGTAGTAAATTTACTATTTATTTATATATTTTTTAATGTTTTTGTCTATTTTTTGGTGTTTAAATATTCAGTAGTAAATTTACTAAAAAATATTTAAACACAAAAAAATTTTTTTTAGTATTTAAATATTTTGTAAAAAAAATTTGTTCAGGACCCTCGGTAATTACTATCTTAAGCTGAAAAGTAACTCAAACATGTTAAATATTTTCGCATGAGAAAATGATTTTGGTATTAAGAATGTATGAAAATTTCGAGAGTAACCCGGGCCCTTAAGAGCTACCACTATAGCCGTTTTTCCATACAAACATTGTCCCCTGTTTCCTCCCTGGATAATACCGGTAGAGGTATAATTTTTTCCCTGAATATCTATGGCCACTATTAGCATGTCCCTATGTTTTCTTTTCTTTCATAATTTTATTATTAAAAACGATAAGAACATTCGAAAGTCCAAAAAAATGGCCAGATTTTTCTCTGTGTTCAAACACCCAGAAAACAAAACTGGCTAGAATATACAAAAAAAATAAAACATAGGAACATGGATCAAGCCTTGTTTTAATTCTTAACGAAAAAAGTATTTAAATTGGTTAAGTTTTGAAGAAGGAATCAGACGACAATGAATCAATGATTTTCTGTTCTTTTATTAGAACTTTTGTCATGTTGTCTTTATCACGCTCTGCGGTGGGAGACTTGAGATTGGTGAGATAGCAACACATTTTAAAAATACTCTAGCCCTTGGTGTATCCTCTTAAGTATTTTTTAAAAAGTGTTAGCTGATTGGATGTTTGATTTTAGCCAATTGTAAACTCAGAAATCAAACATAATACTTACGAAATATTTATATCAATTCGTTTATTTGCTTTAAAAGTGGTACATACAGTATGAAGGCTATTTAGAATCTGTTGTACTTATAGGCTGATCATAATAAAAATATTTTATTACATCTTTTGCCTGTAAATGAAATTTAAACAGGCACCATTTAATCCGTTGATGGAGGAATATTGGAAATGCTAGTATCCTTACTGGGCTTGATGGGTTAATCCTAGGCACAGAATATATAATAGTACTCCGTATCCTAGGTGTATTAATATTGAATTTTAATATGCCTTTTGGTGAATTAATCCTAGAAGGCATATTAATTTATGCTTTTTACAAAAACGTAAAAAAGTTACTCATACTTTCTTGTTAAAATATACATTCACTGGGAAGAGCAAGATAATATTATTATGTTAACCTTGGCAATTCTTTGTTGCCACTCAATTTCGTTGACAACAATGTTTTACAAATGATAAGATAATTTATTTAATATTTTTTATTTATAGCGTTGAATTATATAATCTGAAATATAAGATAGCAATAGAGCAATATTTGTGAATAACAGCTTGATCACCAAAATATGTTTTACTTATTTTAAACTTTTAATACATCTTTACATTATTTTAGTCATAAGTCTATGTGAATGTGATAGTGTGTTGGTTTTCAGAGTAAAACTGCTGTAACTATTTAAGTATTATAAAATTTCGTACACAATAAGTATGTATCTCAAAAGGACATAATATAATATCATAGTTTTTACTCAAAAATTAAGTGGTTTCTACACAATAAAGAAACTATGTACTAAAAGTTGTGGGCAATATCTAGGAGTAATAAATAAATTGAAAAGTATGTTTTTAAATAAATAGCATAAAACAAAGTTATAAAAGACCTGTCACTGATAGCTTGCAGTTAATAAAGATCTTGTGTCATCAATTCAATTTCAGTTAGTGTAATGAAAACAGGCTGTATTAGATTACAGAGTGTTCGAGTTCTTGATTGCATGCAATATGATCATCAGTTGGCTTATTTAAAAAGTGTTGAAAAAATTAAAATCTTTAAAACAAATCACTGAAACTCAATAAAATTAATTGCCTATGCCGCAAATTAAACAGCTGAATAAGAGTAAGTATAGCTATGTAACTAATAATTATAAACTTAGAGCAAAGCACAATAATACATAATATTCTGGGGAGCAAATCTATCTTAAGCTAAACAGCTGTTCTTGGGTTTGTTATAATTTGGTTTAAATATTAGGTAAATGTTAGATCAAAACTGAAATGTACTTGCAATAATATTATTATTCTAAAATAACTCTTGGAATTTTATTATCATAAATAGCTTCACACTTAATTAGTTCTAATTAGCAGAATAACAATGAAAATATGTTGATGTGTTTGTCTGAATCGTAACTATGATTTTCATGAAAATATAAATGTTTTTGTTAAATTATAAGCACTATGAAATTTGGATCTCTTGAGATTGAAGATTTTATATATATAGAAATGTTAGTAGTAAGCGATGTTAGTATATAAAAAATAGTACCTAAAAGCATATATTCTATGAGCTTTCAAATGAATATTTTAAACTTAAAACTCGATATATATTATGGTATGCGGAGGTACAGTTTTTAACACGCACGGTAACGGACTAACGGTACCTAAACACAACATGGTTAAACTGGAAATATATATAGCAGTTACTTTATTTGAAAACACCTTTATTTATGTACAAAATACAATTGGAGACGTGCTTAATTTGTTTGTTATTTTAATTTAAATAAGGTTCATAACGTCGTGATGAGCGCGTGGTCGCCAAATATTTGATTATCATTAATTTATTAATAAACTCTCACCTGTACACAATAAAGTTTATCACACAAAATACACAACAAATAATTTTAACTAAAAGTCTTTGATTTCATATTCAATTTAACAAAAATGTCTCTCTTTTTAGAAACTGAGCGCGAGGTGGCGAGGTCACTGTATCCGCGTTCCTCGGATTTCGAAACGATTTCTTTCAATTTTTATCAAGTTTGAAGTTTCCACACTTCCCCGCCCGAGCTTGTGTCAACTCACAACTGTCAAATGCACAGAGTCAAATATTGTGTCAAATTAATTTTTTTTTTCATTTGATCCACTGATCTCTATTAGAAATATCAATAATATGAAGCCACTATGAACTATTCAAGAAAAATTTCGAAAAATATCCAAGGGAAAAAAATCACAAGATCGTATGTATATATGTGTATATGGTGACAAGAGCTGCGTTTTTATATTGTTTGTATTTTGCAAATTGTAAGACCGCTTTTATTTATCGTTTTTCTTCATATTGTAGTTTAGTTTTTGTACAAATAAAAGAAAACTGTTATATTCTAAAGACCCAATTATTTTAAAAGTAAAGACAGGAGTCGTAACTCGTAACTCGCAAGCAAATAGTTTTTTTTTTTTTTATTTTTATTTATGGCAAACAATCGCTTTTAAGCAAATAGTTATCACAGCTACGCACCAATTTGACAGCTGTCAATGTCATCTACGCCTACCGATGCCTAACTTCTGCATGGACCGGGTTCCTCCGTCCTCCATCTGTAGAAGCTATTAGTTCTCTCCCCGAATAATAGGGGCGCTGATTCCGCTTCAAATAGGCACAAAAAATAGCAGTCATTTCAAAGGCTATCAGCAATCCAGCGTACTTGTAGGTATAGAGATCAGTGATTAACTCGAATAAATAAAGCATTGAGGTAATAATACTATAGGAGTCCGCCTTATATTTTGACAGCTGATAATGTTACTCTTTCTAACTAACGATGTAGTAATTTGGGTGAAAGAGAAAGCTCATATCGGTGTGTAAACGTCAAAAGCCTGTAATGTTATGTCCCACTTAGTAGAACATAACAAACGAGTAGGTCTGCATATTTCATGTATAAAAAGTGGTAATAAAAGTGTTTAGTGAACGTTCAATGCAATATATTATTGCGTTTTGTAGTTCCGCTATATAATAAACCATAAAAACGGCCAAGGAATGCCTCAAACACGTGGATTTAACATAACATACGTAAGTTTTCAACAACGTTGTTTGGGCTTATCAATCGGTATTTTTGTAAGCTAAAAAAGAAAATTTATAAGTATAATAATCCATTAATCATGCTATATAAGGCATTAGTGATAAAAATGTCACATCAAGTAATAATTTGGCTATAAATATTGCATAGTTTTTTACGTGTATTTTAGGGATGCGCCTTACTTGAACTATAGTTTATCGATAAAAATAATGTCATGGACTAAATGATTTTTTTTTTCAGGTTGAAAATGCTTCAAAATAGACGACAAACAGATATATATTTTAGACGCAAGTTTCATGCAAGTTTTTAATCCTTACTCCCTTATGAAGGCATCACAATATTGGAATTTGGAATTATTTCAAACGTAAGTTTGAAACAATGATTTTATTGAAATAAAGAAAGTTCTAACGGAGAGTAAAATAATTGCATGATCAACAGCTCTCACACCTCCCCCCTGTAAGTACTCAATTCGTTACTTAAAGATACTTCTTGAAATTTTATCCTGGCATTAGGTACTCTTTTTTAATAAGTAAAATGTAAAATTTTAATAAGGCTAAAGTCATAATCATTTAATAAAATAAATTTAATACCTCAATCGTCGAATTCCAGACACAATATATATTTAGTTGTTATGCGGCACCTGGGTTCCGCTTGGGGCTGGATGGGTTAAGCATGGAAAACTTACATAAAGCATATTGCCCCGTATACAATATTATGAATTATGTGTATAATATTTTATAGTATGTAGTAGTATAGTACATTTATTAACACTAAACCATTTATTTTTTTCAGGTTATTGGAATGCTCATAAAGAAGAGTTCAATATTATGGTGGTGACGGAGAGACCTATAATGAAGATAATAATTATTTTCAACTATTAATTTGATAATAAGATTGAAAGTGAAGAATAATATATGGTTTAGTGCTCTATGATTTTGATTGCACACACCGTGATATTGCACAATAAAATTGATCGTCTAGACTCTAGAGTCCTACTTAGGTTATTAATTATTATTATTATAATATCATTATTCAGGGGGCGTCGAAGTATCTATTTTAAGTCTTTTTCTGTATAAATATTATTACATAATTATATTTTAATAGGTAAAGAAATGCACCTAAGCGTTTTTGGAATTACTTTAAATAAGTAGGACTGAGATTCATTCTTATATTTCTTTGATAATAATAATTGTTATTCTACAAAATAGTTGCTTAATAGTAAATAGTAATTAAGTTTAATAAAGTATAATATATTTTGTTCTTCTGTTGTGTTTTATAAAAACTGTTGATTTTATTGATATTAAAAATTGGGTGTTATTTTTTTAATGACATATTTTATCTCATTTAAAATCGATGCAGAACGGTTACTCGTGGCGGTGGGAATGAGCGGGGGTGACGTGGGGGGGAGGCGCGCGCGCGCTCACCCGCCGGCGCGGGAACTTTCGGAAGCTATTTCTCAACATTTTAGTACTGAGTGACTATATTAAAAGAAAAATACGTGTATTTTTATTTTGAACAAGGATCAATATATCAAAATTTGGCAGGAAGGTTTAATTGCACCCTGTATTTAAGTATTTTCATACACTTAATAAATAGATAAAAAATACCTTTTCACCAAATTGAAAGCGACTTCTAATTTAATGAGCATAATATATCTTAAATTGAACATGCAGGTCGAATTGATAACCTCCTTTTTTGATGTCGTTTAATAAAAATCTGTAACATAAAATTATGGTCGACTTGGTCGATAGCTGTAGTCTAATTTTATATTTTTATCGATATACGCCATCCCTACACGCACACTACAGCAATTGCACACAAGCATAAAATGGCCACGCGCTGGCGAGCTAAGAATCCATCTATGTATACTTAATCTGTGAAATAAAGTTTATGTCACCGTCAAAAATGTCATTGTCATTTGTCAGTTGTCACTTTTATTTTCAGTTTTCCACCTCTATATACTCTAATCTGTGTTTTCCACACTTTTCCTTTTCCCATTTTCCTTGAATTATAAAGTCTATTTATAAATTATAATAGTTTTGTTAGTTCATTTATGTGAGTCTATAAGTCGCAAAAAAATTGTGGAAGACTGAGACTGCATAAGAATCTTGGTCCCTAAAAATTGCAAAGTAAAATGGTAAATTCGAGCTTAGCGTATGAGATACTATTATACATAAATTCCTTTTACTTCGGCCTATTTGCGACATGTGAACTCGGTACACTAATCTTAAAGTCAGTATTGATCGGTGGGAAATATGATGATGGTGATAAAAATCGTGCAAGACTAGGACAGGATTACGGAGTATTGGTCGCTTTATTTGTGATAGAGGCGGCCAGACTTATATTGGGTCGGAAAGGAAGCCTTAGTGAGAGAGGTGAGGAAATGGTTTGATTCTCTTAATTAATAATAAAGCTTATACTCTCATGGCTTTGTTAATAATCAAAGAATAAGACAGGACCACAATAATCAAGATTATGGACTGACTACAACATGAGTGTATGTTGTAGTCTGTGTCAATAAAATGGCTTTTCCAACATGACATGAAACCTTAGCATGCATAGTAAATTTCATACTATGCATGCGAAAGTTTCATGAAGTCATCCACATTATAGTTTATTTGTACACAGAAGATTCGACAAAATAGGAGTGTTACGAAAAAAACCCTCTTAACTAAGAAATATGTCTCTTCTCTTGTATTAGATAAAATACATTTTTATGGTAGTTTTTTCGAGCATTTAATTGAAACAGTGAATATATGAGGAATATATACAAAGTGTATAGATAAATACTAGTATTAAGATAGTGTATATTTGATTTCAGATGTTCCTGTAATGTTTTCGGTGCTGCTGACCGTTCCTTCTATTGTCGGGGTCCTGTACCTGTTAAGGTGGCAAGTCGTAGTTCTAAGAATCGAGTATATTTGGTGTACGCTGATGTTAGGGCTCCAACTCTGTGAGTTTGTTTTCGCATCTATGTTCATTGTCACAATGTGGAGGGGACCGTCGTATGATTAGACCATTATCTCACTATTTCCAAGTTTCTTTTAATGGAAGTTTTTTCAAAGAAGATATTTATTACAAGAAAGTTTTTTTATCACTGATAAAATCAAATAAGTTTATTCCATATAGTTAATATACCTAGCGCAATAAAGAAACAAAGGCCTGATCAAGTGAGATGTCACTATCGGAAACACTGCGTGCTAAAAAGAGACATGTGATACATGACAGCAGAACTCTCTTTTTGACGTCCAGTCGGCACATATGGGCACGTTGACAATTTAATCTCATAGAATTTATGTTCATTCATGCTTGTGTAAGTACGTACGTACACACAGATGAAAACCAATTTCGGTTTTGTTTGACAGCTCGAGATTGTTGCTCTATTCCGCTTGGTATATTAACTTTATGTACTAGTCAAAAGTCATTGATGAGTGATGACATTGCCAAAGATCTGATTACCAAAGACTTTGTACTTTCGAAAATCAATGATTTGTTTTTAGAAATTTTAAAATGCTATAACTCTTATTACTATTTAAAATTTGCTTTTGTGTGCTTATTTATATACTATTGTGTATTTAAATTCTTGTAGATTTAAGGTTTAATAAAACAAAACAATAAGTGTGTGATTTATTAGCACAAAATATTATGGAAAGTTTAAATTATTATAGGTATTATATTATAAATTTATATTGAGAAGTGTATAATCTAGCTATTTTATGAGTATAGTATTAGCATAGTGAATATGATGATGATGTAGAAAAGAAACAGGTTTTAGTCTCATTAAATTAATTTCAAAAAGTTTCGGCCAAATAATTGTACCATTGCATAACTTTATTCAAGTATTGTTATTAATTAAATTATTATGCATGTGACTTTAAAAAATTGTGACACCCTCAGGTAACACCTGATCTGAACTTTCAATTAAGATCAAAATTATTAATTTATAGAGAATGAACATTGGAAACAATAATATTTATTTTAATCTAAACATATGAGTAGCAAACTATGTCTATGATTATTAAAATCCAAAATTAGTTCCTTAATATAAGATATTTACATATTGTTACACAAAAAAAAATTACAAGTACAACACGGTCAGATTAACTTGACGCATCGCTGGAATGCAATAACATGAGAGCTCTGTAGAGTGACGTCATCAAACCGTGCATCTAGTTAATGTGCCCGTGTTATACTTGAATAATTTGACTTTGAAAAATGTATTTTTAATATCATTTCAAGTACTTATTTATCTAGCTTTGTGTGTGTACTGCAAGTAATACATAATAATAATATATTGTATTTTAGATGTATAGAAATGTGTTCTAAATTATATAACACATAGTTTGATCCAGATCAATCTTAATCCAGATCCAAATAAAAAAATAAACGTTTTTTTTTAATGTAATAAAAATATACTCCAAAGTTTGGTCTGGGTCAAACTGTAGGATTACTAAACTGTGCCTTTAAGCACTAGAATGTCTATATTGTTTATGAGGTTGAAAAAAACCTCAAAATTTTTGTAAGGCCTTAAAAAATAACTTGTATGAAATATTCATGTCTCCTTAGCAGAATTTAAAGATCTAAGAATTTTAAACCTTCAGAGTTACAAGAATATTTTGTATTGGCAACTAAGTATACGACTTTTGAAGCTGACTAAATAAAAGAACATGATCGAAATGAAACCAAGTCAGCTTAAAATCAACCATTATAAAAACAGTAAGTATGTGGGACCAAAATTTAAACATCAAGGGAAAAATGACAAAAATATTCAACAGTCTTTGGCTTAGGGAATCTTTTTAAACATGGTTTCATTTTATCTGTAAGTATATAATAGTTTAAATATCCTTTGAACTGATGGACGTTGCATTTTTCTGTCATGTTAAAAATAAGATTACTTACTAGATACCATTTTACAATGTTTACCAAGTCAAAAGTTCATAAAAATAGTATAATATAGTCTGTCCAATGCCAAAATTGTAGAAAAATATTTCCTGGGATGCCTTAAAATTGTCCAAATAGTAAAGAATAACATTATTTTAGCCTGTAAGATCACTAGGTTACAAAATCTTGGTCTTAAGTTCACCATTGCCAACAACTATACAAAGACTCATTATCATAGAGCTCATTAAGTATGTAATAATTATAAAGACTCAATGGACTGCATTTAAGAGTTAACACTTAAGAACCAAGGGTGAGTTAGTGATCTTATATGACTTAGCTCCCTTATTTAACCAAAGTGATATAAAAAGTGGCCTTTAAATATTAGTAACTATCTTCCAAGTTTACTGTAGATGACTGTAGACACCAAACTTTTACCTTATATTGCTCGTATTGATGTTTTGATGTTAGATTTTATATTACTATTACTAATATGTTATTGTATTCTAGTCATGTGTACTAATAAATGGTTGAAAATATTATGTTTTATAATAATTTTAATTTCCAAAATCTTATACAAAGTTAAGAATGAGGGCCTGTTTCACCACTTCGTGATATTAGTGCCGAATAGGCTATCCATCAATTAACTAGACAGATTGAGGGCCTGTTTTACCACTTTCTGATAAGGTGCTAGATAGGCTATCCACAACTTTTTTGACTGATTCTCCATACTCTATCTGTCAAGTTAAGTGGTGGACAGCCTATCTGGCACTTATCAGAAAGTGGTGAAACAGGCCCTGAGCATGGAGAATCTGTCAAAAAAGTTGTGCCTATTCGGCACTTTATCAGGAAGTGGTGAAATAAGCCCTAGCCTTGCATAGGTTTATCACTTTCTCTTTTACAAAATATTTAAGTTACGAGGCATAATATGATGCAACACACCACATGGCACATAATATTATGTTAAGAATGCTCCAACTTTTTAATTAGCAGGTCGGATGTCTGTCAGTACGAATATCGACGTTAACTACATTAAAATAAGATTCATATTAGCGCGCCTTGTACAGTGGCGGTTACGATGCTCGCCGCGTTCTTGATATGGCGAAAATGTATGAAAAAAATTTGAGAAATTTTCTTGTTTTTCTTATAACTGGAAAAGTTGTTTATTTTTATATAAAATTTTTAGCGGACTTTATAGAGGACTAAATAAGCAACAATTTTTTTGTATATTTATTTTCCTCAGTTCAGTGTATTTAGATATTAAGGTACCTAATCAGACCCCATTTTTTTCATATTTTGCGGTTATTGTAATGGTTAAAACGTATTTTATGTGAAAATTTCGTATGCGGCTATAGAATTTTTATGGTACAGTCGTGGAGATGAATATATTATCTTTCATTTGAAACCAAAATATCCTCGTAGTTTGACTCCTAATTCTTTAATAGGGTACCGGAAAATCGCTGATATTTGTAATAGCGTCCTTAAGGGCAGTAAGGGTACAACGCAACGGAGGGCACGTCGCAAGTCACAGATTAGGGTATATTTTGAATTGCAAGTGCAAGCATTCGTTGCTACGCCCAACCAAGCCCAATCAGTATTAATTGAGCCCTGCCCAACTCCCAGAGGCCTAGCCACAAGATGTATTATGTTGTGTTCTTCGCATAATTATAATATTAAATATTAATTTCTTGATAGCATAATGCTGAATAGTGAATACATGCTGAATATAATATAATCAGTTCTTTTACTTTTTGTACGATGTTGATGAGTCATGAGATGAGTATAAAATAGAAGAGTTCATCGGAAAATATCTATTTTGATCCTAGTTTCCATAACTTAAATAAAAAAAAAACTAGTGTCAATTTTGACAGTTTGAAATCAGCTGTTACGTTTAAAATTTGTAAACAAACTATACAAAGAAAACTTGAAGAAACCAACAAAATTATTTTCAAATTTCTTGCATTTTATGTGCTGACTTGTGAACTGTGATATTGAGATCTGAATATGAGGCCCTGTAAAAACTTCGTTGGAAAACTGAAATAACATGGATGTTCCAGTCTCATTTGCTCATTACTTTGTGAACAAACAAAATATCCGTTCATTTAGTAACATTATAAAACATAAGTTATTTAAACCTGATAACGAGAAAGAGTTCTTTGATCACATATTTAACGATGAAGAATTAATTCAAGAACTTACGCCAGAGTTTCAAAGCATTATTGTAGAGCTGAGAGATAACATCAAAAAAATATCCAAACATGATTTTAAACCTTACTTTCAACATAATATTGATAGTAACAGTTTATCACCAATAGATAAAACTTACATTTATATAAATTGCTCTACTGTTTTAAGGAATATCATTCCCAAAAGTTTATTTGGGAGCAATCATAACAATAAAGTATTTAACAAAATGACTAAAAACATAATTTATAGTTTTAAAAGACAACACTTTAATTACAATCTTATGACAGAGCAGTGGGATTTTTCCAAAAGACCATGGGCAAATCTATCAGAAGGAATTTTAAAAAAAGTTTTGATATGTGTGCTGTTTTGGTTGCACAGATATATTTTATGTTCAATTATATCACTGAACTTCTATGTGACCACATGTAAAATTGATCATGATGAATATAAACTGCACTACTTCCATAAGACAGCCTGGCAAAGCTTCTATGATAAATCAGTAGCACGAATGTTAATCTACACTACTATTATAAAGAGGAAAGATTTGTTTGTTTGTTTGTTTGTTTGTTTGTTTGTTTGAGTCGAATAGGCTCCGAAACTACTGGACCGATTTGAAAAATTCTTTTGCTATTGAAATCTCACATTATTTCTGCTGAACATAGGCTACATTTTATTTTGGAAAAAAGTAGGGTTCCGTAAGATATTTGAGTTTTTCGGACGCAAGGTGTAAAAAATCAGCTAGAAAAGTTACTTATTTTGCGTACGCTGCCTAAACTATAAAAGATAGAACCATAAAATGTTCTAAGTAATTGTAGATCTTATAAATATCTACAAAAAAGTCCGCGACACACTATACCTATCTATGTCGAGTGAGGCACAATAACCATTTATTTATTTAAAAATCCTAAATTTTTTTTGGAATAAATTTAAACGGATATATTTTACTGACGCTATTAATCCTTATCAAAATAAATTATTTTATCACTAAGTACAGTTTATGTAGATAATATTTGGTCTTTGAATGATTAAAATTGGACGTTTGGTTTTGAAATTATGGCGAAATTAAAATATTACGATAGTGAGCGTCACCAAAGCGCGTGCGGGAGGAAGAAAATATTCTGTTGTAGAAATGAATATTCTGTACATAAAAGATATGAAATGACACCCGAAATTACACCTTTGTCACTACATCGCTATAGAAGCCAAAAATGTGGTTAGTTTTTTGTCTGTCTGTCTGTCTGTCACTCTTTCTGTCTGTCTGTATGTTTGTTCCAGCATCACACGAAAAATACTGATCCGATTTGAATGTGGTTTTCGCAGATATATTTATCTTCTTCCAACTTAACATCTGGTGTATAAAATTTTTTTCCCCCACCCCTCTAAGGGGACAAAAGAGGGGGTCAGATTTTGTATCAAACTTTTTTCTTTAACACGAAAACTACTGATCCGATTTGCATACGGTTTTCACAGATATATTATATTTGTCTTCTTCCAACTCAACATCTGGTGTATAAAAATCCTCCCCCCCTCCCCTCTCAACCCTCTCTGGGGACCAAAGAGGGGTCAGATTTTGTATACAACTTTTTTCTTTAGTGGACTTATGAAACTTCATATTAGGTATTAACTGTGTTTTTCAACTTAACATCTGGTGTATGACCCCCACACCCTCTTAGGGGACAAAAGAGGGGGTAGAACATGTATCAACTGATGATAAAATATACTTTAAATGGCAAAACAACGTTTGCCGGGACAGCTAGTAAGTAATACAATCAGAAAAGTTTCAAGCAGCAGAAATAAGAATTACAAAAGTATTAAATCTCCTAAGCGTGAATTTTTGAAAAGAGAAACACCTAAATTGATTTTAATTCTTAAATCAAATAATGATTACAGACCAATAGTAATCTACAAGAAAGATGTTCCAAAGTTAAAGCACAGAATAAAAGAAAAACTTTATTTCCTTCGAGTTATATCGGGAGTATCACACGAGAGGATAGAATCTCAATATCTGGCACTATACAGAAATTGGATTAGTCATAACAAGCCAAAATTATACTTCATCAAAACTGACCTAACCAACGCATTCGGGTCCATAGATATAAAAGTCTTATTAAAAGTTCTTTGTGAGAGACATCAAAAGTTCCAAAGCAAAGAAAAATCTTTATCTATTAAGAAGAAATTTGCTTTACTATATAGACAGTTTGTAAATGAAATTCGGAGTCCTCTAGTCATACGCACTGGTTCTAGATATTACGAATGGAATAGGGGATTAGTGCAAGGCTATAAATACTCACCAGCCCTATCAGAGTTGTATTACTCTTATATGGATGAAATATACTTTGCAGACTTCATACGGAAGAGAGAAAATAGAATAAACCTTTTTGTTAGAGTCGTAGATGATTATTTGTATATTACAGACTGTTTGGAAGATGCACAATTATTTTTAAATGCACTAGATAATTACAAAAATGTTAATTACAACAAAACCATTGTTAATTTCCCTCATGATAATATCAGGCAGAGTTCTTTTATAACTTTTTTAGGCTATACTTATGATACCGAAAAGTTGAATGTTTGCAGGGCAAAAAATGTTTATGTAGGACAAATGTGTTACAAAATTGCATTCACTCAAGCTATTTTTAATTTGTCTACGTTTATTGAAAACAGAATTGGTCAATCTGGCATTTTTGTCAGTAGTCATATTTTCAATTTTCACTACAATGATGAAGCTTTAGTATGGAAACACACTTTCATCACATTATGCCACTGCGCAAACAAATTTTGCACAATCTTAGCAGTACTCTGCGAAGAGAGCGATATGCCTAAATTTCTGCCACTTTATAAGAGGAAGGTTTCAAATAGTTTGTGCAGTTCCATTATAAATACTTTAAAGAAAAACAAACCAGAAGATTTTCAATTTGTTTATTGTATAAATCACTTTAAATATCTTTCTTATAAAGCATTGTTATTATGTGTAAAAGAAACATCAAAATGTAGTAAGCTCATCCCGTTTGTAGAAGCTAGTATGTCTAAAACAAATTGTATATTTGGAAAATGGTGCCAGCATTATAGTAGAATAACAGTAGACAGAAATATTTTATCAATAAGAGAGCAATGTAGACGACAAGATTTAAGAATAATCATGAAAGATTTTAACACTTTACCTATAGGATTTCAATGTTTTAAAAGTATAAATAGTATTTGATGTATACAGTACACTTAGAAGTTAGAGCATTAAATGATTTAATGCTCTAAGACAGTACATATAGATTGCATGTTTTATAAATCAACCTTAAAAAATAATAAAATATGTTAAACATCAAAGTTTTTATTAAGTATAATATACAGCATGACTGGTGAGACAATACCGATACTTAAGGAGAGTATTCAGTACTCGATTCTCATTATATATATGTAATAAAATTAGGTACTTAATTTTTGACCAAATTTCCCTTAAACAAATTAATCACGATTCACGGACATTTAATAAATTACTACCTATGCGGCCGCGCGGCGTCATGCGCCCCCCGCGCCGGCGCGCTACCCCTCCCGCGCGCGGTGTCCATGCGTTGGGTAAATAATTATTTAAGGTGACGCCATGTTACAGTAAAAAACCGTGTTGGATGTGTTTTAGATTGCTTGTTTTCTATGCGAGGCTGGCCTGGCCTCTCATATGCAATACAAGCAATGGAACAGCAAAAAATGGAAAGGGCGTAGCGACAAAATGGTTTTTGTCGCGTAATTTAAAAACCATAAATACATTTCATATAAGCTATGGGTAAATTAAAGTGTATACTAGAACCAATTTATGTACAAATTTTGGAAGCTTATATCACTCTCCTCTGTTGGCAAAATAGGAATCCCTTTTTTTACAGAGGTCTTTTTGATTGATTATTCTGTGTTATAAAAGTTGACCAATCGTGTTATGCTATGGGTAATTCAAAGACAAAGACATGATGAATACTGACAGTGAACTTTAATTTCTTAGCTTTAGTCATTGCTGAGGAAAATGGACATCGCTACAGCCAAATTAAGGCGTCACCTTAACTTTAAGCTTCATTTAGGTACTCAGTGATCAATTATTGATATTATTTTTTTTCAACTATTATAATAGCCAAATATCACGTCCTCGAGTATTGAACATGTCTCACCAGTCATGCTGTAAAGTTTTAACAATGTTATAAATTATAGTATAAAAAAGCCAAAGTTTTTTTTAGGTTTAGCTACCATCAGTGTACAAGTTTTGTATTGGATGAGTAATTGTCAATTTGCCTGTAAAGTGTATGTTAGGCTACCCTCTGAATTTGCCTGGGGCATAGAATTGCCTGGATCCAGGGCTGAAAAATACAAATAATAAATAGGTTTTATAAAGTCTATTTATTATTCATTACTGTACTCTTATAAGACAAACTATTAACACCCAGATGACGAATTACTCGCGAAAAGTGTATAATATATCAACTATTTTTAAACAATATAAAACTTATAAGATGTCATATTCTTGGACGGAATATTATTGTTATCACTTATCAGTCTACACAGATTCACAGTAAAAATTATACAAAACTTAAAAATATGTGTCAATACTTTACGATACTTACATACTAAAGGCACTGATTTTGGACGGATAAAAAAATTAAACTTAGTATCTAGAGATACAGGAATTATTATTTTATCTCAAATTGAAATGTGGCATGACAATGCTTGAAGATGTTGGAGTCATACAACGCGACGAAAGATAACCATAGTTTTATTTTTAAACTTTAGCATTGCATAAATATTTAAGCATTGCCCCATCTTTGTGCTGCCCCTAATAAAATAATTGCTGATAAATCCATAAAATAGGCTCTTTAAATTATTATGGGTCACAATTTAGCTGCATCTTTTACAATTATTATTATGAATAATAATGTTTTAGCTGCGTTTTGTAAGTTACATAATAAGTAATTGAATTGTCATATATTAATAAGTTTTACAATATATTCCAAAACACGAGACTAGTCATAAAAATTGTAACGTTTTATGTCTCGCCTCGTGAATAGACCTTAAAGATTATTATTTTAGATTTTCATAATAACTATGGAATGTTTACGTCTTTTTCTATCTTTTGAATGTGTATCCACATCGCCAGAATTTCATGGAAAATAATAATTTGCATCCTGCATTACACATTTATATTACCTGAATATAATATGTTGCACATTTAATCTCTTTTAAGGTGAGACATTTAATCTCTTTTAAGGTGAGACACAACGCTGCAACGAAGCGACGCGACAGGTCACGACCAAATATCCTTTTTTTGAAAATATGGTATGAGGTAAGCTGCACTACGGTCTAGCGTCGGCGACACAAAATATCAGTTTTATTAAACGTGAGATGTGGCTCCGCTGCAGTAGTGTCGCTTAGACCGGCCATAAATGGACCGCAATTTGCAATCCTACTGCTCTAGAGCGGTCGCGTCGAAATTTGCACCGACCACTCAAGAACTGCTCGAGCGGCCGGTGTATGGCAGATATCAATTTAGTATGGATATTATGCAAATCGCCGTGCGGCGACCGCATTTTGCAGTCTGTGTCAACTGCAAGATGCGGTCCGTCTATGGCCGGCCTTAGTGCGGTCTCGTAGATAATAGTGTTACATCCATATTATTACCAATTTTTTAAATATTTTGCATCATATCTAAAATTTAAATTCACTTCAAAACTCCATGAAAATTCCACTTCAAAACTCCATGAAACTTATTACAACGTTACCACCAACGCTAATACAAGCGCTACCATCCCAGCCAACGGTCTCGCCGCACCTGATAGGAAGTCCGGATCAGCGGCCACATAGCTGGCAGCTTGCGGCGCGTCGCACGAGACAAGTCGCGTCGCGCGTATCAAAGCTTCGCCGGCGACTAGCGCGGCGGATCGCATCTTGTGTGGCAGGGGCTTTAGACGGACGGCTGCGTCGCTGAATATGAGATCGGCGTATGGTGATGGAGAGAAGAACATGCTGAAACTGAAGAGAGATGGAAACGATAGCAACTAAAATCTTGTTTGATTTTTTTTTACATTTCACTTAAAGTGACTTTCCGATCTTTTACGCGGCTAGCCGCGACCGACACAAATTCGAATAAATTGCCACTTTATTACATAGACCATAGGTATCAATTTTCTACTGACATATTGTGTCCCATGCTGCCACCGCTTGTGGCATAAAAGCTAGTGGTGTACAGTAAAATGAAAGTGGCATTTTAATTGAATATTTGTCGGTCGCGGTCGCTCACGGCAAAGATCGAAAAGTCACTTTCACGTAAGAAGACAATATCAAAATGAGTCATTAAATCACCCTCACAAAAAGTCGCTTACCTGAACTCATCAGTAGCCGTGGCTCCGTACAGCTGTTGCGCGTATATCATGAGATTGGAGTACGTGTCCAACTCGGTGTGGTTGGCTCGTCCCATCAGAACCGAACCTGGTACTCGGCCGAGATTACAGCGCGCGTACTCGTGCATTTTCGCCCGAGTGCCTGGAAAAATAAAACTAAAGTTATGAAGGAAGCCCACGTGGTTGATTTCACTTTCAAAGCCCCCTCCCCCCATCTCATTAACCACTCACCGTCGGGACACAGCAGTTGCAGGTCGTCCGGCAGCAGGTCGCGCGCCCACCACTCGCGCCGCCGCCCGCCCACCACGTCCGCGGGGGCGAAGTGACGCACGAACGCCACGTCCCCGCCCCCCTCTACCATGCAGCGCAGCGCGCCCACGTCACCGAAGTAGTCCTCGCTAGCGTCGCGACGACAGCGTCTGAAATAAAACAATGTCGTCAATACTAAATTATTGCACACCTAAATAACACAAATAATTTTGGATCGAATTATTTTAGTTTTTTGAGGCATTAAAAGCCAAAAGAAAAGAAATCGGCGGCGTCAGTTTGAAGGCTACTTCGTATTTACACTTTAATAATTTCATCTTCATCACAAAAATTCGTCCTCTCCCGTCTATGTAAACTTGATGATAACCTGAACGAAGATCCATGACATAGATGACACAGGTCGTGCGGCACGCTGTACGCGTCGACGTATTTGCTGTTGAGAGCGTCGGGCGAGCGTAAAGTATTGAGCGGCGCACTATTGTGCCATTATTTTGCCATGCCTGATCTAATGTTAATGGTGTTATCACTTACCAGAGTAAACATAATTAACGAGTAGACCGACTCAGAAGGGATCTCGATACGTTTGACGATGTCATATCGGCCGGCGAGCGCAGAACTATAAATGCGTTACTCATCATTGTGAAACATGTTGAAAGTGACAATCGCGCCCAACTCGCATATATTCGCCCGTTTTTTCGAGTCGAGGTACTCCTTAGTTCTGTCTACTATTGTGTTACGTACCTGAATGACGATCCATGGCACAGGTGACACAGGTTGTCATGCGGCACGCTGTAAGCATCGACGTATTCGCTGCTCAGCGCACCGGGAGCGCAAGATTTCGTGAAGTATTGAGCGGCGGCGCGCGCGCCGTCGCACCCGTATGGCCTGGGAAAATAGAAATATGTACATATAAACGTGAATGTTTGTGTATTTGCTTGTTGCTTTTTCACACACTGATTACTGGAATTTCATCTAATTTTACATGATACATTAGGCTCCCGAAAAAAAAGTTATTGTGCCGTGTGATACCTAACCTAATGTTATAAAGGCGATACTGAAATAAATAAGTTATGCCATAAGTGACTGAAAGTTAGTAAAAATTGAACAAAGGAGGACAGCAAACTGAGGTTGATCAAACGACACATAACACATTCCTATGTGGATTCTAAAGACACTCTGTTGTAAAACGAGTTGTCTGTTTGTTGTGTTTTTATCTAAGTACGAAGTTTACAGCGCATGACGCTCACGAAAATGACCCAGGTTACATTTTATTTGATAAAACACTATCATCACTTTTTCGTTCACTGTAAATACTCAAATAAAATCTATAATAAACGTATTACGTTAACTTCTTCACTACAAAATACATTCTTACCTGATCCATCCGTTACTCAGCAAGTAAGCCAGCGGGTACACCCAACCGGCGGCCATGCCTATACCAGTGTGGCAAGTGTTCTTGCCCCGGAGGTATGTGATGTCCGTATCAGGATCTTGCTCCTTGGCGACAGCTACTGCGTAGTACCAGTTGTCGCCGCTAGAGTATATCTGGAATAACCATCAATAATATAAATAAAAATTAAAAATATATGACCACTTTAGTGTATGTCTAAAGCTAAATAACTTTCAAAATTTTTATGTTATTGTTTTATTTCTCAGTAGAAGTCAATCCACAGTAAGACGTAGCGTGTTTTCAGTCTTCAGCACGAAGTCGGCCCCGCCCCCTGCCCCATCAGACCCACCTCCTGCATGAACGGCGCGAGGCGATGCCTGTGGGCAGCGTGCAGCATGTCCGCGGCGTCCAGCAGCACGAAGTCGGCCACGCCCTCTGCGACGGCGCGCGCGCAGTGCTCCGCCCCCTGGCCCTGCCAGCACACCAGTGCGGGAGACAGGAAAGCCGCCTTCAGCGCCACCTGGGGGACAATAAATCGATTCCACTACTTACCCCATTATCAAATTTAAAATGGAAACAGTTGAATGGAGCGGAACAAATCCATCCAATCCAATTTGTCGTTTCAACCAAACACAACAATATAGTACATTTGAAATAATATGCATAAAATATGCCACCGCAACGCAACATAGCAATGTGCCCTCGCCCTATGAATTTAGCATAAAATATCCACTTACCCTCATCTTAACACATTTATCCATTTCTGGCACGCTAGTGACACACAGCACCGCTCGCTTCACGGGACAGTCCTGAATCCCCCGTACAGCCTTCTCGGCTTGGTCACCCACAAACTGATTGTTCAATATGTATTTAGCTGCTTGGTGTTCCTCCTTTAGTGTTTGGAAACTGTTTGTAGCGTCCTGAAATAAAATTGTAGTAGGTAATATCCATACTAATATTATAATTGCGAAAGTGTGTCTGTAACTCTGTATGTTACCTCTTCACGCCCAAACAGCTGAACCGATTTTGCTGAAATTTTGTATGGAGATACTTTAGACTTCCAGGAAAGGACAAGGGTAAATACCCTTTATTGGAAAAATGCACGGTACCCGTGCGATTAACGATTTAATACATACTGAATAATACATACTATACTAATATAATAAATGCGAAAGTGTCTGTCCATCTGTCTGTTAGCTCTTCACGCCTGAATCACTGAACCTATTTTGATGAAATTTGGTATGGGGATACTTAGAGTCCCAAGAAAGGACATAGGAGACTTTTTATCCCGGATGTATGTTTCCTGCGTGATAATGAATTTTGGCGCAAGGCGAGTTGCGGGATTTATCTAGCGAATACAATAAAATACCTGCAACAACAAATCCGTAGTGATGTTGGATCTGAAGAGGTAGAAAGGTGGGTCTATCGTCTGTCCGTTGGGACCTCTTCTTGGTTCGTATGTTACCATGCTGGAAAAAAAAAGTTTAAAATGTATAAACATGAATAATTCTAAGGTTGACCGCATACGGACGTTTACCGTATTCGATTTCATAATCTGGAATTACGATTCGGAATTCCGTGACACTAGCAAAAAAAAAACTAATTTTTCAAGCACCAATGCGCCGGCTTGCACTTGAAACGTACGTGCGGAATTCGTTCCGTTCGGAAAAAAGCGAACGTGTGCGACAGTTACTGAATTTTTCACTGATTCCATGCATTCCGATTTTCGAATACCGAATATGAATTCGGAAATCGAATACGGAGAATGTGTGTATACAGCCAGCCTTAGTCGGCCTACTGGTTCATTTAGTCTATTGTGATTATGATTACTTTTTCTCTTCTTTATCAGAATATTTGGGTTCCGGATAGGGTTCTCGTCTGAAACCATCAAAGGAGAATCTTGGCCGGGCCGTAGTAGAAGTGAGCCGTTTCCCAAAAGCGTCCCGTTGATATTCAGTTGTGTTGGTCACCCTATTGGCTGGGTTTGTTTCTCCATACAGCTCGACTGTGCGATTTAGGTATCTTTGATATCTGTAATAAATAAAATGAATATTATGTTCTAAACAATGTTAAATTAAAAAAAAAAAAAAACCTGATACAAAATCTAATAAGCGTCTCAGGAATCAGAAAGCAAAATATAAAATCAAATCACTAGATGTTGCTTTAAATAACTTTTCATAAAATAGAGAAACTCAAATTTCCCAGCTCTGAGCTGGCTGATAATAAACTATGCCTAATAACATTTTCAATGATGTCAGCGTTGCTCCACGATAGCAGCGCTGCTAGTGACTACGGCCTACTTGTCAGTCAGTCTCGACTGCAAGATGCGGTCCGTCTATAGGCGTGCTAGCCTATGGTCGAGCCACAGTAACCGTACCTTTTCCTCTGCTCCACAGTAGCAGCGCTGCTAGTGACTACGGCGTCAGCGGGCACGCGGCCCCAGTTGCATTCTTCATATTGGGTCACTGGCATCCGGGAGCCGTCGCGGCAGATTAGCTCGAAGTGGTCTTCGCGGACTCCACCTGTGGACAACATACGTTTAAAAATTTACATCTATATACTAATATTATAAAGCCGAAGAGTTTGTTTGTTCGTCTGTCTGTTACCTCTTCATGTCCAAACCATTGAACCGATTTAGCTGAAATTTGGTATAGAGCTACTTTGAATGCTGGGAAAGGACATAGGATACTTTTTAACCTGGAAAAATGTACGATTCCCGTGCGATAAACGAAATTCTATTTTTAACCGACTTCCAAAAGGAGGAGGTTATACGTTCGGCTGTGGATATTTTTATTTTTGTATAATAAGGTCTTGTATCCTGTACACTTACCTAATATTTTACCAGACAGCAGCGCATGTTGTATCGTGGTGTCTCTAACAAAAGCGATATCTCCAGTGTTGTTAGCTATCAAACACTTTAGTGCTCCTTCGTATCCGGCGTACGGATCAGCCAAGGTACAACGCACGCCGGCACCGCCCGTACATAGTTTGCATAACCTGGAAATAACAGACAAAATTAAAGATATTGCATTGCTTTTATTGCGGCGACCGAATAAAGAAAATCTGTAACGAAAATAAACCTAACACATCGTCTAACGTAGTTTCAGTTCGTCAGACTTCGGCACGGTGTTTGTGTGCGTACAACTAGACGTATGCGTGTAGACCGCGGCAGTCCTCGAGTGCCACACACATTTTTTATGTGAGCTCCAATTTGAAAAATTTTTATGTGCTTTGAATACTGAGTCTATTATGTGATTTGAGATTTTCACAAGTTCACTAACATAATGATATAAAAAGTTGGCCAAGTGGGAGTTACACTCGGCCATATACAGCAACAGTACAGCAAATTCTTAGTAAAAGGGTCCCGTTTTTCCCCTTGGATATAGAACTCCTAAATTTATGAACTGCTTACTTGTCAGAATTATCACCAATTGGATTATAAATGTCCTTCAAGGAGTTGGGAGCGCAAGACTCTCCGAAGAATTCAACAGCAGACTTCACATGGTTGTTGCAGTCTGTGATCTTCAAACCACCTTGTTGCATCAGCTAAAATAAAACAGTTTTCATTGATAATAATAGAAATTATTAAAACAAACATAAAAGTTTTGTTAGATAAAGCAAACCAACTTTTACTACTTACATTTTATTTTCAAAGATAACCTTTGAAATGATAATAATAAAGTAAATAGGATATAATATGGCAGCACCAGCACAGTCAGTAAACAAAAAGTTTTGTTGGATGTTTGTCAATATTCTAATAATATAATGATGTGTTCAAAATATCAGATTTTGGTTATATTATTTACTGTGTGTGCTAGAAGCGCTCTGCTTCGACCTTTCTTAATCCGTATTGCATAATTTAAAAAACTCACAATATGTATCGGCATAACCCATCCGGCCAGAGATCCGACACCTGGGAAGCATGCCTTGGCACCTCGGAGTCCGCTGAGTCCAGTGTAAGCCTGGACAGCAGGTAGACTGCCCTTCTTCACCACAGCTACAGCATATTGGTAGGGTTCACCGTGGCCGTACAACTTAAACATTATACACAGAATTTTAAAGGTATAACAAAACAAACAAAGTGTAGTAAGTGAAAATACCGAGTGTGTAACTTGTTATAGAGTTCACTGTAAAAGTGGCAAGTTTTTATGAAAACAGCAATATTTTGGGGAAAGCAGTCAACTTAACCACAATTTTTTCACCAGAGATGTGTTGCGAGGAATGTGTTTTTGAGAACCAATAGAATCGCTTCATTGACGTGACCTCACTCAGCGCAGAGATTCTATTGGATCTTAAAAATACATTCCTCGCAACACATCTCTGGTGGAAAAGCAGCCTTACACTCAAGTCATTGATGTGTCTGTCGGCGAGTTATGAAAATGTCTTCAGACCTAAAAATTTGATATAATATTCGAAGATTGAACAAAAATGTAGGAGAATGGGCACTCACCTCTTGCATAATTGGTACCAATGAGTGGTACCTCCCTGCTACGTACACTTCTCCGGCATCAAGTGCAAGGAGTGATGCATCTCCTTGGTCCACCCATGACATGCACTCTTCTGTGTCAAAAGCCTATAAACATCCATACTAATATTATAAACGTGAAAGTGTCTGTCTATTACCTATTCAGACCTTAACCACGTCTGAACCGATTTTGCTGAAATGGTATGAAGACACTTTGAGTTCCGGGAAAGGATATAGGATACATTTTATCAAGGAAAACTGTACCGTTCCCGCATCATAAACAAATTTTGGCAGAGTTGCAGGTGTCATTTAGTGAAGTATAATAAATTCCAATAAAATAGCAAAATTTCTTAAAAATTATTTTGTCTTAAAAATTTGTTTTTAAAAGTGTCATGAAAAGAGACAATTTTGCTTAAATAAATATATTCTAAAATCTTATAGTCAGAACTCAGTATCTTTGAAAGGAATGCTAGCAGCCCTTTCAAAGATACTGAGTTCTGACTATAAGAATATATGCAAAATTGTCTCTTTAGAGTATATAGAGACAAAATATATAGCTTCAGTGACTCACCCGTTTACATTTAAGTGGAATATAGTCTTGTCCAAACAGATCTTTTTCTTGTGCAGTAATATTAGCCAGTTGCTCACATTTTGTTTGCTCAAGTATGGAAGTTGTGCACCAGGTTATTAAATCCAGACCTTCAACTTTATTCAGTTCTTCGATTCTGTTTCCAGCGCTATCTCGAAAGCTGCCGCTGACTCCAACTAAGAACTCTAAGAATTAATTATTATATGTTACCGATGCCTAACGTTTGTTTTAAAAACTTTTACAAGTTTCTGTATAATACGTACCTATTAGAAGGGTGATAATAAAATACAGTTCCATGATTTTGTCGTTCTCATAAAAAACTGCGTTTTACTAGCATAATATTTGAAGAAAAAGCTGTAATTTTTAAAAAAAGACACACCCCAACACACCCGAAAACCAAGCGATCTTCTTCTTCTTCTTCTTTTTTTTTTTTTTTTTCTTATTATGGCACTACGGCTATTGAACCATGGCCAGTGTCGAGTATATATAAATGGCGGGAAAACTATATTCTTCTTGTCACAATTTTCACAGCATCGTTTTTCTTCATCGTCATTCGTCACGTCCAAAGTCTAGTCAGAGTTTAAATAAAAGTCAATGCAGTCAATGAGTCAAGTCGGTTGATTCAGTAAAAGTGGTAGACGCTTTACTGAAACTTTCGGTGGAGTTTTGGCGGGAACACAAAATAGCACGTTTCTGAATATTGCATCACTTTCCTACACTTGTGCACAATAACGAATATCTAATGGTTAATATCCTACCAATATTACACATTAAAAACCCAGATAACACAATTTTAGGAAAATAATACAAAAACACAACATCACTCTCTCACATTCGCGACAAAACACTTCTTCTTCTTCTTCTTTAATGGCAGTCTCGTGGGTTGCCAATGTCAGAGTGTATTGCAGACTTTGCTCTTTTTAATGTAGGTCTGGTGAAGCAACAAGGGTATGGTTACTTAAATTAATAATTTACAAGTTGATTCACCTAAAACAAAAACAAGTGTTAGTAAAGACATCACAATCTAATATTGTTATCACGTATATATGTACACAAAATCTCAATAAAAGGGGTATTTACATAGCTTAAAACAGATTTAAAATTGATAGGACGAGGGATGAAATTGGGAAACCAAGCGATTTTTGAATGTTAAATGTTTTGACACTTGACAGCCGTGACGTATAACCACTGATTTCTATTATACAAGTACCACAGATTAGACAAGTACGCTCACAGAACAGATTTACTCCAGTACGCTGGATAGGGACCGTGCAGAAACTATAGAGGGCGTCGCAATTCGACAGCAGCGCCACGATGCGAGTAAAAGACGTAACTTGTGAGTGACTTTGGCTTCGCATTCTCCTTGACCCTGGCTAGTTTATATGTGTTTTTTTATGTTTTACACTATAAAATGATTTAATACTTACACTCCCAAGTGGCCACATGCGGCCGCGAGAACAACGACAGATTTCCAAGAATCCGCGATCGAAATATTAAAGTTAAAGACTAGATGACGCCCGCAACTCCGTTGCGCCAAAAATCATTTATCGTGCGAGAACCGTACATTTTCCCGGGATAAAAAGTATCCTATGTCCTTTCCCGGGGCTCAAAGTAAATCCATACCAAATTTCAGCAAAATTGGTTTAGCGGTTTGGGCGTGAAGTGCTAACAGACAGACACACTTTCGCATTTATAATATTAAGTATATTTTTATAATATTAAATATAATATTAAGGGTTTCTACTTTCTACCCGTAAACAAAGAATGGAAGAGTGAATAAAAATGTATAAAGCTTATCTAGTTAACTAAGAAAATATCTGAAAAAGTAATTAATAGCATCCATCAGCATAGAAAGTAAAAACTTGATAAATATTGCAATAAAATAATGAAGCTATGCAAAAATACTTATATTAATTACTGAAAATGCTTGTGGATTAATAAAATAAAACAAGTTCACTAAAATAAATGCTTTTATTTCAACCTTCTGCGATTCGATCGATACCATCTTCACAACTTTTGTCTGTCACTATTTTTAACTAATTTCAGTCTGGATCTCATAAGTGTAAACACCATTTAGGTATGTATTCTTTAAATAACACACAAAGACTGCACTACTAATCTTTTTCTTACTTGAAGAATCATCCTTTTGAGAACCAACACTTTGACAAGATGGTTCAAGTTCAATACTATCCTCAGTGTTGAATTCCTGGCAGGACTTCTCCAAATTATCCTTACTTTTGATGCAACTTTATGCCAATTAAATGAGCGGCGCCTATGTATGTATATCAATTAAGATGGAAGCCAGTTTGGATGTTTACTGAAAGAAAGTAATGGTTATAGGTTATGTTCATATTGTTCATAAAAAATGAATTTACGGTTATAATCTACAAAATTTAGTGTTTTTACCAGTCTACACATAACACTCATGGAACTTTTTAAATACTTACGTATATTTTTATCGCCTTTTATTTTATCCATTTCTTTCGTTTTTCAATAAGCAAAGCCATGTGAATATTTTGGCAGAAAAATAGTAAAATTTTACATCGTTCGATTTGCCTTTATATTTCTTGTATGTATTAGAACAACAATACATTTCAATTCTTGAAAATACTCAGAATTTGTTAAGAAATCTTCTAATTTTCCGTAGCTTCACTAGAGCTTGACAGTAAAATTTTCGTAAAAGTTTCGGCTATTCGCCACTTGTGGCAGTGTCGTCGCTCTGCACGGTCCCTATAGCTGATAGATTTTTACGTCAGATTTAGTTCTCTACCCGAATAATGGGGGCGCTGATTCCGCTTCAAATAGGTACAAAAAATAGCTGTCATTTCAAAGGCTATCAGCTATCAGCTAACTGATTTTATTTTCTTCCCGCCCACGGCGGAGGCTAAAGTCTTTCGACCATGACGTATAGTATAACTGACAGTCTAGTGTTTCTTCTACTTCTTTGTACAGTGTAGCAAAGCATTTTACCAACACTTGTTAAAATGCTTTGCTGCGATTTTAGTTTTTACTGTGTACCGATTTTAGGTTCCAAAAAGTCTAGTAACTAGATCGATATCCACAAAACGGTTCAAAAACCAATAAACGGTAGGTAAAGGTAAAAAAGGTAAAAAAAAAAATAAGCATGTATGTACCTATTTTTTTACTTTAGTTAAAAAAAAACCAATATTGATTGACTGTCAGTGTCACTGTCAGTGATTGGGAATTTGACATCTCACATGATAAATAAATGTGACATTTCTTCAGATTTTCGCGTTCTGCATGTGTTTTTATTATTAAAAATTACTGTTTTTTGGTTAACAAAATATTCATTAACACGTGGTTTTTTGTATTTTTATAATAAATACAAATTTTCACAACTTCGCAGTAAGTTTTCAGTCTTGTGTCTCTGTATAATGTTGCTTTTAGCAACATCGCTGAATGTGTGTCACAATAATAATATTTATCTATTTTGACCGCTATGTTTATTATTCGGTTCTAGATTAGGTACCTTTTTAGATGATTGAACTTTAGTAATTTAATATTTTTTACATTTGCAGTTAGCAAAAACAAGATGGTAGTCTTTACTTGTGGCCACTGCGGGGAGTCTGTCAATAAACCAAAAGTTGAGAAGCATTATTTGACCAAATGTAGGAATCGTAACCCTAACCTCTCCTGTATGGACTGTTTCAAGGACTTCTTGTAAGTTATCTAATACAAAAACTAATGTAAAATTCATAAACTGCATTGCTATTGTCTATTGCTTTTAAAAGGCTCAATGTGTATTCACTCAAAATGCCTGACTTTTATCAGTTAAAATGAATATAGCTACACAGTCTGTTTGTGTATTATGAATTTTATCCAGTTATAAGATTTTACATTATGCACTATTTGATATTTCATATTTGTTAGCAAGCTGCAAGGCTATTTATGTTGGCAAAACTCACAAAAAACTTGTTACTGAGCCAACTATTACTTTATAATTTGTGAGTTTGTGTTGAGAGTCACCCATACATGAGATTTTTATGAGTATAATTTTTCTGTTTCTGCATAAATTGCATATTTCCAAATCTCAAAAGAGTATTAGTTTGTTTTTATAAATATTACATTAAGTGATGTAGTGGAAATTGTTAACTGAATCTATTATTAGACAGAAGAAAACAAACCACCACTTATCAAAAGTTTATTCACTATCTACGAAACTTATTGACAATTGCACAAAATTCACTATAATACCACGGGCGCCGGTCAAGTCTCAACTAAAGATGGCGACCGTGAAAAATTATAGCACCTTTTTTTAAAATTTGATGTGAGTGCGTTCTGTTACAGTGATATATAAAAAAAAACAATATTTTTTCTTTTTTTACAGGGGCAACGAATATGAATCTCATACTAAGTGCATAACTGAAGAAGAACGCTACTCCGGAAAAGGTTTTCAAGCTAAAGAGAAGAAGGGTGAGAAGAAACAAAGTGCATGGGTTGAGATGCTGCAAGATGTACTTGATGAGCAGAAAGATGCCTCCAAGAATGTACTTAGAATTATAGAATCAATAAGCAAACACAATAATACACCTAGGAAGAAGCCAAAATTCATTAACTTTGTAAAAAATGTTTGCGGACATAAAACTAATCCTAAAGATATCGACCAAGCCTGGGATTTAATCTCTGTGAAATTAGCAGCTCTGTCCAATAATAATAATAAACAAAACGGTACTGAGGTCAAACAAAACGGTGATGCTACTGATGGAAATTCTGATGAGAAGGAGGAAATTACTAATGGAGATACAAAATTAGGTGAAACTGCCGAAGAAGTACAAAATGAGGATGAGAAAGTTAATGGTGATGCGGAAGAGACTAAACCTGAGAAGCTCACAAAGAAGCAAAGAAAGGAGGAAAAGAAACGTAAGAAGTATGAAGCTGAATTACAGAGTGCAGCGGAAGTCCAAGAAGAGAATGTGGAGGAAACTAAGGTGGAAGAAGTAGGAAAGAAAGGTAAGAAGAACAGAAACAAATCAGAATCTAACTCCAATGAAGGAATTATTGAAACCGAAGGTGGGAAAGGTAAAAATAAGAAGCGTAAACGTCAGGATACAGTGCAATCAAATGTTGAAGTAAATGATAAGATTGCGAATATTGAGAATGAACCTGTCAAGCCCAAGGAGACAAAGAAGAAACCAAAAACAAATGAGGAGATTGAGGCCGAAGCTCTCTGTCTTCATGACCAGAATGTGGCTAACGGCGAAGCCTCTGAGAGGAACGGCAAATTTAACTGGCATTCAGTTATCATATCGGTGCTGCAGAAGAAAGGGAATGAACTGCCCTTCAAGAGGTTGCAAAAGAAAGTACTGTCAGAGTATTCTGAATATACAGGTGATGAAGTAGATGATAGAATTGCTGATAAATTCATTAAAAAGCTAAAGAGTGCCCCTAAGGTCAGAGTGGACAAAAATAGGGTACTCCTTCTAGAAGACTAAGTGTAGATTTTTTCATTTTTACTATTATATTATTATTATACATGTTTTATGGACTGAAATTTAAGTATTGTAATAAATACTCTTTCTGTAACTGCCAAAATATTGATTTATTTAAATTCTATTATAGTTACTATCTTTAAACAATTACCTATAGGTATCTAATTATTATCTACCTTTATAATATTGCAGGCTGCAGCGCTACAAGCCTCCTTAATTCCAGTTCAATATATTTTATGCTGCTTCAATAGGGAACGTGCAGGAACTATTATAGGTGGCAGCTTGGTGGCAGCATAATATGCCACCTATAGTTCCTGCACGTGCCCTATTAAAATCTACTACTAAACTACTACTACTACTAAATAACCAATTAAAAGTTTCGGATGGCGACACCTGAGTGCGTAGTGCGAGTTTTATTCGATCATACTCATCGAGAACGTTAGCGCGAATTTGTATGGGATCAAAGCGGTATCCACGTAAGCCAGTAGGTGGCGCTGCTTTGATCCCATACAAATTCGCGTTAACGTGTTCGATGCGTATGATCGAATAAAACTCGCACTACACCCCCAGTTCGCAGCACCAATCGTTGCACACGTTGCCCTCAATAGTTATTGCTCAACAACTGAAATTAGGAGAACGGCAAAGAAAATGCAAAATCCGATGATTAGACAGAGCGATAAATGTAATAGGCTTACCTTTATCCCCCCTCGTTTGCTTAAATAAGCAGTAATAGTAAAGATAAGAGAAAAAATACGTTAATTTCATTTAAATTTTTAGCATGCAAATGATTTTTATCAGAGGAATAGGAGAAAATGATTTTTATGCGATTAGGAACTACGTACCTAATTTGGATGGGTTATGACTTATGTCAGCGGTCAGCCATTAGTCCAATCCAAACAATCACGTCGTATCACGCCACGAACTAAATATATTATATAACCCAACAAAATTACATAGGTGCCTATAATTCCATATTTGACCTTTTGCGTTTTTAGAGGGCACCAATTTTCGGTCGGTTAGCCTTCCGTTCATATCCCCATAGCGTCGCATCAGGCACGCGCACGAACATTACAACGATCAATCATTCTTTATTCATCAGTTTTCCGACGTTAAATTCGTGTTCTACATAGTCTAAAATATGATTAATGAAGAAGTTAGGGGCTAGGGATGTGCCAAATCGATAAAGATTTCGAAAGTATTGGATTAAAGACGATAATAAGGGCCTGTTTCACCACTTCCTGATAAGTGCCGAATAGGCTATCCACCACTTAACAGATGAAGTATAGATAATCTGTCAAAAAAGCTGTGAATAGCCTATTTGGCACTTTATCAGAAAGTCGTGAAACAAGCCCTATAAATACCTATCGATAATAATCAGAGCGCAAGAAATTTACTTTTCAAAATCCATACTATTTTTTTTTATGAAATATCAAATAAGGAGGAAAACGAGCCAACGGGTCACCTGATGGAAAACAACTTCCGTCGCCCATATTACGCGTGAAACACTTTACGCTTAAAACGCTGAACCAATTTTGTTGAAATTTGGTATGGAGATAATTCAAGTCCCGGACATAGACATAAGATAAGTAGTTTTTATCCTGGAAAACTGTACGGTTCTCGCGCAATAAAGGAATTTCTAGGCAACTCCGCTACGGGCGTCATCTAGTCGGATTATAATATTATGCACAATCAAAGTGCAAAGAAAAGAAATCCACTCAAAATTACTTATTTATTATTTCGAAACTACTTATTTCTGCGTAGATCGGAACACAATGCAATAAAGAAAAAAAAATATGAATAATTGATGAATCTGCGGGTAGTTGAACAACTTCAGTGAGTTAAGTCCTATATATCCTTAATCTGTGGTTGGACGTCTGTCTGTCACCTCAGTCCACCCGCGTCCACGGCCGCTGGAGAGCAGCCGAAACGTGTGAATAAGAAAAGTGCTGCGCGACAAAATCCGTAAGTGAAAAACATACAAATACTTTGACGTGGGAGAGCCATGCTTCGGCACGAATGGGCCGGCTCGACCGGAGGAATACCATGTCCTCACAGAAAACCGGCGTGAAACAGCGCTTGCGCTGTGTTTCGCCGAGTGAGTAAGTTTACCGGAGGCCCAATCCCCTACCCTATTCCCTTCCCTACCCTCCCCTATTCCCTTCCCTTCCCATCCCTACCCTCCCCTATTACCTTCCCTCTTAAAAGGCCGGCAACGCACCTGCAGCTCTTCTGATGCTGCGAGTGTCCATGGGCGACGGTAGTTGCTTTCCATCAGGTGACCCGTTTGCTCGTTTGCCGTTTGCGCGTATTTCATAAAAAAAAACCTATAGATATTTTTTTATATGCAGGATGTAATAAAAAAGTGATAACTGATCATACAGTAGGGTGTGTATTTGTCCCCTTCATCGAGTTCACTGCGTAAGTAGCAGCGTTGAAATGGCCCGAGCGCGGCGTCACGAGTTTGCCCATACAAAAATCTAAACAGTTACTCTTTCAGCGCTGCTACTTTTACAATAAACTCTATACTTGCTTTATACAGTGGACACACACAGTACACACCCTAAAGTATTACTACTTTGTTTTTTTTTCTTTATTAATTTAAAGGGATTTTTGTACAAAAAAGACGATGTCAATCCCATCGTACCTTATGCTAAATATGACAAAACTTACAATAAATCTGACTTATAGTTAAAAATATTATATAGCATTCTAGCAGCCTCAGATAAGAAGAAGGCTCTGCTAAAATGCTATGAAATATGCCAATATTATTTTTAATTAATTTAAAATTAAAAATCAGGTGTTCTCTTAAGATTGCGTTCCGGGAACACTCCATCAATCGGTGGTAGATATCATCCCACACACCACATACCTCACAGTTGGGCGACTCCACTTTCCTCATTAAAAATCCAAATTGTTACATGGGATGTGCCCGGATCGCAGTCTACATGCAGTGACTATTTGCTGCCTACTTAAATTACAAACTGAGAACCATGATATTCGAAGAGGCTCACACTGAATGGTTTTATACCATATTCCCTTGTGTGTAGATCGCTCATCAAAGTATTCTTTAAAAGTTGCAAAACATTTTAATTTGCCTGGGCCTCCACGCATTATCCCACAAATTTATATTTATAAAACATTTCAGAATAGCTAGGCAAAGGACTCACCTCTTCACCCTCCACCGTAGCTCTTTTTGCTAATTTGTCAGCCTCTTCGTTTCCATACAGACCAATGTGGGATGGTATCCATTGGAGAACTATATTTTTACCTTCTCTATTGGCTTGGCAAAGATTATCCATTATAATATAAGCTAAAGCTACACATCTGTTGCTAGAAGTACATCGTAAGATATGAAGAAGAGCACTTTGACTATCTGTTAAAATTAATACATTACAAACATCAAGGCTTATGGCGTAAGATAAGGCCTGTGAAATAGCGAACAATTCAGCGGACATTATAGAAATAAACTTATTTTTAATTTGATTAATTTTATAAGTATGACTATTTGGGTCAAAAAACGCAGTACCGAGACCATTTGAATATCCATCTGTATAAACTGTGTAATATCCAATTAAATAATTATACACTTTCCTTGCACTTATTCCACTTTATTTAAGCTTACGCTTGGCACATCCCTAGGCTAAATTGAAGTGAGTGACTCGGCTACCAATATAAAATCAACGATTCATCATAACTGATCTAGGCAGTCACTTTATACCATATTAACGTAATTCTACGTCTACCAGGTACCAGGTATTATAAGGGACAAGTTTTGTTAGGTACCAACTATTAGAATATATTTTAAAACGCATTTTTGACGGTTGCTTCCCATTGCCAGACACCCTAAAGGGCATAAAGTATTATATTTTGAGGTGATCTGACAGTCGAAAGCAACCCTCATAAGTGTCCGGCAGTGGGAGCCGGGATTCTACAGTTATCTCGAAGAAAATAAGATAAAAGATTGAGCTTAATACTTTATAGAAGGTCAAGTAGAACTTCAGAACTGGATACCTATTATCTTCTAAAGAAACTCCATATTGCTGGTCGTTCTCACCTTTATAAGAATATCTCTGTAGGTATTTAACATACAGGAAAATTTTAAGCTTTTATAAAATTTCCAAATTTGGCTGTCGCTGGCTCTAAGGTGGTTGGTATGAACTATAATAATCTAAGTAAGTATATGAAATTTTTATTCCTCGTTCGTCGTTTTACCGCTACTTAACCAACTTCGAAAAGGGGATATTCACAAATCTTTTTGTCGCTTCCATTTTCAAATAACAGAAGTTTTACTCCATAATAAGCTATCGCCATTTGGTTCATACAGTTTCCCTACTTATTCGCACCCGAAGAAGTTTTATTACATTTCTTTCGTAATAAAAGTATTGTACTTTTGAAAGATGACTCTTCAAACTTTCGGGTTCTTTGTACAATATCATATTGAGTGACTATTGTTGGGTGATGGGTCTGAATACCTGTTTATAGAAAATCAGAAGGGCCTCACGAAACTTCCTCATCCTTTTTATTAAAAATAAAAAGGTATGGAAATTGTAAGGGCCTGTTTCGCCACTTCCTGATAAAGTGCCGAATAGGCTATTCACAACTTATTTGACTTGTCGGATTCGACACAAGCCTAATAAATAAGAAAAAAAAAACTTATTTGACAGATTCCATACTTTATCTGTCAAGTTAAGTGGTAGATAGCCTATCCGGCACTTATCGGGAAGTGGTGAAACAGACACTAAATATAATTTTCTACAAATTTCTAATAAGTTATAACAGGTCTAAAGTTTTTTTACAAAATTTAGGGCCTGTTACTTTCACCACTTCCTGATAAGTGCCGAATAGGCTATCCACCACTTAACTCGACAGATAAAGTATGGAGAATCTGTCAAAAAAGTTGTGGATAGCCTATCCGGCACTTTATCAGGAAGTGGTGTACGCATTTTTACACAACAAAACCAGATATTTTTTGTCTCCTTCCTCGTGTCTCAATAAATTATCTCCATCCATAGTATAAATACGAAAGTGTGTCTGTCTGCTACCTTTTCACGCCCAAACCGCTGAACCGATTTTGCTGAAATTTAGTATGGAGATACTTTGAGTCCCGGGAAAGGAAATAGGATACTTTTTCTCCCGTATAAAATATAAATGTGCGGTTCCCGGGTGATTTACGAATTTTGGCGCAATGGAGTTGCGAGCGTTATCTAGAGCTTGTCTAATTCGAAATGACGCGCCCCACCACTTCACTAGGGAGGGTTGCGTCATTTTAAGTTAGACAAGCTCTACTCGGCCAAAGACTCGGGACCAACACGCGTAGATTCGTCCCATATGTTTAGGTTACTTTATGATTCGTCCGTTTGTTTGAAGTCGAGGACGAGGTAGGTACTCCTTAATTCTGACTAGGTACTCTGATGTTACTTTGAGTTCAACAACAATTATTTTTCTGACCTCTTGACAAGACAAGACTGTTAGACAAGCCCTAGTAATCTAGTATCTTTACTAATTACTGATAATACTGATAATAATATTATAACGAAAGCTAAAAATAAACAAGATGTTGGAGATTTGATAAGCCGAAGCACGCTGCGTTTATGGACCATTTTGGAGGCAATATCGTTATACTTGTTATATAAAGACATCGTAATTATGGTCCTGCTACACCGAACCGATAACTGGAGTCTGGAATACTCCTTAAAACGCTAAACTAATTTTGATGGGTTGAGTGGCGGAAAAGATCAAGTTGAATTTTAATTTAAATGTAGGATTAATAAAATGATAAAATAGGTATAAATAGCTATAGATTGCTAGATAACGCCAGCAACTACGTTGCGCCAAAATAAGTTTACCGCGCGGAACATTTTTCCGGGATAAAAAGTATCCTAATACATAATATTATGTCCTTTCAAGGGACCCAAAGTATCTCCAACTTTCCATGCCAAATTTCAACAAATCGGTTCAGCGGTTTAGGCGTGACTGCAAGACAGACAGAGATTAATAATATTAATACAACTTATGGATACAGGTACCGATGAAAATTTAAATATTACTTGCCTGTGTGTGTGCGTATTGCGTAATACAGTAGTTATTGCATTGTGTAGGTGTGCATAATAGTGGTCCCTCGTCTGCGGGGTCTAATCCGGGCCGTAATGTTTTAAGTTTGACAGCGTGACGTGTCTCCAGCCCCAAAGTAATCCTGAGTGGGGATTTACGTCAGCACCTTGCAGGGGCGTAGCTAGGTGGGCGCAGGATCGGTAAATCATATTCCCTTATCTATACATATAATAAAACTGTAGAAATGTGAATTCAGATATTTAAAAAAATAATAAGCGGGGGATGTCACTAGATCGCTATAGAAGCCAAAAATGTGGTTAGTTTTTTGTCTGTCTGTCTGTCTGTCTGTATGTTTGTTCTACTATCACACGAAACACACCGGAGCGGTTGTGCAAAAATGCCTCATTGTGCAGTGTCTAATCGTAAAAACAGAAGTACGTAAGTGAATCGGTCAAAAGGAGGTATTTCTTTCCACGGGTAAGTTATTTGTTCTAATCAAAGCAAAGCAAAAATTGACACGAGCGATGCCTTAGCAACGCACGCGCGTCACAGTTCTATCTTGATTTATCCCTGTGGTCCAGAGGTTTGGGCGTAAAGAGGTAACAGACAGACATACTTTGCATTTATAATATTAGTATATTTAATATGGATACAGCCTCAGTACGCGTATAATGTAGATATATGCTTGAGCATCTACGCGTACTGAGGCTGTATTCATAGTAATATTGTGGGCAGTTCCTTGAGGAAGAAGGAATAAGGAACTACCACCTATTTTAGCTTTCCAGGAAGAAAGTTAACAATTTTGACTTTTCCTTTCGCAAAGGTCTAAAAAACTTTATCAATTGAATTATTATGTAGGCTTTACTGTTTTTTTGAGTTGACTATTTGTCTTTGGAAGTAGTTCAAGACCCTTTGGGGCCATAACTTAAAGCTATATGGAAAAGGCCGTGATAGCTCGAGATAAATAAAAGGATGAATGTTTAAACAGGCCCCGAATGAAAAGGGCCCTTTAATTCATAATGCGAGTCGAAGTGCGTCCCTGTATTTTCTACGAAGACATTTCATGAGTTATCTCACATATTAAATTAACGCTTCCATATTTTCTTCTTGCTTATAAAAAGTTTCACGTATACAGTTACAAAATATTTTATTTACGTAGTGAGTTAGTGACTATTTAATAATCTATACATATAATAAAACTGTAGAAATGAAAATTCT
Source organism: Plebejus argus (assembly GCA_905404155.3). NCBI lineage: Eukaryota > Metazoa > Arthropoda > Insecta > Lepidoptera > Lycaenidae > Plebejus > Plebejus argus. The sequence goes on along the minus strand of FR989947.1, from coordinate 3,799,733 downwards.
GAAAAAATAATAAGCGGGGGGTGTCACTACATCGCTATAGAAGCCAAAAATGTGGTTAGTTTTTTGTCTGTCTGTCTGTCTGTATGTTTGTTCCACTATCACACGAAAACTACTGATTCGATTTGAATGCGGTTTTCGCAGATATATTTGTCTTCTTCCAACTTAACATCTGGTGTATAAAAATTTTTCCCCCCACCCCTCTAAGGGAACGAAAGAGGGGTCAGATTTTGAATCAAACTTTTTTCTTTAACACGAAAACTACTGATCTGATTTGCATACGGTTTTCGCAGATATATTTGTCTTCTTTTAGCTCAACAGGTGTATAAAAATCCCCCCTCCCACCCCTCTAAGGGGACCAAAGAGGGGGTCAGATTTTGTATCAAACTTTTTTCTTGGACTTACTTCATATTATTAATTGTGTTTTCCAACTTAACATCTGTTGATAAAATTCCCCCATTCCCTCCACCCCTCTTAGGGGATCAAAGAGGGGGTAAGATTTTGTATCAACTGATGAAGTAGAAATACTATAAATGGCAAAACAACGTTTGCCGGGACAGCTAGTATGTAATAAATAGTAGATGACGAAATAGTAATAGAATAGTAGATGATGAAAGTGTGTCTGCCTTTTACCTCTTCACGCCCAAACCGCTAAACTGAATTGAGATTTGGTATGGAGATACTTTGAGTCCCGGGAAAGGACATAGGATGCTTTTCCCGGAAAAAACTAGTAAAGGTTTTTAGAAAGTTGCAAATACAATGCGGCTTTGGCTTAAGGTGACGCCACGTTAAAGTAAAAAACCGTGTTGGATGTGTTTTAGATTGCTTGTTTTCTATGCGAGGCTGGCCCGGCCTCTCATAGACTTCCAAAAAGGAGGAGTTTCTTTGTATCATGTACATTCGTTAGGCCCGAGAATAGGTTTTTTAAATTTATATGGCAAAACAACTTTGTCGGTTCAGCTAGTATAACTTATAAGGTATATAGTGTCCACACTATAAATATAATTTTCAATTGGTAGGAAAGTAATAAAAAATTCTTAATAAGCGCTTGTTTATTACGTTTTTCACATAAAACAGAATACTGAATAATAATTCATCATACTATAATTTTCAATTGGTAGGAAAGTAATAAAAAATTCTTATAAGCGCTTGTTTATTACGTTTTTTCACATAAAACAGAATATTGTTAATTATTCTACTTCTAATACATTTCCGTGTATTTTAATTGCTATGTCAAAAGTTATTAGCCACCCACATAACGTCTCCATTCCTAACACTATTTCTGTTTAGGGTTCCGCAAACAATATACTATAACTTTTCAAAGTAAACACTGAAACTTAAAGACTGTCGAATTGACGGAGATGAAGAACTGACCGAGATTTTAAAGTACCTTACTGCATGGTTCCGCTTATAAAGTAGTTTTTTTTTTTTAAAGAAGGCAGGTCGCTGTAGCCCTGACGTCACTGCGACCCATAAGGATCTATTGTGACAGTAAAGTCGTGCGAAAACTGTAAATTTTCTAAAACCGGGGCTCTAAAGTCAAAATTGGGCTCGATAGCATCTCCTCCTCTCTCTCAAAAAAATCCCGTGTTTGGCTTGTTCCACTTGAAAATGCAACGCACCGCGTATCTTTGTCACGTTGAAATTTAAATAGTGGTCACTGGTCAGCCATGTGCCTACAAGGTGTAACAAAGTGATAAAACTTTAGGGTGTGTATGTGTCCCTGATATAGAGTTTACTTTGAAAGTAGCAGCTCTGAAAGAGCAATTTTTTGTGATTTGTATGCAGTTTGGGCAAGCGACCCCGTGTCATGCATTTTTCCATACACAGGTGAAAAAAGTTACTCTTTTAGCGCTGCTACTTTCACAGCGAACTCTGTATTACACGCACCCTAAAGTTTATCACTTAGTTTTGTATAATATCAAATATGTATCAATTTTTCTGATGGTTCTTCACTTAAACTTTTGAAATCACATGTCTAAACGCCCATACGGAACCTACCTGTCCCGACTTGTGCTTGACCGATATTTTATGGGGCGTTATTAAACAGGGGTGGGAGGGGGTCGAATGGGGGTAGATATACTCTGTTTGTTTTATGATAAGAGTTTTTTCATGTAACCTGTGTATGACATTACTGTTTTAATGTCTGAAGGATATTATATTTTCCGAATTTCTGTAAAGCAATTGTGGATTTGAGATACATAGTTCGGCTGGGTGAATATGTCGCAGTTATTTGGTTCAATCTGGTATTTCATTGAATGACTAGCGCGTTCATTGAATGACACCTTTTAATTGAATGACTAGGCTGAACGTTCATAGAACAATCGTCACTCAATCCGTTAGCGGATAACATAGCCCTTTAAACAGGACGGACATAAAGTCAGTCGGGTAATAATAATAAACAATAATAAAAAATAAATCTAAACATTTTTTTATTATTTCTTTAAAAAAATCAAAATACCTCTAGCTTTTTTATGCTGTATAATACTGTAGCATACAAAAGCTAGAGGGATTTTCTAAAGCGTTTGTTATTTTCAAAGAGTACGTGGTGTGAAGTGCCTGTAAAGTCGTGAATAAATTGTCAGCTTTTTCGCCACATTTTATCCTTTTTACAAGCCCGGCAAACGTTCTTTTGTTGTATAGGTACTTTATAATATATTACACCTGTATCTATATATATAAAATTACAAGTCCTGACTGATTGACTGACTGACTGACTGACTGACTGATTCATCATCGCAGAGCAAAAACTGTTAGAGTTACAGCCACGAAATTTGGTGAGCAGGGTTGTTTTATTAAGTAGACACCCACTAAGGAAGGAATTTTGGAAATTTTAATCCGAAGGGGGTGAAATAGGGGTTGAAAGTTTGTATGAAAGTCCGTCATTTCTTAATTTAGAAACATGAAACTTTATTTTTGGGCTACTGAATAAAAATAAATAAATACGTATTTAAGCGTTTTTGGAAATTCTACCCCCAAGGGGGTGAAATTGGGGTTGACAGTTTGTATGAAACTTAGTCAATTTCAAACCGATCGGTCTGAGACTATGCATGCATTTAAAGCTACTATGACGTAGGCATCTCCAAAAAAAGGATTTCAAAAATTCCACCCCTAAGGGGGTAATCATAACACGTGGGAGAGCCATGCTTCGGCACGAATAGGCCGGCTCGACCGGAGAAATACCACGTTCTCACAGAAAACCGGCGTGAAACAGCGCTTGCGCTGTGTTTCGCCGAGTGAGTGAGTTTACCCTATTTCCTTCCCTACCCTCCCCTAATCCTTCCCTTCCCATCCCTACCCTCCCCTAATCCTTCCCTTCCCATCACTACCCTCCCCTATTACCCTATTCCCTCTTAAAAGGCCGGCAACGCACCTGCAGCTCTTCTGATGCTGCGAGTGTCCATGGGCGACGGAAGTTGCTTTCCATCAGGTGACCCGTTTGCTCGTTTGCCTCCTTATTTCATAAAAAAAAAACAATTTACAACGTCTGAAATGACAACTCCTTGCTCGGTCGGAAGATGTTCCTTTGAAGATTTTAATCATTTTCCTTTTCCCCATTTACATCATAATATTATGGCAAAAGTGACAAAACAACGTTGCCGGGTCAGCTAGTAGCTACAATATATTTTTAAGACATGTAATTTATTAGACATTGCATGTCAAGGCAAAATGCTGCATTAAATATTGAGTGGATCAATAATATTAAGGCCAGGTAACAGTGAAATAGCGCGTGGACAAGTTTTTTGATCCTGTTTCATTCCTTACATTATCATCTAAAAATTTTGAAAAAATTACGACTTTTACTTGAGGATATAACGTATTCGGCTTCGCATTAATTGACAGAAACAGAAGAACTTCACTCGGTAGAAAATAGATGCCCTTAAATCAACGTTGAAGTCTTTATCCCGAGCACAAACGAAGGGAATTAGTAAATTCGATTGGTGTAATGAACCTGTATAAACAAAAACAAGATGGCGGAATTTGTCATAGATATAGGAAACTTGTGTAACTACATCACAGAACTACATAGTACATAATCCAAGCGTTCCATTAAGCGTTAAAAACGATCAAAACGCTCAAAATATGAGGCATTTTGGGCGTTTTTAACGCATAATGGAACGCGTGTAATATCATGTAAATTGATATGTCATTACATTTTACTAGGATCTTATGGCATTCGGATATTGACTTGGGTGCGTGTCTCAATTTAAGACACGAGTGGAAGAAGCAGGTAAGTAACAGTAAAAAAATGACGTTTAAGCATAAATGGAGCCAATGGAGTCAGGAAAATGATTTGAAATCAAAGAATCATTTGACGTGGGAGAGCTATGCTTCGGCACGAATGGGCCGGCTCGACCGGAGAAATACTACGTCCTCACAGAAAACCGGCGTGAAACAGTTTCGCCGAGTGAGTGAGTTTACCGGAGGCCCAATCCCCTACCCTATTCCCTTCCCTACCCTCCCCTATTCCCTTCCCATCCCTACCCTCCCCTATTACCCTATTCCCTCTTAAAAGGCCGGCAACGCACCTGCAGCTCTTCTGATGCTGCGAGTGTCCATGGGCGACGGAAGTTGCTTTCCATCAGGTGACCCGTTTGCTCGTTTGCCCCCTTATTTCATAAAAAAAGTGTGGATTATATTATTATGTATTAATATGTCGCAACTCGCAGTCATCTCGTTAAATCTGCGATTTGATTGAGTGACTAGCGTATTGATTGAATGACACTATTCAATTGAATGACTCGGCCGAACGTTGATTGAACAATCGTCACTTAACGTCGAATTAGTTAGCGATTTGTAACATTCCCTTAGCCCTTCGAAGAAAGCGGACATGAAATCAGTAAGGTAATTTAATGAATTAAATTTTTTACTTAATCTCTCTATTAACTCTGTGCAACGATTTTCTTGATCGTTCATTTTGATCTATCCATCGTCTAGTTGGCTAGCCAATTCAACTAAATGGCTGTGAGTTGCGACATCTACAAATTGCTAAGTCTATGGTCGTACTTGTGCCTGTAATGAAGTCTGTTATAATTAAAGATGTTGTTTAAGCATCTATCGGTTTCAATACTAATTGCCACTTATTTTAAGCGTTATATTATTCTAGAATAATAATAGAATAAACCCGAAATTTTCTTTGTCTTTTGACATAATATAGAAAAGTTAAGTTATACTTATTATCCTTTTTTCAATTTCAAATTATCCCTAGACCAAATTTTGTCCAAATCAGTTTAAGCGTCAGTATTCGAAGTAATATACAACGTGAAATTTTAGTGGTTGTTTTCCCGCAGCAGAACGATTTACCTATAGTAGTGCTATCGAACCATGCATGTTATTTTTTGAAAATAAAAAATATTTTGTATGACGTACTATGGAAACTTTATGCCGATAGGCGCGAGTTACTATGGACCCGACCGAATTTTTTTTTTGATTTGAACAAAAAAAACTTTACAAATCTATTGTACTACTAAGATAGAATCATTTTACTTCGGGAAAACAACCATTAAAATTTCACACTGTAGAATACATTGTATTAAATTCTGTTTTTTGGAAAAAACTGACAAAATTGTTAAAAATGCAAAATAAAATAAATAAGAAAAAATTAAAAAAAAAACCTAAAGAACGATTAGATTGCTTCCCAGAAATATATATAAGCAAAACCTTGTTATTTATTATTGTAGTGTAAATCACAGAGCATAGACGATAGTACACGATAGAAGCGGCAGATCGATCTAACTCAGACTCTAGAATCCAGATCTAGTGCAAATTTCCCGTGAATGGTGCAGACTGCAGACGTCTTTCGTATTAATACACCATTCAGGGAATGCCGGCTTTGGATTATACCATTTATACTCGAATCTCGATATTATACGGACTTGCATTTGTCGCAGTCATCTGGTTGAATCCGCTATTTGATTGAATGACTAGCGAATTCATTGAATAAAACCAGTCAACTAGTTGACGAGTTGACGTGAAATGTTACAATTAGCAACTTGAAGAGTTGTCACGTCATTAAATTAAATGGTTTTATTCAATGAATTGGCTGGTCATTCAATCAATAATAAAAATTCAATTAAATGGCACATTAAACTAGGCGACTGCGACATAATATAAATCACTCGATTTCAAACAGAAGAACATGAAAACTTGTACAGAGTGTTAAAAAAACTAAATGATATAATACTTTATGGTGTGTAGAGTTCACTGTGAAAGTAGCAGCGCTGATAGCGTTAAACTAGGATTGTAATTTGTATTGAAGAATGTCGCGCCCTGGATATTTATTACTGGTTTACTGGGCAATCTGAAAATGATAAGGAGTAATGACATTTTTATGTGCCCAATAATTGAGTTCATCTACAAAATGTATCGAACATTTTTGAGGGTAGCGTTATTTTATGACTACCTGTAGTGTTGTCAAAAGTCGCAAAACAGGAGCTTCAAAATCTAAACTAATATTTTTAAATGCGATGCTGTCTGTCCGTCTGCCTGTCTGTCTGTTACCTCTTCACGCCCAAACCACTGAACCAATTTTGCTATTTAGTATGGAGAAACTTTGATTCCCGGGAAAGGACATAGGACACTTTTTAGCCTGGAAAAATATACGGTTCCCGCGCGATAAACGAATGTTGGCGCAACGGAGTTGCAGGCGTCATCTAGTCTTAAATACAGGGTGTAACAAAACTTAGTGATAATACTAAAGGTATTTATATGGTTCCCCTTTATAGACTTTGCTGTGAAAGTTAAAGCAAGGCTAGAAGAGTAAGGGACTGTTTCACCACTTGCTGATAAAGTGCCGAATAGGCTACTCACAATTTTTTTGACAGATTCTCCATACTCGATCTGTCAAGTTAATTGGTGGATAGCCTATTCGGCACTTATCAAGTGGTGAAACAGGCCCTAACTCTTTTTAAACTTTTACGTATGGGAAAATTCACAACGCTCAGTCGCTTGCTACACGAATCGCAAACAATCTTGCTCGTTCAGCGCTGCTATTTTCACAGGGAACTTTAAACAATGCCCACAGTTTATTTTCAAGTCACTCCTTGTATAAAATAAGTAACACCTGTTTTAAATAACGTTGAATTTTTTTCATAATGACCATCGAATATAATTATTCTGAACGATCTCCATCACTCGTTTCTAAATATAGTCTGTCGTTTCAGAGTAATGGACGTCGTTTGTAATTTTATAAATTGTTCCCATTTTTTACCGCAAAACGATGAGCACGTTACGCCACATTTTACATTTTTAAGCTGCGGCGAATTTGCAAGCGACCTTTTAAGCTTCGCGCCCACTGTGTCGGCGCGGGTCGCCGCGTGCCGGGGCGGGTCGGGGCTCAGCGCAGCGCATAATGCGCTATAGCACACTGTTGCCGGGTAGGGTCGCATCGCATTGACGGATTTAACGCTCACTGAGGCAGAGCGTGCCGGGGCGGGCCAGGGCGGGCCGGGACGGGTCGGCGCGGGTCGGCGCGCAACGCTCTGCCATGCTCTGCGCGACGAGTGACGGCGGGGTGATGCGGGGTGTGGCGGGGGCCGGGGCTTGCCGGGCCGCATCGCATCGTATCCGCGCGTCGCTTGCCGCCTCCATACAAATTGTATGGAGGCGGATTTATGCGATGAGCCCCGGCACGCTGAGCCCCGGCAAGGCCCTTCTCAGTGTGCTCAGTCCTTTGCAGATTTTTCATTCTAAAAGTGAAAAATACCCCAAAAAGTAATAAAAGTAAACCCATAACGTTAAAAAATAAATAATTTCGTGACGGGAAGAAAGCCATTAACGTTGTTACTTTAGTTAAATCTTCATGTTGAATGTCAAAATCTGTATAATACTACTGACAGCTACTGAATAAACTTGTTTTAGCAACGTTTTAGGGTTCCTACCGAAAGGCTAATAATAAAAAGTAAAAAAACTGAAACCCAACTACGACAAAAAACGACGCTGAAAAAGTATAAAAGATTTTCAGAATACTGAACTGAACAAAGTTGCTAATGTACTTTGCAAGTAAATGGACACAGTAGACTCTACCAAGATGCCTTCGTTGTAAATTGACAATAATGTCATACAATACTATTCTGAAGTATGCAATATTCACTCCCTCTTACTAATAAAAACTTCTTAAACATGCGTTCAACGTGTGAATAGTTAAACAGGAGTTTTTAAACTACACACACGTTACACAGAGTCTATACATGGTCTATACAGAGAAATTTGTATGGAAATGACAGCATCGTTATACAGGCCTTATGTCAAAAAATTATTAGTAGAAAAAATCTTATGCACCCTCTATACACGCTGTGTAACTTTTTATTAGTAAGAGGGACTATGTAGAGATTTTTCATGTTTGGAAAACCGCAGTCACACGTTGTCAAAGTGCTACGGTAGGTAGGTAAATTATGTAACGTGTGACTACGCCTTTCCAAACATGAAATTTTATCTCTACATGGTGAATATTGCATACTTATTACGTAATACGTATACATATTTTAAACAAATAGTTTTTGTAGGTTTTTGGTTTCTATCAAACCTAAATATCAGTTTTAAAGTCTTAAAACAGACTTAATGTATTTAGAAAAATCCCGTGGTTTTTCTGCAATGATTTTCCAAGTCCCAATTTTTCTTTCGTGTCGTCTCAGGTTAGTAATCCCTGAATTTACATAGAACATTATTCTCTGGAAATATATATTTTTTATTTTGGCGGTATGTATTCCTCTAGAATTGATATAGAATAGTATGTTTTTTAAGCTTTCTGGGGTTTGAAGGCTTTAGGACTGGAAAATCTTTTCCCGGTCCTAAAGCCTTCATTTAAACAAAAATATTTCAGTTTTGAAATTGTTATTTACCTGCTGCTTCCACTCCTGTCTTCAATTATCGACTCACTTACTATACGAAAATGTATTTATAATATTAAATATACATTTTTTTTCTAAACAAATATCTCAAATTAAAATAAGTTTATCATTGTGTTAAAATAATTGTTGGCTTGGTTTGAATATTTAACAAAAGAGACATTATTTATACACGAGGTCTAAGGGATTTAGGGACTGCGGTCAGACAGGGCTAAAATGTGGCTTCCGAATGTGGTCGGGTTATTTCTGCAAACAGTGGACTCATTTCTATCAATGTATGCTTAATCCACGACGTGAAATCTGGTGCACTATATAATTTTTAATCGACTTAAAAAAAGGCAATGCCTCGAATATGTTAGTCTATATCAGCGTTTGAACAAATGTGCCAAATTTCAAAAGTGTATGTAATATGTATGTATGTTTTTGGTAGCATATCTCCTGAACTACAAGTCTGGTTTATTTCATTCTTCTTTTGTTGTAATACGTATGTTGCTCAACTTAGGGAATACTGCAGGTTTCATCGGTTCAGTAGTTTTTGAAATATTTCAAGTTGTAGCTAAAGAGATGGAATTTTTAAAATAAACGAAGCTAAGTATTTCCTTTTGAAAATTACTATAGTCAGGGTGCCCTAGAACAATTTTTTTTGTGATTACTAACAAGCCAATTTTTTGTGAGTAGCTACATTTTGATAAGACGAACAACATTTTTATTTTCGAAAAAGTACAGTAGTCAACCAAGTTTTGTTGATTACAGAACCCTAAAACGGAACCCTAACCAGCAGATTTTTTGTATATTGATAGGTTAATAGTTATTTAATTTAAGCGTAACCTTGTCCGACAAGTAAAACAATCCATATTTTAGGACCATCAAGTCAAAGTATGAAATCCTTTCTATCTCTGTTAGCTACTATTTTCAAGATTTTTCGAAAATAAAATTAACTTGTTAGTAATCACAAAAAAATTTGTTCTAGGGCACCCGTACTAATAGGTTAATCCGATACAAAATTACCTACAATTTATAAATAAACCCAATTGTTTCAGTTCATTTATAGTTACCGTACCTTCAGCCACATGTCACCTGTCGAAATTGGACCAATAAACGGGTGACAGGCTGATTAAGATCAAAATGTCCGTTAAAACGGGTTCAACTTTGAGTTCCCACGTCAAGCCGAAAGGTACAAAAGGTAATAAATTCCGTCACTGTCACAGCACCAAAATTGTTTACAATACCTGGCTGGGTTTAGTCAGAGGTTAATTTTTTAAACTACATTACTACTTAATTTAATGTAAGTCGTCATATGGGCTTTTCAGCTATTGTTAAATTATTTTCGTGCCAAGGTTTACAGTTCATTACATCATAGTAATTTATTTTAAGTTACGCTTTTTTTGCGCCGAGAAAATGCTTTTAAGTATATTGCAGGGGAAGTTGGTTCCTATCCGCAAGTATATGGGTCTCTGCCGCGTCCGAAGATTATGGTGGACGCAGCCCCTAAAAAAACTCGGCGGTACTCCACTATTCGCCTCACTACGACTCCGCCGGCGAGCGCTTGCTGCTACTCTTCTCTGTGGGGGCTTTTTTCCCCGCTGAGGCCAAGCAGAGGCCCCAATGGGTTTGCATGAGCCATTTATGAGTTACCTATGAGTTATGACTAACGTTGCGCTGTCGGGAATCGGCGCCATGAGTGACGACTGACGGCATCCCTACGCCGCCACCCTGAGCTCCCCTCCTAAGGCGGAACAGTGCAATCATCATGATTTTTTGTCAGAGGTTGTAAACCATTTGGGACACCTAAGTACTTAGTCAAAATGCAATTGTCAGTTTCGACAGTTAAATGTCAAAAATGTATAAGATTTGACATAACGCATGGATACGGCTGCATTTAAAATATCGTATTACAATTTACAAGCAAATATTGTATGTAAATGACAGAGCGGCTGTGCGACTACTTAAATAAATCGTCACAAACACTCAGTGGTCACAAACAATTTTATATCTGGGTTAGTCAAAGGGAAACCAGCTTTATTCATTTTAAAACTCCATCTCTTTAATAAGACTAAAGAGATGAAGTATATTTACTCTAAAAACCTTTGCATCCGTTGTGGATCCGGTTTGCATCCAAAGAAACTTAGTTTTATCATAATATTACGTAATTGGTAAAAAGATTTACTCGTCAAAGATTCGTATCCCTCACAAATAGACAATAGCTCACCCTCGCCTTCGACGTAATTCTTGAAAAGCCCTCAGTGGCTTAAAGTAAACAAAAACTCATTATACAAAACAAACACATCCTGTATTACAGAAAAACTCGGCAAAAAATCGCAATATTGAAAAAGTTATAAGAAATCAGTTGAGAGTACTTGAAAAATAAACCAAACCCGAGAGTAGCGAACAGAGGTTGTTTGAGTTTCTAATTTTCTACCTACTTAGTAGATGCTTCACAGAGGAAGTGAACAATGATCATTAATGAGAAAATTCATAAGTTATTTTACTGCCTTTGTACAGTCAATATTATATTGACTGTATAAGGCAGTAAAATAACTTATGAAGTTTCGAGGTACCTCACCAATTTGACAGAATTTTTATTATTTTATTACGGTCTCTATTGAACCTCACAAAATACTTGGATATATCCAAGTTTTTGTTGCAGGATATTATGTTGTCAAGTTTCTTGAATCATGATATTATTACAATATGATTCATTATTATATCGAATGTCTTGAGAGGTTTTAAAAATATTACAATTAATATTCAATAAAATAAAGCAGTCAGAAGTAGTTTTTTTATTTATACAGAATGGTGTTGGCTAATAGATAGTAATCCGAAAATATGAAACGTTTAAATTGTAACACCAATATTAATTAATAAAATATTTTATTTCCTTTTCTTAAATATTTGTAATAAAAATAATTGTAATAGAAATCTCCTTAATTTCTAAACTGCGTCAAGATTTAGGTACAAATAACTCAATTTTGTGCTAGTCTCTCTACATTAATATTTATTCTTTGTCTCAAGTCCGAAGTTTTACTACGGGGAAAGGTAAACACTAAACAATTTTATTTTATAATAAGAAGATTAATGTTCTTTTAATGTGTACTTAGATCTTTATATTTTAATAAGTTGTCGTCGAGCCGGTGCACTTCGATCTTATTTTGAAGGCAATAGAGTCCAAATTGGCTCATCAGGTCATCGTCTTGAGTAATATGAAGGACATTCTCCATATTTGAATAAGCGCCAATATCCTGAAAAAAAAATATCCTCCTTAAAACAGTATTCCGCAGTAATCGTACATTTTGTGCGATGAAAAGTTTGCGATGTCCTTCCGTGGTTTTGTGCTTACGCCAAGTGCCAACATCAAAATCGGCCTAGTAGCAGGCCTGTCACACTCGCGCGTGTAGGCATCGAACTGTAAGTACCCCCCGAGAGGGGCACATCATAAGGGACTCACAAGCGAGCGGTGACGCACGCGCAATATTTTTCGTCGCGTATCGACTGTGTACTGATCATAGAGGAATTTAATTCATGATACTGATTTAACTGCTGTGACAAAATCGTTATAAATCTTATAAAAATGAACTATTAAAAAAGGCCAATGAAATATGTATTTGAATAAGGTATTTAAATACAAAAAGTAGATAAAAACTATACAAACATAGCAAATAAACCAATTTCATACAAAAAAGACGCAAACTACACAGAAATAAGTACACAAGTTACTATGTTTAAATTGTAAAAGTTTCCTGCACTATAATCGAATATAAAACTACTATAAAAATATAGGTTGGGTTACTAAAATTTGATATTTCTATAAAAAGGTTTGCTACTCGTACCAATAGTAATTAAAAAAGATTATTTTGTTTTCTAAAAGGTGAAAATCTTGATTTTGTAAGATAAGGTACGCGCTATGCGATAGAAAGAGAGCGCACTTGTAGGTAAATATAAGCGTAGGCAACTTAGCATTGCGCGTCGGAATTTGAACTTTATAGTGTCGAAGCTTGCGTCGTTATTTCTTTCAACGGGTTACCAGAGTGGAGCTTCTGTTGTTAAACTAATATACTATTCTGTGCTAGTAGTTACGGCGGCGGCGCGGCGGCGTATCCATGCATAAAAACAAACCTGAGTTTTTAATTTTTATAATAATTAGTAGAAATAGCATAGATCTGCTATTTTAATCCACCATACTAAAAGGTGTAACAAAAGTCAAAACTAAGTTATAATACTTTAGGGTGTGTACGTGATCCCGGGAGAGTTCGCTGTAAAAGTAGCAGCGCTGCAAGACCAACATTTTTTTCACTTTTGTATGGGAAAATTCGTGACGCTCGCGCTGGGGCGCTTGCCCATACAAAAGTGAAAAAATATTTTTGGTCTTTCAGCGCTGCCACTTTCACCGTGAACTCTACGAGGAACACGTACACACCCTAAACATTAGGGTGTGTACTTTAGGGCCTAAAGTATTATCACTCAGTTTTGTGACACCCTGTATAATAGGTTCGATCCAGATTACAGGTTTAAGAAAAATAATTATAGTCAAATTGAAATGACGTAGGCAGTTTTCACCAATCAGAATTCAGAGCACAGTTTATTGAAGTGTGTCATCAGTAAACTGCAATAAGCAATGTCCCATATGAATTGGCTTATTTTTACCCAAAACCTTTGATCTTTGCCCCTTGCTGATTGGCTTAGTTTGTATTTACTGGTCTGTGGTTTCACTCAACATTTCTGGCCATTGTACCGACGACCAACTTCAAACCATGAACGTAGAAAAAGGCGGCCGAAGTCTTATTATACACAGCACTGTGTCTTCAGAGTCGGCCAGGCAGACTGCATGTGCACGGTCCGCACGCACACATTCTTACGCTAGTCGGCCATTTGACTGCAAGCATGAAGACAGTCGTCTGTCAAGTGTCAACGTCAACATACTTACTCCATCCACGTATGCAGTTATCGAAGTACAAGTCACAGAAGCTGTTGAAGGTGAACCGACCGTAGTAGTACCTGTTATTGTACCCGCACACTATTTTCATCACCACCCTGCAATCATTCAATCAATCAATGAACCAATCAATGAAAATAATAAAAAAAATTGGCGTTGATATCTCGCCGATAGTTTTGCTTGTCCGTTCCGCTGGGTTATGTCAAGAACGTTGAAATAATAGCGGTTATGTGATATGTCAATAAAGAAACAAAGTGTCTTTGTGTTTTGCTCACGAAATTGCCACTCCGATTGTGGCCATAGTAATAATATTCTTGTTGATTATAAAAATTTACGATTTCTAGTACTCACTGCGATGAGAGACACTTCATGTAATCGTCATAACATCTTTCGTCTTCTTTCCTATTGCTGTACTGACTGTTGATGTACCTAGAAAAGAAATTAAATCATAGTGGAACTATCAACTAAAGTCAAATTGCATTAAGGTGGCACCAGCGGTCAATAGCTATGTCCACATTGTGCCCTTTCATCTTCAATTTTCATAATCTTTTGACATTCGAAATGTCAAAAGATTATGAAAATTGAAGATGAAAGTCTCAATGTGGACATAGCTATTCACCTTTTTAGTCTAGGAGCTATGTGAAGAATGCGCGCACTGAATTCTGTTAACATAATAATAACTGTATTTTAAAAAGATAAAGCCGACTTCAAAATTGTACGTAATTGAGAATTAAAACTCCCTATCTCCAAAACTACTGAACCGATTTTGATGAAACTTGCACTGTTCCCTAAGTTGAACAATTCCTGGTACAATAAAAAAAGAATCACTTAAATCGGACTTGTAGTTCGGGAGATATGCGTGAACAAACATAAAAACATACATACATACATACATACATACATACATACATACATACATACACTTTTGAAATTTGGCACATTTGTTCAGAAGCTGTTATAGATTAACATAATATGCAAAAACTGGGCAGTTCTGGAAATATTACATACATACGCGTCGAATTGATAACCTCCTTTTTTTTTGAAGTCGGTTAATAACCTCCTTTTTTTGAAGTCGGTTAAAAAAAATAACTTAAAGTATTAATGATACAGACTACATCTCCATATTAAAATAAATCAATTTCCTTACCTATACGCTTGGGTAGAGTATACTCCGTCATCTATGTTCAGAGCCACCATGATATCATCTTGGGGGATATCGGTGATGATGAATACCTCTTCTGTCGTTGTTTCTAGAATATAACGTATACGTCAAATAAGCGTAAAAGATTATTGACTAATCAGAACGCGTTTGTGAATAGGTGTTTTGTAAAAGAGGATCGTATCAAAAACTTAAAAAAAAACCGGCCAAGTGCGTGTCGGGCCACGGGCAATGTAGGGTTCCGTAGCACCGTTAGTTTTTGAAAATTTTTGTATGGTCAATGAATGTACATTTATAACATGTTTTACACTACTAACAACATCATCTCAAAGGAATTTGAACGAATTTTTTTTTATACTTCAATTCCTTTATACTTCGCCGAATACATTTTTTTTAGTTGATCGACTATTACTCAATAACTTATGAAGTCAACTTAGTCGTGATAGTTTTCCTTTTAAATTCAGCATATTTCCTACTCCCGTGAATTTTTTCACATTTCCAGAAGCAACCGTTTAGCTCCCCTTCTACCAGCTAAACGGTTGCTTCTGGAAATGTGAAAAAACTTTACTCTAACGATTTTTTCCACTTTAAAACTTAATATTTCACAAATGGATCCCTAAACCGGAAAATGATCTATGAATACTCATAATATTTTTAAAAAACCTATCCAACGACACCCCACACGATGGGGTGGGCGCGAAAAAAACAATTCAACCCCGCTTGATGTGTAGGGGAGGTACCATAAAAAATATATTTTTTAAATATTTTATGTACCATTTTGTAGACATTATTAATATGTATATTCATGCCAAATTACAGCTTTGTATGTCCTATAGTCTCTGAACAAAACCGCGGACAGACAGACAGACGGACAGACGGATAGACGGACAGACGGACAGACGGACGGACAGACCGAAACTATAAGGGTTCCTTGTTGACTACGGAACCCTAAAAATGTGAGATGGGAGCCAAGTTTATACCAACTAAATGTTAAAAAAGAAGCCATAAAAATGTCCTCTCTAAGCGTTTAGATTTTTTCGCGACAAAAGCTATTCTTCTGTCTTTCCCGGAACTTACGATAGATACGGTACTCGTAACTCCTTAGCTTTCATCAAAATCGGTTCAGTAATTTAAGAGTTATCAGACAGACACTCTTCTTTATAATATTAGTATGGAGAGTCGATTGTGTGACAAAGAAAAAAGTAAACCTCACCCAATTTAATAGTTTCTATATTCTTCTCGGGTCTCCTATCCTCCTCATATATTTCCTCTTCCTCAACGTTCTTCTCAGCCTCTGCCTCATCCTGAGGTATAGTATACACTTGTCCCACGAGGCAAAGAACAAGGAGAAATTTTATCATATGAACCATTTTTGAAGTCACTGAAAAGTGAAATTTTAGCAAGAAATGTAAGATTTTGAAGAATGCATTGGAAAATTGCTTACAACTTTTAATAAAGATGCCGCATTTTCCAGCACCGAGCGGGCTAATGATGATGAACTAAAGTTTTTTTGTGTGGGAAAACTCATGAAACCAGGGCGCTCATACAAATCACAAAAAATTGCTCTGTCAGCGCTGCTACTTTCACGGTGAACTCTATTTAAGGCACACAAGGCCACACGCACTCCCTGAAGTGTTATCACTAACTTTTGTTACACTTTGTATAGATAGCAAAGGTTGTTTAATATGAAAAACATTACCCTTATTCAGCAGTAGCAAAACTGATAACTCTTCAGTCTAAACTCCAATCTACCAACTATCAGATGGAATTGGTGTTGCTAATAGCGTAGATGGATATTAATGAATTATTGTTCTGTATTGTCACAGCATAATAATATACAGTAGACCATATCCGTACAAGAGTACTAACCAGGGGGTGTAGTGCGAGTTTTATTCGATCATACGTATCGAGCACGTTAACGCGAATTTGTATGGGATCAAAGCGGTATCCACGTTAGCCAGTAGATGGCGCTGCTTTGATCCCATACAAATTCGCGTTAACGTGTTCGATGCGTATGATCGAATAAAACTCGCACTACACCCTCTGATTGCCTACGTTTGCGTGATTTTAGATTTGTAGTAGCATACCACATCATTGAAATATTCAAGGATTAGTAATTAGAATTTTAAAATGTCTAGACTAACAATTTTTGTAACATTACTATTTTATTATCTACTTATTAAAAAATGTTGTCCTCTGGCGTGATATCATGCCAGATCACCAGATCATGGCAGGATACTGGATAGGCCACTTAACTTGACAGATAAAGTATGGAAAATCTGTTAAAAAGTTGTGGATATTCTATCCGGCACTTTATCAGGAAGTGGTGACTGGTGAAACAGGCCGGCCTTAGATGAATTAATGTAAGCCTTGGTACGAACACATACGTCATTTCAATCTGTCATTGTCGTTACAATTTATATTGTGCTGTGGTGACTGGTGGAATGCACATTGTCAGAATATTATTATTATTATATTATAATGTCTTTTTGTCACGATTTTAAGAACACGGCTAAGTTACCTTACTGTACTTATATATCTGTAATAATGTATTGTAATCGTGCTATCATTATGATTGACATTTTGATGATTAAGATACTGAATAATTACTTCATTCAAAATTCAACAAAAATTTTTGTGGGTCAGTACACTAATGCTTAACAGCGACCAGTTGATTGATCCAGTTCGATTCCTATCAAACTACAAAATTCTCATAATATCGCGTCGGGAACGTGCGCAACGAATGTGAATTGTGAAGTGTGAACTAGTTTTGCCAATCTTAAACTTGTATTCGCTAGGGTTACGGAGTACTATTATATTATATTCTGTACTAGGGTATGCAAAGGTCGGGGCAGAGAGGGTCCGAACTCCTAGCAGATACAGTAAATAATCCGACCAAAATCCGACATGTCGCACACGTCATATCAGAATATTGTCAGAAATGTTGTCAAACGTCGAACAAAACTTTTTGTTTACTGTCATGCTGGTGCTGCACTCTAGCGTGAAAACATTGCAGTAATATGTCCTATTATTATTTACTTGACATGCGCTTATTATAGTTTCTGCACGTTCCCTACATGTAAATATTTTGTGTTTCGGCTTAAGGGCTTACTATGAATGAAGGCAAAAGTAACAAATTTTAGATTTTATATTTTCATCATTAATTTTAATCATTGCTTACCAGGAATATTGCAGACCCTCCAATGTTAATTATATTACGGCCTTAAATACGCCATTAAGAAGTATTTGCGCCTTTGATTATAATAATTAATACAATATTTTATGGAATAATTAAATCAGAGGTTCCCAAACTTATAAGTATCACGCCTCCCTACTGCTTAAAATGAACATGCTTACGCCTCCCTTCGGCCCAGGGCTCAGCAAGTAGTAGCAAGTGGGCTAGCCAAGCTATTGTAAAATAAAATAATAAAGACTAAAAATACATTTTCAGATGTTTCATTATAAAAATATGCTTTTACATACTTATTTTAAGGAGGCGACTAACCCAAAATTGACGATTTTATAATTCATTGTTATACTTGAAATTAAGCTCCGAATTGTTTTATTTTCTAAAATTAAATACTACATTATTTTTCCAAGAATCGCATCTGAGCAAAAACACGATATCTTAAAAAAATTCGATAGAAAAAAAATCGCAATTCGCAAAGATGCATAGCTAATTTTCACGAATTTTTCATATATTGCCAAAACCGTGCATTAATCTCAGTTAATATAATATTTTAACACATTGTAAAAATTCTATCATTGAGAAACCAACCTAGCGGATTTTTAAAATGTTGTATATTTATCGAGTTATTGAGAAGGACAATGTTTGATTTTTTGGGTTAGTCGCCCTCTTAAGAAGAATCAATGTGACGGATGAGCTTGCATGTTTTTGACAAGATTTCCAATTCGCGTACGTCGCGGGAATGCGCGGGCGTCTGGACTCTGGAGTAAAACCACCACTGGCGCCCGCGCCCCCCTCATCATGTCTTCGCGCCTCCCTAGTGGGGCGCGCCCCCTAGTTTGAAAATCAATGAATTAAATGCTACGTTCAGAAATTGACAGGCTTTTAAACGGCTTTAAAATTTATTATAATGTATTAGATAAGAGTAGATTTTTTCGTAATTTTATACTTATAGGTACCCCCCTTCTTCAGACATAATATTAATATTTATTTAATTCAGTTAGGTAGATGATCCGGACAACTTCAAGCCATATAAGCTATGGGCAAATTAAAGTGTATGCTTGAACCAATCTATGTACAAATTTTGGAAGCTTAAATCATTCTCCTCTGTTGGCAAAATTAGAATTGCTTTTTTTACAGAAGTCTTTTTGATTGATTATACTGTGTTATAAAAGTTGACCAATCGAGTTATGACTTATGCTATGGGTAATTCAAAGACAAAGACATGATGAATACTGACAATGAACTTTAATTTCCTAGCTTTAGACTTTAGTCATATTGCTGAGAAAAATCGGCCAGTGCGAGTCGGAATCGCGCACGAAGGGTTCCGTACCATTATGGAGCAAAATTAGGCCATAAATTGTGTTTTTGTATGGGAGCCCCCCTTATTTTTTATTTTATTTTAATATTATTATTAAATATTAAAGTACACATATAACTAAGGATTTTGTGAAAAATTCAAGTACCTACCTGTTGCCATTTTTGATATAGAGCAAAAAAGGCCAAAAAAATCAAGTTTGTTGTATGGGAGCCCCCCTTAAATATTCATTTTATTTTATTTTTAATATTTGTTGTTATAGCGGCAACAGATATAGATATCTGTGAAAATATCAAATCTCTAGCTATTACCGTTCTTGAGTTACAGCCTGGAGACAGACAGACAGACAACGAAGTCTTAGTAATAGGGTCCCGTTTTTACCCTTTGTGTACGGAACCCTAAAAATCAATATCGCTACAGCCAAATTATCAAGGCGTCGTCTTAATGTTTAGTTCTCATCAACGGAACCCACAAGCTAGACAGTTTCCAGCAAGTTATAAATTAACTTGTAAATACTTCATTCAAGTTATGTAAGTTGGGTAAGAAATTTTGAACAAAGACTTTTAGACAAGGGATGGTCAAAGTTTTTCGATTCGTTGCTAGTTATCTCGCGAACTGCATCTTGGTAGCAGGAAACTGATGTAAAGGAGATAAGCTAAAGTAAAGTTTAAAGCTCGATTGAAATACGTTCGCGCGAACGCGCGGTTTCACGGCAACGATTTATTTAGATAGCGGCATTTATCTGTCAAACTTTAAATTAAATTGAAGTTTAATCATCATAATACTATGTCCTGAGTTGGGCCGCTAATTACTGTCTATGCTTACTACAAAATATTTAAACGCCGGTTGAACAGTTGATTAGAAATAAAAGTAATAGTTAAAAAAACTAAAAACACGCTTTTTATATAAAGGGTTACAAACAAACATACAAACATACAAATTGAAAAATGGAATAATTATATCAAATTAGTGTATTGTCATCGGTCCTCGATAAATCTACAAAGTTTGAACGAAATCTGGCCGTTTAAAGTGGGTCAAAATCGCGCCCAAAGAAGTCGGTTACAAACATGTTACAAACAAATATACAGGTGAAGCTAATAAAAAGCGTATAAAAAGTTCAGTACATAATGATGTCAAAACAACTGTTCAATAATTTAGATCCTTTGTGGTAAGACCGTTAAAGTTTAAAGCAGGTTTTTTGTCAAAATATCTTTTTTAAATTAAACTTAACCAATCATTAAAACGCCTCGGCCTTTAAAATATAAGCAAGGATTACGAGAAAACGCTTAACAAAATCCGGCAGATAAACCTCAAATGAAATATCTTTTTGTAGGAGAATTAACACGTCAACTTGATTGATAGAAGCATCCAGACGCGATGAGCCGTGCTACTCGTACAGACAAGCACAGTATAAATTGTATACAGTAGACCACCTTAATATAAAAGCTCCCGCAGACTTTTGGTCGGTCCATAGATTAGGCTTCATGGCTGCTCTACAAGATGGGCCAGCGTAGTGGGCCATCACGATGGGCCAGCGTGGGGAGGGCGTAGTGGCGTAGGATGGCCGATGGCGCCAGCGATGGCCGTGGAATGGCGGCGGTGTCGGTTTTTCGGCCGCACTCAAAGGATGATGGCCCAGCGATGGTGGTACGCCTCTACACGTGGCCGATACGACAGTCGGTGCCCGATCGAGTAAGGACGTCGTATTACAATTTACGAATTTCATTCAAAATGACGAGTACGTGGTCTCATAATGAATGAATTAATATAGATTATTAATATATTACTCTTTTACTCAAAAACTACTGAACGGATTTTAATGAAACTTTACAATAATATAGCTTATAGTTTATACATCAGAATAACACAATATGCTATAATTATTTTGCCCAACATTTAAAAAGGATGTGTTATGACTGTGATGTTAGTTTTTAGGGTTCCGTAGCCAAAATGGCAAAAAAGGAACCCTTATAGATTCGTCACGTCTGTCTGTTTGTCTGTCTGTCTGTCTGTCTGTCTGTCTGTCTGTCTGTCCGTCCGTCCGTCCGTATGTCACAGCCACTTTTCTCCGAAACTATTAGGGCTATACTATTGAAACTTGGTAAGTAGATGTAATCTGTGAATCTCATTAAGATTTTGATGCAAAAATTAAAAAAATATTAAAAATAGGGGTCCCCATAGGTACAACTGAAACAAAAAAAAATTTTTTTCATCTAACCTATGCGTGTGGGGTATCTATGGATAAGTCTCCAAAAATCATATTGAAGTTTCTCATATCATTTTTTTCTAACCTGCATAGTTTGCGAGTGAGACTCTTCCAAAGTGGAAAAATGTGTGTCCCCCGCCCTCTAATTTCTAAAGTAGGGGCATGATAATTCTAAAAAAAATATATGATGTAGATTACTATAAAAACTACCAACGAACATTGGTTTGAACGAGATCTAGCCAGTAGTTTTTTTTATACGTCATAAATGGTAAACCTTAATCTAAATTTCATTAAATCGACTGAAATCCTTCCTACTAATATTATAAAGGCGAAAGTTTGGATGTATGGATGTATAGATGTATGGATGTATGGATGTTTGTTACTCTTTCACGCAAAAACTACTGAACGGATTTTAATGAAACTTTACAATAATATAGCTTATACATCAGAATAACACATAGGCTATAATTTTAACCGACTTTCAAAATGGAGGAGGTGTTATGTTCGTTTTTTTATGCTCAACGATTACTCCGCCGTTTATGAACCGATTTTCAAAATTTTTCTTTTGGTGTATAGGGCATTATCCCAATTTGGTATCATGTTCACAAAAATGGTGACCTGATGAAGGAATCCATGGGTAATCGAGGGAACTCCTCATAATTCATATGGAAATATGTGGTGACTTTGGTTTCATGAGAAGTATTCCGAGCATATGCTAACAACAAGTAAGATTTTGGACCCAGTGACACCCACCCATGGTTCGGAAGCTGCTGGGAGAACTCCTGACTCTTTATAGATACACGTTTGAGAGTTTCGGCGTTGATTTAAGATCGGAAAGCAGATGCTACTATGCAAATTACATTCGTCATCATCATCATCATCACTACCATATTATACCATCAAGCTGCATCGTCCCATGATACGTTTCATAGTCTTTTTAGATCGAGACTCGAGTTTGTCAAGCGATTTAAAAAAATATATACTAATATTATAAACCTGAAGAGTTTGTTTGCTCAAACACGCTAATCTCAGGAAGTACTGGTCCGATTTAAAAAAAAATTCAGTGTTAGCTCATTTATCGAGGAAGGCTATTTAATATTACTTACGCTAAGACTAATAGGACCGAAGAATCAGAGGAAAATGTGGAAAAAACCGGGAAAATTAATAGAAAGGGAAAATTTATCTCACGAAGTACTGGAGCATTTTTGATATTATTTGTCACAGATCTCACACACTCTATACGTAGACTACGTGAAGGGACATAACTCATAAGGATTTTTTTTGCGGGAAAATGTACGGTTTTCGTAAAATTCCTAATTTACGCGGGCGAAGCCGCACGGGACATCTAGTATAAAATAAATAAAAAACCTTTTAATTTCATAAAAATAAACCTTATAATAGCTCCCACACCGGTTTCGGTGACGGTGGCCGGTTTCATTGAAACCAGGCCAGCTACGCAGGAGTATTTTTATTGCTGCTGCGGAACCCTTCATGGGCGAGTCCAACTCGCACTTGGCCGGTTTTTTTTGTTTTCAACGATTACTCCGCCGTTTGTGAACGGATTTGCTATTAAAATATTACATTCATCATTATCATGATTCCAAGGCACATCTGTTACGCGCATTTACTCTACTGTCTTATACTGTGGTAGAGGAAAACCAAAGAATCTGTTAATAAGTGTGTAAGTACCCACACGCAACTTATTAGTTGTCTTGTGCAATTTGACAGTTCACTGGTTCGATTCCTTGGCACAAAATAAGGGACGAATGAATAAACGATAGCTATAATGAGTATAATATTGTAAGTATAGTCGGCGTCGCATAGCACGTAGAAATAAGGTGGTTGTAAATTGTTACTTGTGTTGCAGTGTTTGTGTACATATTCTGAAATATTTTATTATGAATCATGAATATTTATGAAATACTTACTAGCTGTCCCGGTGAACTTCGTGTCACTTTAAAACCTTCCCTGGACTTCTACGAATATTTTAAGACATAATCAGCCCAATCCGTTCAGCCGTTTTCGAGTTTTAGCGCGACTAACACATTTGAAAATCCATTTTTATTTATATTATATATAGATGTATAATAATATCATACTAGATGATGCCCACGAAGACGACTTTCGTAGTGGGCGAAGCTGTACGCAAATTCTTGTCCATAATAATGTTATAAATAACGCGAAAATGTATCTGTCTGTCTGTTGCCGCTTTACACCAAAACCACTGAACCTATCTTGCTGAAATTTGGTAAGGGGATATTTTGAGTCCCAGGAAAGGACATAGCATACTTTTTATCCCGGAAAATGTACGGTGCCCGCAACATAAACAAATTTTTGCGCAACGGAGTTGCGAGCGTCATCATATAAATGCGACAGTGTGTCTGTCTGCTTGTTGCCTCTTTACACTAAAACCTCTGAATCGATTAAGCTGAAATTTGGTATGAAGATACTTTGAGTCCCGGGAAAGGACACAGGATACTTTTTATCCCGGAAAATGTACGGTTCCCGCGCGTTAAACGAGTTTTAGCTCACCGGAGTTGCGGCCAACCACTAGTTGAATATAAACGTTTTAACCATCAATTCACCATTGTCGAACATTTTCCTTTGAAGTTAAACTATTTGTACATCTCATTTAAAACGGTTTGTTACTCATATTGGAATGAAACAGGCAATTATTGAAACTGCATAGTTCGCCAACTATTCCGAATCCAATAAACATGCTAATTCAGCAACAAATTCGGGAGCCCTAGAACACAATATATTAATATTTTTTTTGATTTCTAACAAGCTAATTTTTATGACTACATTTTGATAAGACAATCAACTTTTTTATCTGCGAAAAATCTTGAAAGTGGTAGCTAACAGAGATAGAAAGGATTTCATACTTTGATTTGATGGTCCTAAAATATGGATTGTTCTATTTGTAGTCAACCAAGTTTCGTTGATTACAAAACCCTCTTCGCTGTATATCCCACAACCTGTACATTTTGTGGTACACTTTACGGAAAAACTATCACGCCTATTGATTTGTGCTTTAACATAGTAATTTTTATTTACATGTAGATATGTGATAACACTATTTAATAAAATATAGTAACCAAACCTTGACTGACCGATAATGATTGGGTCAGTCAAGGTTTGTTTTATTTTATAAAATAAAAACTGCCTTAAATATTATTACCACGCAGAAAAACGACGCGAGCCCTTACAAAGCTCGGCTTTTAGCCAGTATCACTTCTTTGTGTTACACCCTGTATACAAAAGACTGAGCCATAGAGCTAAGATGAATAGCGCTTTACGCATCTTAATTTCCGTGTAACATTAATTAAAAAGCAAATGGTTTTGTCATTACTGTGACTGCGACATAAAACACGCCTACAGGGCGTTTTCGTATTTAAGGTGACGCCTTGGTAATTTGGCTGTAGCGATGTCTATTTTTCTCAGCAATGACTAAAGCTAAAAAATTAAAGTTCACTGTCAGTATTCATCATGTCTTTGTCTTTGAATTACTCATAGCATAACACGATTGGTCAACTTTTATAACACAGAATAATCAATCAAAAAGACATCTGTAAAAAAAGGGATTCCTATTTTGCCAACAGAGGAGAGTGATATAAGCTTCCAAAATTTGTACATAAATTGGTTCTAGTATACACTTTAATTTGTCCATAGCTTATATTAATGGTTTTTAAATTACGCGACAAAAACCATTTTGTCGCTACGCCCTTTCCATTTTTTGCTGTTCCATTGCTTGTTTTATATGAGAGGCCGGGCCAGCCTCGCATAGAAAACAAGCAATCTAAAACACATCCAACACGGTTTTTTACTTTAACGTGGCGTCACTTTAATAAAACATTTAAACCATTTCCTTATACAGGATGCTATGATTTGAGTAATAGGATTTTGAAACATTTTGTTTATACGTTTTGATTTAACTAGATGATGTCCGCAACTCCATTGTCCAAAAATTCTTAAATCCGGAATAAAAAGTGTCCCATGTCCTTAAAATATAATCCTTTTAAAATAGCTTGGATCGTAAGATAATAAAACGTTATATTTCCAGTAGAAAATAAATGTGTAATGCAAGCTTAATTAACCCATCGATCGTGGAAAATGAGACACAATAGCTTTTTCATTGTTGTCGCGGCCGGATGTGGCCGCTTGGGGCTTCCGGCTTGATGAATGAAATACCGCCACTAGAGTCCAGCACACGCGCTGTATATAGATGACAGCTGCACTGTGATCGATACTGGCTCTTAGACTTTATAGTCCGGGAGTCCGTCTTAGACTTTATAGGGCTGGATATGCGTCCGCCCGAACGCGCGGTTCGGCGGCCATACCGCGAGATTACAAGCAAACGTATGTAACGATTTATTTCAATAGCAGTCGTGTTGTCATTAAAATATAATCCATACTTCCATACTCTTAAATACGAAAGTGTATCTGTCTGTCTGTCTGTATGTCTGTTACCTCTTCACACCCAAACCGCTGAACCGATTTTGCTGAAATTTGGTATGTAGATACCTTGAGTCCCGGGAAAGGACATAGGATACTTTTCATCCCGGAAAAATGTACAGGTACGCGATGAACTAATGTTGGCGCAACGGAGTTGTGGGCGTTATCTAGTTTATTATAATTGCTTGTGATCTCGCGGATTAGCCGCCAAACCACGCGTTAGGGCGAACGCAAATTATAAATAGAGCTTTAGTTTAAGAGAAATCCGGCAACGTATATAAACTAAGTATAAGTATACTATACTAGTAACTACAAACTCATTGAAAAGCGTTGGCAACTCCTTTGCGCCAAAATTCGTTTTTTCGCGCGGGAACCTTTGCGGGAAAAATTGATTAGGCAGTCAACGGACCTAGGTCATTTGGTCGGATTATGTCAATTAAACGTTAGCTGTGGGCTATCAGATAAATTTAACATAACGCGACCAAATTACGCAGGTCCGCCATCTGCCGATAAATCAACTTCTCTGACTGCTTAATAACTCATTTTTATATTGTAATCGGGTAAAAACATCGACAAACGCCTGCGGCATGTACAATCATATATTTTTTGTCCAATTCCATTAATACAGAGCAGATATTGTAAAAACCAATAACAATTTCTGAAAACGGATTAATTTTACACAGTGATACGTTGTTTCGCGGAACCATATTGCAAATGTTTTGTCCCTGTAATAACGAACTATCGTTACAGTGACAAAACATATACCCCCTTACTAATAAACGCTGTATAAGCTTTGAATAGTTATTCAGTGTTTTGTCTTCTTCAATCCAATTACAAATGTCACTTGTGTGACAGGAACAAAACACTGTATAACTATTCAAAGCTTATGCAACGTTTACTAGTTACTAATACAACGTTACTAATACTATAAATGCGAAAGTTTGTCGGTCTGTCTGTCTGTTACCTCTTCAAGCCCAAACCGCTGAACCGATTTTGCTGAAAATTGGTATGGAGATATCCAAGTCCCGGGAAAGGACATAGGATACTTTTTATACCGAAAATAAAAACCTTAATTTTAATTTTTACACATTTACCCTCGAGTAAAAATTCTTGCAAAAGAAAGATCTTTCAGGATCAAGAGAGGGGACTTTGAGATTTTCTTCGTAATGTTATATTAATTAATGTCTACCAATTTTAAACTCTATGCGAAATTTTTCCTAAGTCGAATGTTTATTTCCTAGAGTTAGACTATAAGTGCCCTAAGTTATCTTATAGCATAGTAAAATTGGATAGGAAACCAAGACATCAATGTTCGAATTCCGTAGGGTAGTACGAGTCGTTTATTCTAGAAGCAAACGAGCGGGACCGAAACCCTGAAGGGTATAGAAATTGATCGCGGCCATCCGTCTTGACCGGAGAAAAAATGTGGCGAAAAGATGCGGTGAAAAAATCGGTGTTAGTTGGACTCGCGCACAAAGGGTTCCGTGCCATTATAGAGCAAAAATAGGCAAATATTCTATTTTAACTGACTCAAAAAAGGAGGTTATTAACCGACTTCAAAACACGGAACCCTAAAAAAGGAGCTTATCAATTCGACGCGAATGTATGTAATATTTCCAGAACTGCCCAATTTTCGTATATTATGTTAGTGTATATCAGCGTCTGAACAAAATATGTGCCCAAAAATGTATGTATGTGTGTATGTATTATACAGTGTGTAACAAAAATAAGTGATAATACTTTAGGGTGTGTATGTGTTCTTTGTAGAGAGTTCACAGTAAAAGTAGCAGCGCTAAAAGACGAATTCACTTTTGTATGGGCCTGAGTGTCACGAGTTTCCCCATATAAAAGTGAAAAAAAAATTGGTCTTTCAGCGCTGCTACTATCACAGTGAAATCTATATAAGGAACACGTACACACCCTAAACTATTATCACTTATTTTTGTTACATCCTGTATAGTGTATATGTATGGTTTTAGGTTGTGTTCGCATATCTCTGGAACTACCATTCCGATTTCAGTAATTCTTTTTTTATTGTACTAGGTATTGTTCAATTTAGGGATAGTGCAAGTTTCATCAAAATAGGTTCAGTAGTTTTGGAGATAGGGAGTTTTAATTCCCAATTACGTACAATTTTGAAGTCGGTTTAATCTTTTTAAAATACAGTTATTACGCGATGGGTATGGAACCCTAAAAATGTGTCGAAAAAATGTAGCGGAAAAATGTGGCGAGTCCAGCGGACATGATGACGGGAATGACTTAACAAGTCCCCCGCTCCCATTACTCATCTGCTTCATTCGCAATGTTCCATTATTTGTGACACAGCAGTATGCTTTGTGGGAGTTAATTTTGCACGTTTTTCCGGAAATGATTCGGTGTATATTGTAGTTATACAGGGTGTAACAAAACAAAGTGTTAAATGATAATACTTTAGGATGTGTATGGGCCCCCTATAAGTTCACTGTGAAAGTAGCAGCGCTGAAAGAGCATTTTTTTGTCATTTAAAACGGGCTATCATGGCCCATCACATTCCCACCACTGTATCTCCTGTGTCGCCAGGATCGACAGCGGAATCCAACCACGAAAACCCTTTGATATGATCATGGGACATGCTAAAACTGTCTTGGGACCCGCAACGAAATTAATCAGAAGAGAATAGGAGTAGGAAAAATTCTAAATTCCCTCCCCATAAAAGCGGGAGACAGCACAAAGTTGCAGTGACCTAAAGTCAAACAACTAAAGGTCCCAATAAACTTTAATAATTTTGACTACTAAGCTGTAGCTAAATTAATATTGGAATTTATTGTGTTAGACTGTTGCCAATAGTAATTATTGTGATGACAAAAACGCTTGAAGGCACGGAAGTTCCTAGCACTGTCCACGAGATCACCGTAGTATGCGACTCCAGATGTACAGAGTAGGTTGTTTAGCATTGTCTTCCGACCTGCCAGAGACTGCACTTCCAGAGACACGGTGAGCGGAACATCTCACAAACAACTGGAATTATAAATTCCAGGTATACTGGATGTTCCGCGCGGCTTTGCCCGCATAATTTAGGAATTTCACGGAAACCGTACATTTTTCTGCAAACCTAATTCCCTTCACGTTTTTTCCACGTTTTACTCTATTTCTTCGCTGCTATTAGTCTGAGCGTGACACAATATAGCCTATAGCCTTCCTTGATAAATAGACCATCTAACACTGAAATAATTTTTCAAATCGGACCAGTAGTTTTTGAGATTAGCGCGTTCAAACAAACAAACTCTTCAGAATTGTAATATAATTACTATAGATGTAAAATGCAAGTACAATTCACAGGAATTTATAAATAGCATGCCGTGAGTGTTAGAACTAGTGTTTGGCGTGTAATTTGTTCGTGCAATATTACATGATACATTTGTAATAAGGTACCGAGTACAGTAGGACAAGGGAAATAGTGTGCATGTAAATTTCCATGATAAATCTATAGTATATACTAATAATATAAATGCGAAAGTGTCTATTTCTGTTACCTGTTTACGGCTAAACCGCTGAACCAATTTTTGTTGAAATTAAGATATGGAGATACTTTATGACGTAGATTACATCAGTTTTTCATCAATCTGATCCATCAGTCTGGTAAAGATTGACGGAAAACTGATCGTCTACGGTCTAACCCATGGATTGATAAACTGATAATTTTTTAATAAGTATGTACTTTTTATAACCATCAGTATTCCGTCAATTATTACAGATTGACGGAATACTGATGGCAGACTGATCGTGTAACTTACGTCGTCAGAACTCAGACCGCAACGCGACGCGTAGATGCATTTCTAAGGCCCACTTGCGCCAATCTGGGTTAAAGTTAACTCTGAGTTAAACATCATGTCATCTCTATCACTGACTTGGTGAGTGACAGTTAAGACATGATGTTTAACTCCGAGTTAACTTTAACCCAGATTGGCGCAAGTGGGCCTAAGACGTCATGCAAGTCTCAATTCAATACAAATTTAGAAATGCATCTACCGCGTTGCGGTCTGAATAGACCCGTCGTGTAAGGACATAATAATAATATATTATGATACTTTTTATCCAAAAAAAAAATGGATTCCCGCACGATAAACTAATTTTGGCGCAACGGTTGCGGATATCACCAAGTACAAGGTATTTAGCTTATTATTAATAATACTATAATTATTGGCTGTATTCTGTTTGGTGTTCCAAATAAACAAAGTAGTGTATAAATAAATGTGATACATTTAAATTACGTTGGAACAACCAATAGTAAATATTCATACAATCTACACAAAAATGTAAAACTGAAATCATAAAGTTTTAAATCAGAATGAATAGGGCTGTCTCTTCATTGAAAATCAGAATGTTTTTACCGAAATCCAGAGTAAATTAACGAAATTTTTTTATCAAAAGTTTATTATTTTTGATAGGCCGTGCAGTAAGTACACATGTGCACGGCTAGGAAGGGGAATACAATATAATATTGTATGATTATTATAGGTCCTTTCGGTGGGGTGTGCGGAGCGGGTATGCGCGTATAGGGCATTTTATTATTACTTAGATAAATTATTCTTCTTCTAAAAAGTCCCTTAAATAAATTAGAATTTAAAAAAATCTTCTACTAATAAAATGCCCTATATTTTACTTCTATATTCTATTGTATATTTTGTACACATGTGAAGGTGTTCTCTCTAGTTTCTTTAAGCCATAGGTAATGCGGTGTGCAACCAAAGGGTAGGATAAAATATACCATACATTTTTATAATTTACATCGGTAATTTGGTACTTATCGGGTGCAGAAAAAAACAAGTAAAAAAATGATAGTTTAAGAAACTAAAAAAAACACGCTATAGGCAATCCGCCATGTTGGATGTCCGTTATGTTGGAATTAGTCACGTGACAATTTTTTTCGTATTCCTGACAGCAAACCCTTTCATTTAATACCCATTTCATGGGGGTGCATTTCAAATAGCCTGTCCGCCATCTTGGCGAGGCCCCCATATTGGATCTGTAATGAGTAATGACTTATGTTTTGTCATTAGAACTCAGTTATAAGTTACAAGTGAAGCTAATAAAAGCGTGTTAAAAATAAGATAGGATAGGTATAAAATAGAAAGAAAATAATATTTTGTGACAGGTGACAACCCTACATGTAAATAGCGGATGTGCGTTAATTATTCTGTACTAGTACAGATTTAAATATTTCCGGAGAATCGATGCGACCGATGTTTTTACATTTTTAATTGAGGCGGGAATTATTAAGTACATAATGTACAACACTTAAGCCCACTTGACCCATCTGAGTTAAAGTTAACTTTCAAATTTTGGCGCAAGGGAGTTGCGGGCTTTATCTAGTTGTAAATAATTCTATTTTGTTTCGAAATCCCGTATTCGGTATAAGGCTCTATGAATTTTGTCATTTTCTGCAAGACAATGGCTGATAGTACGGGTGCCCTAGAACAAATTTTTTTGTGACTA
This sequence comes from Plebejus argus, assembly GCA_905404155.3. Taxonomy (NCBI): domain Eukaryota; kingdom Metazoa; phylum Arthropoda; class Insecta; order Lepidoptera; family Lycaenidae; genus Plebejus; species Plebejus argus. The sequence continues at coordinate 3,768,160 of FR989947.1, read as the reverse complement.
ACAAGCTAATTTTTTGCGAGTAGCTACATTTTGATAAGACGAACAACATTTTTATTTTCGAAAAATCTTGAAAGTGGTAGCTACAGAGATAGAAAGGATTTCATACTTTGACTTGATGGTCCTAAAATATGGATTGTTTTATTTGTCGGACAAGGTTACTCTTAAATAATATAACTATTAACCTACCAATATACAAAAAATCAGCTGGTTAGGGTTCCGTTTTAGGGTACAGTAGTCAACCAAGTTTTGTTGATTACAGTGTAAAGGCCGTATTACATCCTGTATTATACCACCCTTTTTTTGTCGGGGGTTAAAATTGCATCGCATCCAATCGCTGCCTTGCAAATTGCAATGTAGAGTGTGGACTGACCCTTAACCTAATTTATGCTCCGATAAGCGTGGCTTTAGTTTAGGATTCGATTAAGGAAGCTTTCAGAGTTAGCCACAGCTTCTAGTACTCTGCATTAGCGAAATGAAGCCAAAATTCAGCTGTTTAACCAGTTAAACGGCAACCGCCTTTTAATAAGTAGCCATCCCAGATGGCTACTTATTAAAAGGTGGTTGCCGTGAGTAAATCAGAGTCTTTGATTAGACGGGACTCCAATTATTTTGAGTAGCGGTTTATTATTCAAATTTTGAAATTCTGTGCGAGTTGTTTGACGCTATGTTTGTTTTGGTGGCTACTAGCGCCGCAGTGGGGAAAAATTAATTACATATTTTACTGACTGATTTCATGTCCGCTCTCTTCAAAGGGAGGTTATGTAATATAATATGTTACATTTCCGAATCCGCTAACATTGAGTGACGATTGTTTAACCAACGTTCAGTCTAGGCATTCAATTAAATGCTTTCATTCAATGAACGCACTAGTCATTCAAGTCAAGTTGCAGATTGAACCAGACGACCGCGACATAATCTCTAAATATACCCGCCATATTTTTCATCGTTGCTTGAAAATTGCTGATGTTGCTACAGTTTTTCCCATTTCGTTTATTTAAATACGAATTGGTAATAAAGTTGTTTTTGTTTTCGAGGAAAAAATTAATAGAATTTAAAGGAGGTCATTACTTCGCTACCCTTTTTCGTTTACCCTTTTTCATCCAAATTACTTTTTCAAACTTTAATTATGCAGCGGAAAGTTGGATCTTATTCAAAAGTATAGAAATCAGTGAAAACGTATACTTTATTTAAGTAGAGTTATTTACAAGTGTCTAGTACTACATTTGTAAAAAACCTTGTGACCTAATGTCACTAATTACAACATCAAAAAAGTAATTATTTCACCACTGCTACTTCCACAATTAAAATTTTGACTCGGAGGTAATGGGTTCGATTGGTTAGAACAATGCAGGCTGCAGATCCTAATTGTCAGATGACCATGTAAAAATGTCGGTCCTGCCGCCTGCGCCTGATCTCTCGCCAGTCGTGTAGGTCGTCCGTCCCACTGGGTTATGACAGTAAAGGAATAGAGAGTGCTCTTGTGTACTGCTCACATACTTAATTGGGCACTACAAAATTACTATTGCATAACTGCCCCGGTTTCAGAGATAGCGGCGACCATCACCGAAACCGGTGTGGGGGTAAATATTATTATTTCACAATAAACTCTATACAACGCAATTACACCCTGTATTATCACTTTGTTTCGTTACACCGAACGTAGTACGTAGGCGGGATCTGCTGGTAAATTATACATTCGAAAACCATGGTACTTCGTCGTTTTTGCCGATATTTCTGTATGAAAATGTAAATTTAATAAGAGCCTTTTCAATATCAAACAAAAAATTCAGACCTGACCTGGAATATCACTCCGCCAATACTTTACATATCCCGAAAGGAACACGCTAAAAACGCACGACCACAGATAAACGAATTGGGAAAATAAGACGCGGACTTTCCTAAAAAGTTTGCGCAAAATTTTGAAATTTTTTTTTATGAGATAAGGGGGCAAACGAGCAAACGAGTCACCTGATGGAAAGCAACTTTCGTCGCCCATGGACACTCGCAGCATCAGAAGAGCTGCAGGTGCGTTGCCGGCCTCTTAAGAGGGAATAGGGTAATTGGGGAGGGTAGGGAAGGGAAGGGAATAGGGGAGGGTAGGGAAGAGAAGGGAATAGGGGAGGGTAGGGAAGGGAATAGGGTAGGGGATTGGGCCTCCGGCAAACTCACTCACTCGGCGAAACACAGCGCAAGCGCCGTTTCACGCCGGTTTTCTGCGAGAACGTGGTATTTCTCCGGTCGAGCCGGCCCATTCGTGCCAAAGCATGGCTCTCCCACGTTAAATTTATTCAATACAATTTATATGAAGATGTTGAGAAACAGTACTTGATGAAATTTCGTACGGAGATATTATGAGTTCCGGGAAAGGACATAATTAAGTTACTTTTTTGCCGAAAAAATGTACGGTTCCCGTCATCATATCATCATAATCAGCCTATTGCCGTCCACTACTAAACGTTGGCCTTTTTTTATGCGCAGGGGAAACGAATGATGGGTGCCCTGGGTTGGAAATGTGCTTCAGCTAGCTGAAGCACTCCGGGGGTATGTGGGACTCTTACCCACTAAAACCACCTGCGGTTTGCCTTCAGCCGTATACGGAGGGATGTCCTGGATCTGTCTAACACAGGACTCCCTAGTCCCTCCGGACGGAGTTGCAGACTAGACGTCATCTAGTGTGTAGGTACCATCTAGATTCTAGTACATAGTTTGATGGGAAACTGACTGTATCGAATGAGATGCAAAACTGCAATAAAATATGTCGTAGAATTAGGATACTCAATGAGAGTAAAAAAAAATATTGTGTTTTATTATAACTTTTGTCTTTTACTGAAAAAAATGTTACTTACTTGATTCATTATAAGGAAATTTGGGCGAGGGTATTTGCTTTGCAGGTGACATGATTGCTTGTGTGCCCCTGCATATTATAAAAATAAAGTAAATAACAAAATATGCCCTATCTACAACATTTCCATTTTCCACTCTGTAAGCTCGGATCATCGATATAACGTATAAAAGATCGCATTTTATATTTAAGCGCCGTATTGAAATAATTTGCCGTTTTTAGCATTTTGGATTAAATGAGATCCATAGATGAAATCCTTTTCACTTAGTAATGAGTAACCTTTTTAAGTAGATTAAGGATCCGTTCATACATACACTTAATCTACTCAGCTCAGCGCAGCTTGGCTTAAAAGAAACGCGGAAAGCGTACATTTTTTCGATCGAAAAACTATTTTATGGTCTTTCTTATGAGTTATGAGTTATGACTGTATAATATCTCTCTGTCAAAACATTTTAAGCTTGAAGAGACAAACAAATACACAATAATTATGTAAGTATTAATGATTTACATTCTATAGTCTATAACTCTATACACACTTCATAAGACATTTAAGAATCTCTCAAACTAAGTAGCGTCTAAGAATTAGGTCGGAAGACGATCTAAAATTGAAATGTTATCTCAATATAGATCCCCAATGAATCGCAGACGCTAAAAGATCTATTTGAGTTACATTGAGAATATTTGAAATTTAAATTCACTTCATATTACTTCCATTCTCGCTCTTGGTAAAGCCTAGGTCCTAGATTTTAGTACCTAGAAAGCTCCTAACGTCTTGCACACAGGGCTTTTTGATGTCGTCTTTTTAAAACCTTTGTATGGGCAAATACAAAAATCACCAGCGGTATTTCTGGACCAATACGACCTGCAAACCTTCAAGAAGAGAGCGTGTTCCCTCTAAAGGCCGGCAACGCACTGCAGCTCTACGATTCATGTTGCGAGTATACATGGGCGACAGAGTAGTTGTTTTCCATCAGGTGACCCGTTTGCTCCTTTGCCCCCTTATTTTATAAAAAAAAATTAAGACGACTATTAATGTCTTTTCTCAGTGAACTCTGTAAAGGGGACTCTTACACATTAGCTATGTCCACATTATGCAATTTCATCTTCAATTTTCGTCGTCTTCTTTTTATTCAACTTTCGTTTGGCATATTCAATAATTGAATGCGTCAAAATCCACCCGTGTTGAAAGAAAAGTGTCATAGCAAGCGCTACGATTTCAACGAGCGTCACGGGCATGCCTCACGTTCGCTGTTGACTGCGCTATAACGCATGCCCTTGACGAACAGAAAAAGGCACAATGTGGACAAAGCCATTCTTAAGTATTGACATTTTCTTTTGTTACATCTTGTTTTATTTGTAACGATCTTCGAAAAAAGACGTACCGAGTTTACGAAAAACTACACACAATAATTTATAATAATAATTTTTTTTATTAAATAAGGGGGCAAACGAGCAACCTGTCACCTGATGGTAAGCAACTACCATCGCCCATGGACACTCGCAACATCAGAAGAGCTGCAGGCGCGTTGCCGGCCTTTTATGAAGGAATACGCTCTTTTCTTGAAGGTTTGCAGGTCGAATAGGTCCGGAAATACTGCTGGTGAAAGTTCGTTCCAGAGGTAAAATAAATATATTAACTTAAAAATTAGAGAATCGACTCATATAATTTGGACCATCGCTCTTCTACTATCTTACTTTTAGTATTTTCGGAAAATAAAACAATTGCTTTCTACAATAGAAAGAATCTTAGCAAAAAATGTAGAATTATCGTACTCATTTCTTTGTATTTCTTTATCTCAGAGGCCACTTAATATCGGAGAAACTAAGGCCACTCGTTGCGAGCGTACTTGAGAGGAGAGTTCTCAGACGAGTACAGTTACAGCTGGCGCCAGTGTTAGCCATCATCAGTATGCAGTAGCTAGGCAAGTTATTAAATTATAGCTTTTCAAAAAAAATCAGACGCTGAACATAACTTTTAAATCACTTAAAAATAACCTTATTTAAGCAAATAAAAAATTGTTGGAGTCTAAAGTGTACAAACGTTCTCTGTGAAAATACAAGATGCAAAAACTACCATTTGATCGTGATTAATGATTATGTTTGGTTTGTTTCAGCGTGTAACTCTTTCTTGAAATCTTGACAGATTGCAATTTTCATGTTTTAAAAAAATAAAAGTATTTAAATTGGCGTTAAAGTCAAATTTTATCTAAATGTAAATCTACTTATAAGTTATATTTACATATAAATCTAGGTTAGCTTGAATTAAAAAACTAGCCTTCATAGTACTATGACTGTGCATTACGGTATCCAACAGATTATTATAGCTTAGGTATTTTGGGGTAAAAAGTAGCATATTATGCACTCTTGCTGTTATGTTAGTTACAGTGGTGAGCATTGTAATTTTAATTAGCGACTCGGTCGCTTGTCGCGGTGTTTTCTCTTATTAATTGTCCGTCGTGATCGATCTTATTAGTTCGCCCGACGTGGTCAATTTTCTTGATCACCCGTCGTGGTCGCGTTCTTTCTCCTAGTCGCTCTTCGTAGTCGTGCATCGTGATTCCTTAATCGCCCGTCGTTGTTTCACATCTCGGTCTCTTCTTTTGTTTGCCCGACGTGGTCACGCCTTTCGTGGTCGCAACTCGCAGTCTTGGTTATTTACCCGTCGTGATCACGCACCACTGTTCTTTGGTTGCACATCGTGGTCGTGTGTCACAGACTGTGACTCACAGTAACTGCCTTACAATAAAATCTCTTACATTATTTAATTGGGTGAAAAGGCCGATATTCAAATCCGGCTAAAGTTGTTTTCGCATGCTAATAAAAGGCGGTTTTTTGGCCGGATCAGAGGGAAAGGGATGGTAATGAATATGGAACACCCGGGTTCTTATCAGATCGAATGGTAAATGCTGATTTTCATCAAACCTTTTTTATGATAAAAATGAGCTTTAGATTTTTTCGCAATTTGTTGTACTGCTGCCATAAAGACGTTTAAGCACAAAAATAGTTTTCGTACTGAGAGCCTATAGTCAAGCGGCAAGTGATTATCGGAGCCTTAACTCTCAAGGCCGTCACAGACCTAGCTATAATATACAGCATGACTGGTGAGTCAATACCGATATTTAAGGAGAGTATTCAGTACTCGATTCTCATTATAAATATGTAATAAAATTAGGTACTTAATTTTTGACCAAATTTCCCTTCAAACAAATGAATCACGGACACTGTAAATTACTATGCGGCCGCGCGTCATGCACCCCCCGCGCCGGCGCGCTACACCTCCTGCGCGCGGTGTCCATGCGTTGGGTAAATAATTATTTAACTTTAAGCTACATTTACTCAGTGATCAATTGATATTATTTTTTTATATTATTTTTTTTCAACTACTATAATAGCCAAATATCACATCCTCGAGTATTGAACATGTCTCACCAGTCATGCTGTATATTAATATATTTATAGCTAGGCATATTAATATACATTTTCTATACAATTTTCGCGTGACCACACACTCAGCTATAATATATATTTCTGGTCTCAGTGTGTTTAGTACGGTATATTAATATATATTATAGTTAGGTCTGTGACGGCCTTTACGCTACGCCACAAAATGTATGGGATTTGACATTAGTATGAATCGCTAGCGAAGCGATGACTTATGTCAATTCAATCCCATACATTTTGTGCCGTTAGCGCTTACGATAATCGCTTGCCACTTGTCTACTAGGGCTGGAAGTAAAAACTTTATCATATAAACTAGATAACTCCCGCAATTCCGTTGCGCCAAAATTCGTTTATCGCGGGGCAACCGTACAAAAAGTATCTCCATACCAAATTTGTGTGGATATGGATATGTCTCAACAAATGAAGTTCCAAGCAAAAGGAAGAAGGAAGAGATTCAGACACAATGAAAAAGGTTTTTACTTCCAGTACGAAAACTATTTTTGTGCTTAAACGTCTTACAGCCGGGACACAAAAACACAACACGACGTCGTGTCGTGAGTTTCTACGACGCGACGTCGTGTCGTGTTTTGGTGTCCCGGCCTTTAGGGCCTGTATTCACTTTGATTAGTGCGAGTGCATGTGATTAGTGCAAGTGATTAGGAGAAATCAAAGGACTTGCACTAATCAGTCGCTGTCCACACAATTTACTTTTCCAGCATTTAGCCGAAACTTTTTCGTTTTCGCTTCGTTATAGAATCGCCGATCAAAATGTATGGAATTGACATAAGACGAGTCGAACGTCAACGTCATATTAACGAACGCTTATGTCAATTCCATACATTTTGATCGGCGATTCTATAACGAAGCGAAAACGAAAAAATCTTGTCTCACCCACCAGATTACTAATCACCTGCACTAATCACTTGCACTTATTACTAATTAAAGTGAATACGGGCCTTTATTACTAATCAAAGTAAAAACGGGCCTTATATGCAAGCAGTACAACAAATGGCCAAAATAAATGTAGCAAATTTTTATTATATCAAATCTGCGGTTGTTAGGAAAAGAGTGTTTGAAAAGAAAGCTCGTAGATTACAAAGAAAGTTTTTTGTGAGTCTGACGTCTATTATTTGCCTTAACGTTCATATGTAAGCAGTAACATGCAGTAATTTTAAATACGCTTTTAGCTCTTGTTAATTTTATATCTTTATTTAAAGTTAATATTTAATATGGTGTAAGCATTAATATGTGCATAATTTTCATCTTTAATCGTTTGATCTTTATTATAAGTAATCCATTCTACATAGTCTACATGTAAATTTCTATTAATTTTAACAAAGAACGACCGTCATTCAGCTGACCCGAAGCCTAAATCTTTTCCAACGAAATTGGTTTTTTAAGATTCTAAGCTCTGAATTTTTCATTACGTATCGATCCTTTTGAACCTTATTCCCAAGTTATAAGGGTTATATCATATACGATAAATATCCCTTATTCAGTTAAGTACAACTCAAATGGATTAATAAATGTTGTGTGTAAAAATGTAGGAGCTTTTATTTATTTCAGAGCCAAAGAATGTGATCTACGGTTTTAGAGTTTAAACCATGAACGTAGAAAAAAAGGCGGACGGATTCTTATTCTACACAGAACTGTGTCTTCAGAGTCGGCCACGCACACATTCTTACGCCTGTCAAAATGGACTAGCGTAAGACCACAGTGTAAATAAGACCGTGTACATGCAGTCAGCCTTGCCGACTCTGAAGACACAGTGCTGTGTATAATAAGACTCCGTCCGCCTTTTTTTCTACGTTCATGGTTTAAGCAAGACATACATTTTCGTCTACAACGTCATATCTATATTCCACTGTCTATGGCATCTAATCCCACTAGAGCAGTTATGAAGCAGCCTCCGTTGTAATTGACTTTCCAAGGCTTCGCGCTAAGTGATAGTATCACATAATTAGAGCAATAATTCACCCTCTGGCCACGAGATTTTTGAAATTCATGCCCTTAGGGGAAAGTAAAGTAAAAAATATCAATAAAACGTATCTACTGTTCAGATCATGCTCAGGATTATTCTTGAGATGCTGTTCTATCTATAGATCGTACTTAGGGACCGTACTTATGTGTTGTGTATTCAATTTAATGCGAACTTATTTTCACTTGAAACACGGCACTCAACTAGGTATATGCTGTCAGAATTTTGCTTGAGAGACTATTTCTTAAGTAAGGTCAAACCTTAATTACTGTTCTTGATATCAAACTAAGAATAATTATAGGTCATCTTAGGATGTTGAGAGCGTATTAGCCATAGATATAGAGCGGTTTTTAATACTGGCCTTGTTGATCGATAGATCAATGCACAATATATTTTAGTTATATTATATATTATATTGCCTTGTCTGCTTAAAAAAACTTGGTCAGCCAATGAAACTTGCCTGTTACAATTTAAAGAGCTACATTTTTAAGCCGAAAAAGCGATACATATATAAAGAAGAACACGACTGTTATTTTTTAGGCAAAAGCTCGGTATCATAGGCCAGTATCGTGAATTATGATGAAACTACTCAGAAACATACAGCGCCGAGACCATGCATAAGAAATCCGCTTGCGCCTTAACTGGACATCACTATAAATATTACATCACTAGGGACGGAGTTATCGATAAAATATATCGATATTAAAAAACTATACTCCGTCATATACATGATTTGGTCGGATTATGAAGTCACGAAGAAGAACACTGCAGACTTGAGATGTCAATCACTCATGTCGGTCAGTAACCAGTTTTTTTAATGTAAAATTATTAGAGTCCAAACGAGCAAACGGATCACCTGATGGGAGGCAACTATAGTGTCGCCCATGGACACTTGCAAAATCAGAGTTGGAGGCCGGCGTTGTCAATCTGAGAGGATGCATGAATACATTTTTTTATGGATGTACCATGGAGTTAATTAATATATTATTACAATTAACGCCTCCGTGGTCCAGTGGTCTAGAGCGTCGCTCTTGACTCGGAGGTCGTGGGTTCGATTCCCGCGTTGGGTTCCAAGTTTGGTTAGGACAATGCAGGCTGATCACTCGATTGTCTAACAAGTAAGATGATCCATGCGTCGGATGGGCATGTAAAAAGTCGGTCCTGCGCCTGATCTCTCGCCGGTCGTGTCGGTCTGCCGTCCCACTGGGTTATGAGAGTATAGGAATAGAGAGTGCTCTTGTCTCACATTATATTATTATAGAACATGGGTTGAGCTACTTTTACTAGCTGCTAAATGTACTACCGTAGTGTTTTTTCGTACTATTTTTAATTTTTAGTATTTAATGGATTATCGATACACAATACGCTCATCTCTAGTGAATTTTTATAGCGCTTCCCTATTTCACTATTTTCAGTTATGAATAATAAAATATTAAGTCTCACCTTTATCGTTTATACCTACATACGAATTACGAACATACAGATTTAGTATACATATAGCCGCACTACGAAAGCAGTTGTATGTGCGTTCAGTAAGCTCGGCCGCACATTGTACGACATTTCTGATCAGAAACAGTTGAACGTCCGCGCTGTCTCTTACATTTTGTACTGAGCCGAGTGAGCTCGAACTCGCCGGAAAGATATTTCGGATAGTGTGGGGGGTGGCGGTCCGGCGGAGTTCAACTGTTTCTGATCAGAATTCGGACAATGTGCGGCCGGGCTTAGTATCCATACTTCTTAGAACACTAAGGCTTTGTCCACATCTGTATCATGATCGCGTATCAGTGTGAACGCAAAATGATCGCGATCATCGCGTACATTTCTAGCGATCATGATACGCTTCGATGCTATGTGACGGAGATCTGATACGCGATTATGATACAGATGTGGACAAAGCCTTAGTGTAATATTATTATATCTTTGAGGTCATCATATCTTATTACTAATAATATCTTCTTTCCTCAAGTTTTCCTTCTCTACTTTACCCTGAAACTTTAAGCCTTCCGTGATTAATCTTACGAATACGCTTATGGAAGTCTCCAAATTGCAATATAGGGGTTGGCCCCAGTATTGGCCCTAGGGGAGTGCTACATCGACAGGCCATAACAAATGAATATAGATGACCTCTTGGGCCTAAACAAATCGGTAAATCAATTTGAAATCCGGTTAAAACGGTATTATATTATGGTCGCTGAAGAGCATTTGTGTATAAAGAAATACACATTTTTTGTTGAATAATGAATGCAGTCTTGTTCTAAATGATCCAAAGAACATAATTGCATATTATTACGTAATTTTTTGTGGAATGATACGACAAATGCTTAATGTATAGAAGATGAGGTGTTAGTAGCTTAACGACTTGCAGATTCTTCGAGGAGGACGAGATGCCTATACACCTCCTCCTTGACTGTCGCTCTACTACAGAGCAGAAACAGGCACCTTGGTCGCTACGAATACTCATCCACAGAGGAAATTCGTGGCACCATAGAGTAATAAATAGTTAATAAATAGTTGTATGATTGGTCCATGGTGGCACCGAGTACCGACCCCAACCACATCGTTCAGTTTATAAGCAGCATTGGGTTGGAGACGGTACTCTAACGCGAAGGAGTCACAATAGATCCTCAAGAGTCGCAGTGAAATCAGGGCTACTATGACCTGCCTTCAGGACAAAAAAAAACTAGATGATGAAAGTGTGTCGGTCTTTTACCTCTCCACGTCCAAATTGCTGAACCGATTTTGCTGAAATTTGGTATGGAGATACCTTGAGTCCCGGAAAAGGACATAGAATACTTTTTATCCTGAAAGACAACTACTATGCTATAAGCTATTTTGGCGCAGCGGAATTGCGGGCGTCATCTACATAATACTTGAATATATTACGGGTGCATTTAGGTTTTATTAAGCGCACTAAACCATAAGAAATGGTTTGCATTAAATTATATTACCGCTGTTAGTTTTATTAGAGATGCTAAAAGCTTTGCCCAAACACTGGACGATACAAGTAGACGTATAAATTGTTAAGACATGGCATGATATAGGTAATTTAAATTTAATCTTTTATCTAGATGACACCCGCAACTCCGTTGAGCCAAATTTCGTTTACGCGGGTACCGCACATTTTTCCGGGACAAAAAGTATCCTATGCTTTTTTCCGGGATTCAAAGTATCTCCATACCCAGCTAAATTGGTTCAGCGGTTTGGACGTAAAGAGGTAACTGACAGACAGATAGACATGCACATTTTCGCATTAATTATATTAGTATTAGCATGGATTATTGATATGTCTGGCACTTTTCCTAGGTCTACATCAAGACCTAAGTGCGAAGGTTAAAATTTCACTGTACCTAAACGCCCTCGGATGCGTAAAGTCGTTTGGGGTAATTCATAGCTGAGTCACCGCCAGCTTCAGTCACAAACCTCGTAAACCAAAACATTAGTTACACGAATATTCTAATGTATACTAGGCAATTTAAAGCTGGAATTACATGCGTCCGCCTGAACGCGCGGTTTGGCGGCTAAGCCGCGAGTTCACAAGCAAATGTATTTACTATCGAAGAAATTGATTCATAGGCGACCGACGATTCGAGGCGTTGACGACCTACGTCATTTGGTAGAGTTATGTAAATTCAATAATTATTCGTGACTAGTCGGCTGAGTTTGACATAACGTGACCAAATTATGTTGGTCCGCAATCTGCCTATGAATCAACTTCTCTGTTAGTACATAACATAATAACTACGATGTCAATTTTACTAGTAAATCCGAACACTATTTTGAAATGAAAGTTCTCAAATGTTCTAGTTTAGTTAACCCGAGTCAGCTCGTGAGCTGAACACAATTATGAGCACTTTTCAATTTTCCGCCTCGTCAGTGACTCCGGAAATTTCAGGATCGATTTCTATTAATCATCATCACCAGACACCGATCAATTTTGGATGGTCATGTGAGGAGGCCCGAGGCGTCTATAAAGTACGCGTTGTGTTTGTGCAAATCACCGAATTCCTAGTGTGTTTCCAAGTTTGGATAGGACAATGCAGGATGATCACCTGATTGACTGACAAGTAAGATGATGCTTGCGTCGGATGGGCATGTAAAATCGGTGCCTCTCTCATCTCGTCAGTTCGTGTCGGTCATCCGCCCCACTGGGTTATGAGTACTTATGAAAGGAAGGAAGGGCGAGAGTGCTTTTGTGTATTACGCACAAATAAGACACTATAAAATGACTCCTGCATACTAGGTTTAATAAAACCGATAACTGTCACCGAAACCACTGAGGGAGTTAAATAAATGATAATGAAAACGAGCCCTTACAAAGCTACTTAATACTGATTGCAAAGGGTCTCAAACTACACAAATAGAATTAAATCATAAACACTGTCCTAATGTGCCCTTTTACGGCCAAGCAGTGATACCGCGTCCCTTGGGTCCGTTACCTTTAATGAAAAGGGTTTAAATTATTTCATTCTTACTTACAAAAACAACTACACTGTGTAATGTGTTGACAGTTATCTATTATTAGCCCGGCCGCACATTGTCCGAATTCTGATCAGAAACATTTGAATTCCGCCGGATCGCCACCCCGCACATTATCCGAAATATTCTTCCGGCGAGTTCGAGCTCACTCGGCTCAGTACAACATGTAAGAGATAGCGCGGACGTTCAACTGTTTCTGATCAGAAATGTCGTACAATGTGCGGCCGGGCTTACAGTTATGCAATGTTTTTTTCTATTTTTGTCAAGGGAGTATATAGGTACAGAAACAGGGCAAAGCTTCGTAAACAGAGTGAAGATATTTTTATTCGTAAGGCCCGTACTCAGAGACATATTTTAATGATGATTAAACTTCAATTCAATGAAAAGTTTGACAGCTGATGAATGGGGCTTACCTATAGCAAAATCTACATTGAATTACAGTAATTTATCAATATTCATCTCTGATTGCAGCAATTAGACTTATGATAAACCGATTTAATGATATTCATGCAGTGTATAGTTACAGTCCGCTGTCTTTGCAACCATATCAAAATCGTTTCAGCGGTTTAGGGCCTCTTGGCCGTGAATACCTCTTGGTAACAGACATACAGATAGACACACTTTTGGATTTATCATATTACACTAACATTGACATGGATAATATTTTCCAACTGTAGAGATTCCGGCTAGCGCTAAAATAACATGGCGGGAATTTTGCATCGTGAATAAGCATTACTTGGAAGCAGATAGCATCGCTGGTCAGGGTGTTTTCGGTAAGACCCACCCTAATGCAGACTGCAGGTGTGGTCCAAGATAGGTACTCTAGCAGTATGATTATTTATTATCAAGAAGCTTAATTATTATATACACGTATGTGTACTTTTTTGGAGCATGGCCAAACGGATTCCAATTTGTAAAGGGTCAATTGTAATAAAATACAATTTTACGTAATAAACATAATTTTGGCGCGGTCAGATAAAGAGCATGGCCACAGAATTGAAAAAAAAACTTGTGAAGCGTCACTTTTTAAAACTGACGCTTTACAAGATGGTCGCATCTTCTTGTTCTTCTTCTTTTTTTAATATGGCGAATTGGCGACTAGCATAAAACTATTGCCAGTGTCGAGTGTTAAAGGTTGGGAAACTTATGACGCGGTAAAGGTAGGGATATCAAGCACGGAATTTTGGATAGGATCAGGATTCAGGGCGTGAGCCTCCCTATTTAGGAGTTGCCAGCGTCAGGGTTGAGGCGAAAAATATGTACAGTTATAACGCAGACTTATTGCCATGCACTGAGCACGGGTGATGAATAACCTCATGCGACCATGCAGGTACTTACAAGATATTTTTAAAACTCACTCGCTGTTAATGTCATCCAAGTACAATTTTGCAATATAATTGAACTTGTGTCATTTTGTTAACTGCTTTTTTTTAACGGGCAAAAGGCCCACCACATATTCCCACCACTGCAACTCCAGTGTCGCCAGGATCAACAGTGGTTAACTGCTTCACTTACGCAACAAAATAGCATCAAAGTAACGAAGGTTGGTGTTATTTTATTACTTTCAGTCAAAATTAATGTAGCATGCAAGACACTAAGGCTGGCTGCATGTACACATGTCTTCCGACTTCCGTATTCGGGCATCCGAATGCAAATGCATGGAATCTGGTAGGAAATACATTAAGGGGGCGACTAACCCAAATTTTTCGATTTTATAATTCATTTTTATACTTGAAAATAAACCCCGAATTGTTTCATTTTCTAAAATTAAATACTACATTATATTTCCAAGAATTCAATCTTAGCAAAAACACGATATCTTTAAATTTTCTCGATAGAAGAAAATCACATGCATCTAATTTTCACGAATTTTTCATTTATTGCCATAACCGTGAACTAAGTTAATATTTTAAAACATTGTATAAATTCTATCATTGAGAAACCGACCTGGCGGAATTTTATTTTTTTTATATTTATCGAGTTATTGAGAAAAAACTAATTTGGCGATGAATCCGCGTCGTCCCTTTTCACCTGCCGGGCTAGCATACGCCAACGAGTTATCTCACTCTCGAGATAATTAAAAACTACTCGTCTCATAATGTCAAAATCTCGACATTATCTCGACAAAACTCTATAAAAATGTGTTATTTCGATGATAGATCTACGCGAGAAAAAATGTTTGTCATGCTAGGGTCAATAGAGATGAAGATACAAACTATCAAACATCGAGAAACATGTAGGCTGGAGAGAGATATCTCGTTGGCGTATGCTAGGCCGGCTGGCATATGAAAGACAGGCGTGAGTGTGAAGAGAGAAGGACAATGTTTGATTTTTTTGGGTTAGTCGCCCTCCTAACTAACGCCACAGAATATATATATTAGTAGTACCAACTGACGCACACGTTCGCTTATTCCGAACGCTCATTGATAATAGCTCAGCACGTGTAAATAACTTACTCAAGTGACACTTTACAAAATGGCGGCTACAGGCTAGCCTTGTAGAGTTATAAATCGCTTAGTTCATGTACATGAACCATAATCGCTTGCGTAACAAGTAACAACTAACATGTCTATAATTTGCTTTCATAAAATCATACAGTATACAGTGCTGCTTTTAATTCTATAATGGTCTGGCTTCGTGGTTTATTGTTGCAATCAACCTGACGTTTGCTAAGGGTCGGCTAACATTGCGACGAGATTACTTGGGTTGAAACTAAAACCATAGAGTATATATATTAACTAAAACTTAACTTAGTATGTCATCCAACACTCATTTTGTATGTCATAAAAATATAATTACCTCTGCTACCACTTTGGGAAACAGCTGTTTTAGTATCCACGCCTTCATAATAATTGGGTCCATTATTGCAGCGGTCTTCAAACTTTTTTGGCGGAACCCTTTTAAGAAGGGACGTTCTTGACGAACCCTAAAACGAAAAGAATGTTTTGTCTAATATATCCTAAAAACAATTTTTATCTTTGTGGAGCCTCAGGCCTCCGCGGAGCATACTTTAAGAATGGCTGCAATATTGTAAGCATCATGATGGGTGAGGTAAATTGAAGTCAGGGTAATCTCACCTCTTTCATCTTTGACATAAGGATCACTCACAGCGAGGTAAAACAAGTATAAGCCATCTTGTAATACATTAGTCGTGAACTGGTGATGTATCGTCATTCGTCACCCATCAATATACGTCTGACGAGCCGAGTGCGATTACGTCACGATTTTTACTCCTACCCGCTTTTTCGTGATATTTAAATTATGCGTACTTCCACACTTCATAGTATCATCCATCCATCTAGATACTAGGAGGTCTTAACTCTTATGCAAAAATAAGGTCATAATAATAATAATTTATTTTGCAGAAAGATGTACGAAAGGTGTTCTATTACTAAACATGGTCTTTCTACCATAATATATAAGCATGCAAAACGTATGTAAAAAAAGGTATGTCTACCCAATGTCTACCTTTACTTTTTAATTCCCGACAAAAAAATGTGTTAAAAGTTTGACGTGTCTGTCCGTAATCCGTCTGTCTGTTTATGTATCTGCTGACATGATCGAAAGTGTTCTTAGTAATCATCATCATTTTCATTAATCATGTTCATCTGATGATGAACATCATGTTCATCTGATGATGAACATGACGAATGGGCTGATGCCCACTCAGTGATATTTTTTTTTGTTTTTCGTCAGCTTTTGCGTCCATGGATAAAAAACGCCATTACAACTGAAATAAAAAAAAAACAAAATGTCAATGTCAAATGCCGGACGACGAGAATCTCGGAAAATTAAACGCGGGAAAGTTATGCTGATTATCAGATCTATGTCCAAGGAGTCAGAAAATTCATTTTCCTCAACTTTTATACTTCCGACTTTTGTCTGAATAATCCGTCAGTAATTATGGTAATGAAGATGTAACGTTTTGCTTTATTCGTTCCTGTTGATTACAGAATAAATAGGTCGAATATAAACATGTATAAAACATATGTTTATGTCATAACTCATAAGGCACAGAAAAACAAATTAGGTACTGGCCCCATTTCTACATTATATAATTGGAGTTTTTTGGTCATTAACCACAATACTATGATTGTTCAATTAAGTAATGCTTTATGTCCATTTAGGCTTAAAAAACTTATGCTCCAAAAACTTAACTCTCCCCAATCAGTTGTCTCAAAACGATCAACGTAAGTAGTTCATAAAAATTCTCCCTTGAGAGGTGTCAAGGGACACCCGGATGGAACGAAGTTATAAAAAACGCCATCTAGTTGTTGCACAGAAATACTTACTATAGCGCAGGAACTAATAAAAATGTGTCGTTAAAAACTTTTTCCGTCTCTCAACGCGCGATCCTGGGGGGTGAGCCAAAATCTTTTCGTTTTCGCTTCGTTATAGAATCGCCGATGAAAATGTATGGAATTGACATAAGCGTTCGTTAATTATATTATGACGTTGACGTTCGACTCGTCTTATGTCAATTCCATACATTTTGATCGGCGATTCTATAACGAAGCGAAAACGAAAAAGTTTCGGCTAAATGGCCAGGAACTTCGTTGCAAAAAAACTTAGCTTAGTTCTGCTGATGCTGTAACGATGATGATGACATCCTATCATAAAACAATGTAAGTTAAAGCGATATTGAATTTTATGTCGGGCTTAGCTCACGTCGCGTCGGGCCACCGCGGGACCAACTGTTTGGCAACTCATTATAACTTTTAAATGATTTTTGTTTGGTTTAACCAATTATCTGGGGTTTTATTAACATTATTATTGCAAGATTTACTTTGATGTTTTATTTGCAATTAAATTCTACAAACATGTAAATCCTTATCCATACTAATATTATAAATATGCGAATGTGTGTCTGTCTGCATGTCTGTCTGTCTGGCTGTTACCTCTTCACGCTCAAACCGCTTAACCGATGTTGCTGAAATTTAGCATGGAGATATTTTGAGTCCCGAGAAAGGACGTAGGATAGTTTTCTACGCGATAAACGAATTTTGGTGAACGGAGTTGCAGGGGTCATCTAGAGTATAATAATTTTTATCACAATTATTTTAATATCGTTTTAGTAAGTACGTACATAAGTCTCAGGAAGTTCTTTATGACCTAATTCTAAAATATCCCCCTCTCGTTAACAATTCCTGGAGGTCAGGTTAATCTTTAATGGCTCCTTAACTCAGGAGTGAGGAGCGTGTTTAAACTCAGCTTACTTATATAATATTAAGTTTTATTAAGTATTTCTGGACCGCGAATGCTTGGCAAAAATGGTAAGTGTACCATAATATTATATAAATTATTATAATTATGGTCCATTTTGAAGATGATGGGGGGGGTGGGGGGGTGGGGGGCACACGCTATTAGATCACGTTATTGGTAGTTATTGGACCATCAAAGAAAATAATTCATAGAAAAACACCAGACCTACGTTTTACCATCAACGACACCACCAACTTTGTCGTACTTAGTGGGACTACGATCAAGCATAAAGTTAATTTTAGTCGCGATCTTTTTCGGGTTCATACTAACTACGTTGGTCCGCCATCTGCCTATAATGGATTAAGCCCTCGATCACAGATTCTCGGAAATATTTTGTTCTTCTTTTGTTATCGCGGTCGCATTCGACCCACTGATCTCTATCATACAAGTACGCTGGATTGCTGATACAGACCTGTTTTTTGTGCATATTTGAAGCGGAATCAGCGCCCCCATTATTCGGGTAGAGAACTTAATTTGACGTAACCACAACCAATAACAACAGTTGTCATCACTAGTATTAGTTCCAAGTACTCTCACTACTGCTATCAGCGCCAATATGGCGGCTTTCAAACGTCATTATTACGTCAGATTTAGTTCTCTACCCGAATAATGGGGGCGCTGATTCCGCTTCAAATAGGCACAAAAAATAGCTGTCATTTCAAAGGCTATCAACAATCCAGCGTACTTGTATTAATAGAGATCAGTGATTCGACCGCTTGGGGCTTGAAAGGTTAATTTCTCGATAGTAATATAATAATAGCTTCTATTGCCACCGCCATTTTCAATGAGCAAAAATAACATTTCTAAAAGGTAATTTAAAGGTAATATTACTAGTGTACCGTTTTTAGGGTTCCGTACCCAAAGGGTAAAAACGGCACCCTATTACTAAGACTTCGATGTGGACAGACATCTGTCCGTCTGTCTGTCTCCAGGCTCAAGAACGGTATAATAGCTAGAGAGTTGAAATTTTCACAAATTATGTGTATCTGTTGCCGCCATAACAACAAATACTAAAAATCGGTTAAAAACAAAATAAAATTAATATTTAAGGGGGGCTCCGATACAACAAACGTCATTTTTAGGGTTCCGTACCCAAAGGGTAAAAACGGGACCCTATTACTAAGACTTCGATGTCTGTCCGTCTGTCTGTCTCCAGGCTGTAACTCAAGAACGGTAATACCTAGAGAGTTGAAATTTTCACAGATTGTGTATATCTGATGCCTCTATAACAACAAATACTAAAAACAAAATAAAATAAATATTTAACGGGGGCTCCCATACAACAATCGTGATTTTTTTAGCCTTTTTTGCTCTATATCAATAATAACAACAGTTAGGTACTTCATTTTTCCACAAAATTCTTAGTTATACTTGTACTTTAATATTTAATAATAAAATTAAAATAAAATAAAAAATTAAGGGGGGCTCCCATACAAAAAAACACAATTTTTGGTCTAATTTTGCTCTATAATGGTACGGAACCCTTCGTGCGCGAGTCCAACTCGCACTTGGCCGATTATTTTTACCTTTTTTGCTCTATATCAATAATAGCAAAAGGTACTTAAATTTTTCTCAAAGTCCTTTGTGATGTGTACTTTAATATTACTTTACCTTTGTAATGTGTACTTTAATAGTACTTTAAAAAATGTGTACTTTAATATTTAATAACAATATTAAAATAAAATAGAAATTTAAGGGGGGCTCCCATACAAAAAACAATTTTTGGCCTAATTTTGCTCTATAATGGTACGGAAGCCTTCGTGCGCGAGTCCGACTCGCACTTGGACGATTATTTGCAGAATTTATTAACATGAAAGATTATCCTTGCTTAGCGCTAATGGAAGATTCCTTTAGGACTCACTGAGCTGATAATAGAATAATAGATTCTTTCGAGACCATTGTTACTTGTTAGAAAACGTTTTGTTAGATGGAAAACACGACGAATTTTGTTATGTAGCTGTCATGTTGAATCTACAATGTGTAGAGTATTTAAATATTTACCACTCGATGTGCGATTTCTGATAGGAATTTAGTGAAATTATCTGAGACGTTAAATGTTTCTGAGCGTGAATGCTTTTGAGGTGTCTACTGTCTAGGGAAAAAAAATCGAATACGCGGCTATCTTTTATATATACTTACAACGTGAAATTTTAGTGGTTGTTTTCCCGCAGCAGGACGATTTACCTATAGTAGTACTATCGAACCATGCATGTTATTTTTTGAAAATACAAAATATTTTGTATGACGTACTATGGCAACTTTATGCCGATAGGCGCGAGCTGCTATGGACTCGGCCGAATTTTTTTTATGATTTGAACAAAAAAACTTCACAAATCTATTGTACTACTAAGATAGAATCATTTTACTACGGGAAAACAACCATTAAAATTTCTCGTAAAAATGGATTTTCAAATGTGTTAGTCGCGCTAAAACTCGAAAACGGCTGAACGGATTGGACTGATTATAGTCTTAAAATATTCGTAGAAGTCCAGAGAAGGTTTTAAAGTTGAGAAATAATGGAAAAATTGCGAGTAATATGCTAATAACGACAATTTAATTTTCCCCATACAAAAATGTTCTTACCTGTTTGTTATGAATATTTAAGTGAAACAAAGTTCACTGGGTCATCTAGTACTATTTAAAATTATTGTATGGGAAAAATCATGACGTCGCGTTGAAGCATTTCATATAATGTAAAAGTAAAGCGTCTCCCAGACAGACGCGGGCAGCGGTGGCGGTCGCGGCGGCGGTCAGTTGCTTGTACTGCCACCGCGTGTGTCTGTGTCGTTCCTAGAACTCTCAAGTCATCCAACTGACCGCCACCGCCACCGGGCCCACGGCCACCGCTGCCCGCGTCTGTCTGGGAGACCGGAGAGGCTTAACTCCTTAGATTAATCATTGGACTTCGCGCGCAGCGCTACGACCGCGCTTTAATTATTACCGCATTTCGAATATCAAAAGATTATGAAAATTGAAGATGAAAGGGCACAATGTGAATCAGCGCCGCTACTTTTTCAGTGAACTCTATATAAAAACGTAACTTAAAGTAAGTATTATCACTTTCTTTTGCAGACATTTCCGCAATGTCGTTGCTCCATAATTTGTATTTCACGTAGATACTAGATATCGTACGTTTTTGTGGAATAAAACAATATAATATGTCATAAAATATATTCCAAAATATACAAGGTAACAGAAGGACAGACATGCATTTATAATAATAGTGTATTATACAAAATTACCTCGCTTAGTTCATAAGCGCCGAAACGCTGAAACAAGTATTTGGTGTAATTTGGTCCCATGTGCAGTAATTCATAGCCCCACATCTGGCAACGAGCTTCATCTACGCCTAATGGGAAGTGTTTGACTACGCAATTTGTCTGCCTCAGGATACGTTACTATACACTTTCAGCGCAGAGCTAAGAAGCCCTAGAAGTGGCAAATAAATAATCAAAATGGCTAGAACGCTTTATCCTTACTAATATTATTGCTAAAGTTTATATGTCTGTCTTTAATTATCTATCTGTCTGTTACTACTTTACGTCTAATCTGCTGAATCGATTTAGATGAAAATTGGAATAAAAATACTTTCATAGACAGGAAAGAAGTTTTGCTCTCAAAAAATGTACAGTTCTCACGTAATAAATGAAATTCAGCGCAGCGCAGTTGCGTCATCTTGTAAGTTATACTTACCTAAACAGAATGAGTATTTGTATCATAACGACTTGCAGATTCTGTGAGGAGGAGGATGAGACACCTATTCACCTTCTCCTCAACTGTCCTGTTCTACTACAGAGCAGGAACAGGTATCTTGGTCGCCACGAATACTCATATCCACAGAGGAAATTCGTGGCACCAACCCCAACCACATCGTTCAATTTATGAGCAGTATTGGGCTGGGGATGATACTCTAATGCGAAGGAGTCACAATAGATCTTTATGGGACGCACTGACGTTAGGGCTACAGCGACCTGCCTTCTATAAAAAAAAAAGTTATACTAAACAACAACGGGTGGCACTCCGGGAGTGCCGGCATAAATGAAGAAAACAACAGGGGCAGACACAGATAGTCGCTGTGCGGTAGGAGGGCTAATATTTAATTTTCGGCGTTGCGCTGGCGGCTCTCTCTCTGTTACGAATTTCCGTAGGTCACGTGTTTTGACACAAGTTTTACTTTCTTCCTAATCCAAAAAAGTACCAATTACTTTCCGCTAAAAAAATAATTTAAATTCAATTTAAATTCATTGCTCATACAATATTTTTTCGATCCATCGCTTGTATGTCTGTCGTATCTACATGTTTCTTAGCTTCAAAACTATATCTTTTCGGCTCAGCCCACACATTCGTCTTGCGCCCCGGCTAGGGCGGGAAGGGCGGTATAGGGCGGGTGGTCTTTTTTATCTGTCAGCCTTATTACCAATCATTGCCTACACTTGATTTATCTCGACAAGTTTATTTTCCTTGTTATCTGCTGAAAACTATAGTGCGGCCAAAGAGCCTTTTGTAGATCGTCATTTTATTATCTGCGCCCGCGTAATAGCGTATTCGCGCGGGAATCGTACATTTTCTACAGACAAAAAGTATGCTATGTCCTTTCCGGTTGTATACTCTATATCTGTGCCAAATTTCATAAAAATATGCCCAGTACATTCAGAGCTAAGTCGATACAAACAAACAATTTTTAGAAACAGACTAGAGTTTTTTAACCGACTTCACAAAAAAGGAGGTTATCAATTCGACGTGTATGTATGTAATATTTCCAGAACTGCCCTGTTTTTGTATAATATGTTAGTCTATATCAGCGTCTGAACAAATGTGCCAAATTTAAAAAGTGTATGTATGTATGTTTTTATGTTTGTGTTTGCATATTTCCGGAACTACAAGTCCGATTTCAGTAATTAGTTTTTTTTGTACTAGCTATTGTTCAACTTAGGGGAAAATGCAAGTTTCATCAAAATCTGTTCAGTAGTTTTGGAGATAGGGAGTTTTAATTCTCAATTACGTACATTTTGAAGTCGGTTTTATCTTTATAAAATACAGTGTCAATTCAATGTCGCGATCTGTCGGCTGGGTTTGACATGCGACCAAATTACGCAGGTCCGCAATCTGCATATGAATTAGACGTCTCCCAGACAGACGCGGGCAGCGGTGGCGGTGGCGGTGGCAGTGGCGGTCAGTCGGATGACTTGAGAGTTCTAGGAACGACACAGACACACGCGGTGGCGGTGGCAGTACTAACAACTGACCGCCGCCGCCACCGCCACCGCTGCCCGCGTCTGTCTGGGAGACGCCTTAACTTTTCTGATGGTACATACATAAGTAGAGCTTGTCTAACCTAAAATGACGCCCCCCCCTCGTATTCTCAGAGCAAAATTTTTCATTTCTATCAACTATTGAAGTGGTGGGACGCGTCATTTCAAATTAGACAAGCTATACATATTCTAACGTATACCTTTTACGATGGTATACAAAGTGTTCGAAGTTTGAATTTCTGAGTACTTCAACAAGTTGTTTAATTCTCCCAAGATGGCGGTATGAGTCACTAACACCTGCCTGTGAATTATTTTATTATAATCACTCAAAATTTCTGCGAAGTTTTTGATGAATTGAGTTCACTAAAGAATTGTTCCACGGACTAGAAAAGCTGTAGAGAGTACAAGAATTAAATATCTATAGTAAGTAGTAAAAGTTAATTATAAAAAAGTAAAAGTAATTATACACTTCAGTGAAATTTTGTTAATCTTGCTAAAACTTGGGAACGGCTGAAACGATTTGGCCAATTTTAGTCTTATTGAAGCATTCATGGAAGTCCAGGGAAGGTTTATAATATTAGGAGGATATTGATTGATCACCGGGTCATCTAGATAATATTATGATAACTTGACGCCCGTAATTCCGTTGCACCAAAAATCGTTTATCGCGCGGGAACCGTACATTTTTACAGGATAAAAAGTAGCCTATGTCCTTTCCCGGGACTCAAAGTATGTATCTCCATGCCAAATTTTAGCAAAATCGGTGCAGCGGCTAAAGCGTGAAGATGTAACAGACAAACAGACAGATACACTTTCGCATTAATAATAATAATAGATAGATGATGAAAACAACAATTGAAAATATAATTTTCTATTGTTGTTTTCAGAGCTTTATTTTCGTTCTATGTTTGTATGTGCTTTTAAGAAAAATAAAGTATTTATAAATACTTTGTTTTTGTTATAAACACATACGAAAATAGAACGAAAATAAAGTTTAAGCACGAATCGAAATATTTTGTTGCTTTCACTTTTCACATTTCAAAGCTTCAAATTAACAAATCTTTTCGAAAATCTTTTAGGTGTTCGTCGAAAACGCTTTGAGAAGATTCTAATTACTGCTGAATCTAAAATTTAAGGCTTCAAGTAACTCAGGCTGAAAAAGGTGCAAAATCATTTAGGATTTTTACTGAAACAAACGAATTTTTCCCCAAAACAGTGCAAATTAGGCTGAGAAATGTTTTGTATGTTTTCCACGGTAATTTACTTTACGGTTCTTTTTAATGTTGAAGTGGTACATGTTAAAAAGGGCTTACATTCTTTTTGTTTTAAGACGACGCCTTGATAATTTGGCTGTAGCGATGTCGATTTTTCTCAGCAATGACTAAAGCTAAGAAATTAAAGTTCATTGTCAGTATTCATCATGTCTTTGCCTTTGAATTGCCCATAGCATAACACGATTGGCCAACTTTCATAACACAAAATAATTAATTAAAAATACCTCTGTAAAGAAAGGGATTCTAATTTTGCCAGGAGAAGAGAGTGATTTAAGCTTCCAAATTTTGTACATAGATTGGTTCAAGCATACACTTTAATTTGTACATAGCTTATTTGAAATATATTTATGGTTTTTAAATTATGCGACAAAAACCATTTTGTCGCTTACGCCCTTTCCATTTCTTGCTGTTCCATTTCTTGTTTTCTATGAGAGGCCGGGCCGGCCAAAACAAGCAATCTAAAACATATGATACCCAACACGGTTTTTTACTTTAACGCGGCGTCACTTTAATGTTATAAGTTATAACAAAGCAAAAGGTAAGATTTTGAATTTAAGTATTATCAGAGAAGTTGATTCATGGGCAGATTGTGGTACGTTTGGTCGCGGTCTGTCCAACTCCGCCGACAGATCACGAATTACATTGAACTGACATAATCCGACGAAATGTCTGTCAACTGCCTATCAATTTCTTCGATGGTATTTTAGAATGTGCAATTTAAAACTAGGTAACTGGAGTCACCTCACTTATTAAAGTGATTTTTCGCGCCAGATTTCTCTAAGGCCCTGGATTCCGGTCCATA
Source organism: Plebejus argus (assembly GCA_905404155.3). Taxonomy (NCBI): domain Eukaryota; kingdom Metazoa; phylum Arthropoda; class Insecta; order Lepidoptera; family Lycaenidae; genus Plebejus; species Plebejus argus. The sequence goes on along the minus strand of FR989947.1, from coordinate 3,742,833 downwards.
CGGTTCGGACAGACGGTAGCTTTAAGCTCAATGGTTTCGATTTTCATCGCTCGAATCTCGCTTCGAAAGTACGCGCAACATACAGCATTGTATGCACGAGTTATTAGAATAACCTTTCGAAGTGACATTCGAAGTATAGGGATCCAACGGTAAGACACCCCCCCGCACAATGCAGACTTTCTGTCGGTCGATAGTTCGGTCAGGCTTATAATCAGTACAAAGATGTATGCAAGTCCGCATAGGTGCTACAACGATTTTGTATCGGCCGATAAATAAGTTTGATAGGCTACTCAACTGCGTTCAACTATTGGCCGATGCTTAGTCAGTACGACGCGCACGTTCTTCCACACGCGCACACGACGCCGATTGTTTCAAATCAAATCAAGTTATTTCGGGCTTCAGAGGCCTATATTACAGAGGCAAGTTTGGTCGGCCGACTCGGCAAAAATCCGAATCGTGTTTTTCCATTCAAAAATCTATCGCTATGATTGGAATCGTGCGAGAGCAATCGGCCGATTGTCGTCTAGACGTCTCTACACTCTAGTTTGCGCACTTACCACCAACCCAACTATTTAGTTGGCGTAGTGTGCGCGCTAACAGCCCAACCCGATCAAACTATCGGCCGATAGAAAGTCTGCAGTCTGCGGGGACTCTAAGTCCACGTGACATAGCTAGATCAGATGGCCCGCGTATCCCTGGGGTTCGTTTAAATTGGCCCAGGTTATACCCCGGGGTCCGCAGAAATTGGCCCATAATTAGATCTTACTTCGTTTGAGGTATTTGGGTACCCTTTTCCTTGTGAAACGTGATTTTCAACCTTATGACTTATATAATAAGGGTGGAACGTTAAAATAATAAAGGTATTTGGGTATCCTTGTGAAACGTGATTTTGAACTTTATGCCTTAAATAATAAGGCTGAAACGTTTGTTCTTATTTCGGTCAGTGATTTCATATTCATAAAGAAAAATACGCCATTGATATCTTAATTGGCAAGTCTTGTAAATTCAATATTTTAGAGGTAAAGTATTTTAAAAGAAAATTACGGGATTCTGCTAATCCAATCTAACGTCAATACAGCTTTAATCCAAAATAATATTATATTCTTCGGTTATTCAAACGAATGATTTTTGTTTTTCAAACTTTAAAAATTGGTTTTATATTATTTATATTAGAACTAGCTATGACTCCCTTGTGCCAAAATTTATTTACCGCGTGGGAACCGTACATTTTCCGGGATAAAAATTACCCTATGTCCTTTCTCAGGACACAAAGTATGTCCATACAAATTTTTTGCAAAATCTGTGACTATGTCTATGACCATATCAAATTTCATCGAAATCGGTTCAGCGGTTTCGGTGTAAGGAAGTAACAGACAAACATTCGCATCTATAATATTAGAATGGAATTGTATGGATATCATTTTGTAGTTTCATTAAACTGAGACTGCAGTAAAACTACAATAGCTTTGTCCACATTGTGCCTTTTTTTGTTCAATAAGGGGATGCGTTATAGCGAAGTCAACAGCGAAAGTGAGGCATGCCCGTGACGCGCGTTAAAATTGTAGCGCTCTCTTCGCTATATATTCAATTATTGAATGTCAAATGAAAGTTGAATAAAAAGAAGATGACGAAAATTGAAGATGAAATTGCATAATGTGGACATAGCTATTGAATCTCCATTTAAAGATAGTCGTACACAATAACAACAATAATAATATTTATAATTATTGTACACCACAAATACATAATATTACAGTTATAACACACACAACAGTTAAATAAAAGTAAAAAATTTGCGACCTTATCGCGAAAAGCGATGTCTTCCAGGCAACCATCAAAACGTAGAGAGCAAAACATCAAGAAAAAATACATAAATACTTATTAAATCGGAAATTCTCTGTTTATTCCTGGACTTACAGATTTAGTTCCGAAAACTGAATAACTGGGCTTAAAATATCCGCTTATAACCCAAGAGCCAACGACAGTCAGACTTTAGTAATTTTTAAAAGCTGAAAATTTATCTGTATAATAATTATGACCCCTATAGAGGTAAGAATGACCAGCAACTATGAAGTTTCGTTCGCGGTTACTTTAGGAGGTATCCAGTTCTGAAGGTCCTGACCTTCGATAAAGTATTAAACTCAATTTTTATATTTTTTCTTCGGAATAACATAATAGAGAGCTTTAAAACTGGGTACCTCCTAAAGTAACTGCGACCGAAACTCTATAGTTGCTGGTCGTTCTTACCCCTATAGGATTCGTATGACTCGTATACAAGTAAACTTTTAGCTTTCATTTATAAAATGACGAAAGTCTGGATGTTGCTGGCTCTTGGATTATTGTGTCTTTTAGTTTAAATTAAAATTTTCAATCAACATAATTGAGAAACTTATTTTACTGAAATGGACACACGTGTAGGGAATATAAACACTGGTGCTTGGGTTCCGTACCCAAAGAACTCTAGCGAACTGCGAAACTCTACTTCTAAAGACTTCGCTGTCTGTCCGTCTGTGTGTCACAGGCTAACTATCTGTATCTAAAGAACGGTAACAGCTAGACAGTTGAGTTTTTCAAATTATAATATATACTTCGGTTGCTGCTAAATTAAAAAATATTAAACTAAAACGAATATTTAATTTAGTTATTACTTATTAGTAATCGCTCGACGTGTACAGCAAACGCGATTTTTTTGCCGACTTTTTGCTCGAAACCTTCGTAATTGAGTCCGACTCGTATTCATTCATTCATATAATATATTCATTTTACCTTGTTTATTCAGTTTGTAACACATTTCTAAGTAATTAGAAACACGCGTATACTTTCTCATTTGTGTTAAATGATTCGTATAAGATACTTAAGGGTGGTTCTGGTTACAAAGTTTGCTTTACAACTTTGGTAATAATGTGTGGTGATTATGTACAGTCAGCAAAACCAATATTTATCTCAAATCTAGATGACCCGGTAAACTTCGTATCACTTTCCTCCTAATATAAACCTTCCCTGGATTTCCACGAACATTTCAAGACTAAAATTAACCAAATCGGTTCAGCCGTTCTCGAGTAAAACTCGTAAGAAAAACAATATTTAGAATTCTATCATATGGCGAGCGAAGCGAGCCCTAGTATATCCCACAACCCGAGCACTTTTGTTGTACACTTTACTAAAAAACTATCACGCCTATTGATTTGTGATTTAACATAGTAATTTTTATTTATAATATTATGTAGATGTGTTATCATCGGTCAGTCAAGGTTTGGTTACTATTAAATATAAAAAAAAAATGCCTTAAAGATTATTACCACGCAGAAAAACGACGCGAGCAATCTTCTCAAGCCGAACTTTCTGAGTAGATAGAATTCGGCTTTTAGCTAGTTTATACAAAATATATTTTATGCCTCTATGGCAGTACTATTATATATTCTGTGTCTATAGTTTAGAGTGTGGCTCGCAAGTCGCAGGTCGTCCTGCGCCTGATCTCTCGCCAGTCGTGTCCTAATGAGTTATAAGAATAAGGGAATATAAGTACTTTTATGTACTTTTTGACGTGACTATACAAAGTCTTTCCTGCGTAGGGAGGAAGCATTGTAATATGAAAGACCTTGAAATAAAATGAATATTTAACTTTTTTCTACTGACTGTACCCAAGATGTATGATGTATGAATTTTGGTATTGACAAATTTTCGAGGATTCCAAACTTTAACATTTATATATTGGGAACTCCTCAACAATTGTTATTAAAAACTTGTTATGTTAATGTACGATAATTGTATGGAATGGCAAACTCATTAACCGAGTATATTAATTTTATTTGTAATTAATTTCGCACTTATCAAAACGTAGGCTTTTTTCTTTTACTTTTTCATATTTTTAAATCATGGTTTTCAGTTGCGAAAAAGATTTTTTACAGCACTAGATAACGCCCCCCAAAAGTCGTTTTTCGCGCGGAACCGTACATTTTTCGGGGATAAAAAGTATCCTATTTCCGTTTTCCGGAACTCAAAGTATCTCCATACCAAATTTCAGCAAAATCAGTTCAGCGGTTTCTGCGTGAATAGGCAAACTTTCGCATTTATTATAATATTAGTATGGATATAGACACGATAAAAATATAATTCCTTACGCTTAAAGGGAGAATGCTACTTAAGTGGATACTTAGGAAAAAAATTGCCAACTTTCTACATTTCGCCGTTTATAAATTTGCCTCAATTTTGGGATACGGATTATGGACAGCTAAGTTTCGAGTTAAGTCTGAGTTGAGAATTTTGTGGATTAGAATTATTACTTCACTTTCGTATGATTTTAAAAAGATTTTTTGGGGGAAAGTTTTCCAATTCTCCAATAAAAGCTTTTAATGTTGGTAAAAATTAAATGCGTTGGATATAGCGGGCTAAATGACGCCTACATCAATTTTGATGACGGTGATGATTTGAAGCCCGATTCTGCCTTTAGTAGGTACGTTTTGTATCTGCAAAATAGTATTCTCCATATTATGTCAAACAAACTCATACGAATACCATTTTGTACTTTGATCGTTAACAGACTGGATCAAGGAAAGAAACCATGTAAGAAGTTATGAAGGAACATAATATGAATATTCATAGCCACACCTGCAGGTCAAAATCATAACTCCCTTTTTGCTTCACCATAGTCGAGCCAAAATTACCTCTAGTTGAAAGGTTATTAAAAACGAAATCTTTCCTTTTACTAGTCGAGTTAAAATTACCTTCAGTTGTATGGAAATACTAAGTAAGGCACGTTATTTCGGTGGCTGTACCTACATTGTAACAAACCTCAATTTGACAAAACATCTTCAGAATAATAGCGCGCTGTATGCCGCCAACAATGTATTGTTTTGTATTGTTTCCCCAAAGCTGCGATTAGGGTTGTACAAAATATTAAAATTAAAGGATTAAATACTGCTCAATTGAGGAATTTAAAAAGTAAGGCACCTGGAGCTCTTATATGGGTGTCTGCTTTTGCTTTCCAGGTACTCGTTTGCCCCCTTATTTTATAAAAAAACATCCCCCGATTCGAAATTCTATTAAGTTTAATCAGAATGCATACTATTGAACCGATCACTAAAAGTTGCTACCTTGACGTGGTGTGAAGCGTCCATAGATATTATTATTATTATTATTAAAAACCTTTCATGATGAACTCAAATTTTAGCACTAAGTTGGCTGATGATGATGAACTAAGCTAAGCAAACTATTATTGATTATGTCAGTTTTCAAACATAGATCAAAATTGGTCCAGCAGAGTGCAGACAGACAGACACGTCAAACCCCTCCCCAACACCTATTTTTAAAAAAAATTGTATTTTTTATGTAATCGGAAAATACCTTAGATAGACTAGATAAAACTAATTAGTTTTAAAGTGTTTTAAAGTTTTAAAACACTCCAAGTGTTGATAACCCTAGATCACGGTTAACACTTTCTTGACTCCCAACAATTAAATTTTCCCCGCGAATGTAAAATCCGGGTATAAAACCCGGGTACAAAAACCGGGTACAAAAACCATTCCCTGAGGATTCTCAGATATTCCCATCATTCAGCATTTGAATTTTAGCTAGTTAGATTATACGAGTAGGTAGTATGTTTACCAACTAAACTCAAAGTAAATAACTCCCAATATTTTCTGATAGATTGTTATATATTTTGAACTCTTAAGCTTTACGAGAAACTTTCTTTTATAAAAATACCTGATACCCGGGATTCGAAAACCAATTTCGTTTATGGAAAGGATTTGCATCTGAAAACATTCGTTGCCAAAATACCTTTTGTTACGGCTGTCTTTTAAACAAAAAGGGTTGTAAATGTAATAAATAATATTAAAGGTTTTTTAGCCGACCAAGCGCGAGTCGGAATTATGCCCGAAGGATTCGGTGCTGACGAAATAAATATTTCGAGTTGTCTGTGATGTTTTTAATATTGGACAAACATTTCGTTTTCCAACCTTAATTATTTTTATTTTTCATTGATTGCGCGGGAATCGTAAATTTTTCCGTCATAAAAAGTATCCTATACTTTTTATCCAGGACTCAAAGTGTATCCGTACCAAACTGCAGCTAAATCGGTTCGGAGGGTATGGGCGTGAAGACATAAGAGTCAGACAGACAGACAGACACACTTTCGAACTTTTAATATTATATTTGTTAAGGAACTATGGATTATGAGACAACATCAGGTTTAAGATTTTTCAACACAATATTTTACAATTGAATTGTGTTTAACAGTTGTAATTTCATAATAGTATTTTCCCCGGAAAATTTCCGACACCCGGTAAGCTGGAAAATGTATTTTCCAGGAAAAACTCAAATGTGCTAACATTTTTCGCCACTAGCATTTATTTGCTAAAGTATTTGAACAATGCCCGTTTACTTAATTCCTTAAACAGCGCTTTGGTATAATTTTAAGTGAATTAAAAACCGCATATTTTAGGGCATATTTTGCACAAAATTTTGCTTAAACTTTAAATGGAAATTATGCAAGTATAGCCTCCAATGCGCCAAAATTAGTTTATCACCCGGAAACCGTACATTGTTTTCAGAATAAAAAGTGATTATTCCCGGGATTCAAAGCCTACCATACCAAATATGAACAAAATCGGTTCAGTGTTTTAAGCGTGAAGGCGCAACAGACAGACGGACAGAGAGACAGACAGGCCGATGGACAGACACACTTTCGCATAATTTATAATATTAGTACGGATGGATGTTGAAAATTCATACAAAGTAAATAATATGTAATATTACTGTATCGTCTCTTTTGTCTCCTGTACGGCAATATACGTGAGTGTTTGTAGTATTTTATGAGGATATAACAGGAGTAATAGAACTCAACGACATATTATATCATAAAAACTCAGGTACAAAACATATTGATGTGTGCTTTATGCTTATAAGTATTTTAGGAGTAAATAATAGTATATTGTGTTTGAGACGATCTTTTGTCTTATTTGTATTTTAATTTTTTTATCAAACTCATTTATATAAAATAGTTTAAAACAGGCAGTGTATATCTCGTTGTCTAATCTCATGCGTAAAAACTTGTGTTTGTAAACATGTATTAGCAAAAATTTTTGAAATGGGGCGTTTTTGGGAAGAAATAAAAAGATAAATTTTATCTACATAACCCGGTAAACTTCATATCACTCTCCTTTTAATATTATAAACCTTGAGTATTAGCCCAATCGTTTCAGCCGTTCTCGAGTTTTAGCGAGACTGATAAAGTTTAAAAATTAAAATACGTTATTAATTTTATAGATTTCGATTAGTGCGAACTTTCAATATTTAATCAGGATTCAGGACATAAATATTCTAATCGAAAATTAATTAAACCACCAGGGGAAGACCACCGGGTCGGCGGCGTAGGTGAGAAAATAATCCTTTCTACCGAAAATGTATGCGGGTTTTTTCTTCTTAGTGGCGATAAATATATGTCTGGCCAGCTGTTTCGTTTTCACTTCTGTCTTCACCCACTAGTTGTTTTATATAAAGCAAAACCACTAGGAAACAGTTGTTTAGCTAGAAATAGATCCAAGAAAGCTTCGTATCATTTAAGACCGAGGTATTGTTTCAGAATATGGTTTTAGCCTAGACAGTCTCAGTTCAGGATTTAGGTCATCAAAAGATCCCTTGATAGGCTTAGAAATTAATTGTAGACCTATTTGTCTAAGCCTTGGGGTTTGTTATTGCTACAATAGTAATAAATTACTATGTTATTTTGTTGATTTTTTTGTGATTTTGTGTCCTAAATTTGTCCATTCAAAAGTAAAGAAGTTACTATTTTAGCGCTGCTTTCACTCAACTTAAACACACCATAAACTTTTTTTTTGTTACATATAGTAATCCATAATTCCATACTAATGTTATAAATGCGAAAGTGTGTCTGTCTGTTACCTCTTCACGCCCAAACCGCTGGACCGATTTTGCTGAAATTTGGCATGGAGATAGTTTGTGATGATATTTGGTATGTAGGTACTTTGAGTCCCGAGAAAGGACATAGGTTATTTTTTGTCGTTGCGATCGAGAGCCTTTGCGGGCGTTTTTTTGTGACATTTAAATAAAGAAAAGGGTATTTTTTTAGTTAAAACAATTTTTTGGACGATCTATCTTCTTATGTTACACAGCGCTCCAGAGTTAAATACTTTCTGTAATTTCCACCAAACAGAAGTTCTGTACTTTGATGTCTTTGTCGAACTCGGAAACTTTCTGAGTGTCTGCCATTTTCTGATCCCGCTGTGTAATTACAAACTTTTATCTTAAGGATTTGTAAAAGTATTAAGTACAATTTCGTAAGCTAGCTTTTACACGCAATTCAATCTATATTTTACTAAAGGTAAGCATATTACTAAATATAACAGAGACTGTAGAATCGGTGCCATACTGTTCGTTCCGAAATATCAACCAGTGCATTGACGTATATATGAGTTTGTTAGGATGTCATAACAATACGTCACAATTGTTTCACCGGTGGCACACTAGTAGATATAAGGCGTGGGATTCATGGTGTCTATAGACGTACACTGAGTTTTATTTCAAAACCTAGGCGGACGTGACAAGAGGATTGTACATGGGAGAGCCATGCTTCGGCACGAATGGGCCGGCTCGACCGGAGAAATGCCACGTTCTCACAGAAAACCGGCGTGAAACAGCGCTTGCGCTGTGTTTTGCCGAGTGAGTGAGTTTACCGGAGGCCCAATTCCCTACCCTCATTCCTTTCCTACCCTCCCCTAATCCTTCCCTTCCCTTCCCTACCCTCCCCTCTTACCCTATTCCCTCTTAAAAGGCCGGCAATGCACCTGCATCTCTTCTGATGCTGCGAGTGTCCATGGGCGACGGAAGTTGCTTTCGTTCAGGTGACCCGTTTGCTCATTTGCCCCCTTATTTCATAAAAAAATCCTTTTTCATTTCTTTCTTCCTTTTCATTCCATTTCTTTCTTTTCATGCCTTAATTAGCTATTATAATATTTTATTTTAAAGTATTATAGTAGGTTGCGTGGTAAAACATCTTAGCTTTACAATCTTATACTAACTACAATATGCACGCGAATACGCATGGAAGGACGCACGCGACACGCACCTGCATGCCGCCAGGTAAAGCGGTCTTGACTCTTGACATTTCTAAATTGATGAACCTTTATTTTTTAACCGACTTTAAAACGAGGAAATTCTATTCGGCTCTGAATAATTTTACAACTCCGAAGGTAATAGAAAGGGTAGTTTTTTTGGCCATCTTAGGTCTATATGTATGTAAAAACCTTTATTTTTACTCGATTAAGATGAAAAAATCGGCCAAGTGCGAGTCGGACTCGCGCACGAAGGGTTCCTTACCGTTCTAGAGCAAAAACAGACGGACAGACGGACAGACGGACAGACATCGAAGTCTTAGTAATAGGTTTCCGATTTTACCCTTTGGGTACGGAACCCTAAAGGCCGTCACAGACTTAGCTATAATATATATTAATATGTTTATAGCTAGGCATATTACTATACATTTTCTATACAATTTTCGCGTGACCACACACTCAGCTATAATGTATATTTCTGGTCTCAGTGTGTTTAGTACGGTATATTAATATATATTATACTTCGTTGCTGCATCCTATGAGATTTAATAAACCTGTAGTCCGAATTTTGTGGTACTGCATCATCACACGCCATTTAGATATTATTTATTTAATTTAAAACTGAAAAAAGACAATCAATTGGTTTTATAGTACTTCCGCCTTGCTTTCCTAGATGGCGGTGTTAGTTCGTCCGTCATTCGTTTTTCGTGTGCGGCATCGTCAACACGTTATCCTTTTTAAATTAATTTCTACAGTGTTAAAGTGTTATAATTAGTGTAAATCGCCGAATAATATTGGAAAAAGGAAGAATAAGGATGATTACGAACATATTCGCCGCAAAATACGGCGATTGGAAAGTAAATTACGCTGCAACAAAGGAAAAGGTACCAAACTACCCGCATTAATTTTTAAAAATATTATGAATTTTTTCTTTGTTCTCAGCTATGGCATGGTAACGATACGTTAAAAAAAGACTATCTTAAGGGTTAATACGTGATATTAACCAGATAGTCAACCTTTTGTACCTTAATGGGGTAATACGCGATATTATCCAGGTTACAAACTGAGTCGTGATGATACGTGATATCATCCTGAAAGCAACTTTATGCTTTTGCTTATTCACACCGGACAAGATCCGAGTCATCAGCGTCTTCCTCCCGGGAAGGCCGCTGCGATAACGAGCACTCATCCGACGACAAAAGGCGCGATGAAGACATCGACGCGCGGGAGGCTCAATCTTGCTGTGGAACTCCACAATCTTTAGCCGACGTCGAAGACGTGGATTATATGGAGTCGGCCGCGCCTGCACCGGCGTCGCCGCAGGCCGCACCGCCGACATCAGCACCGCTGAGCCAACCAGAAGCCACCGTGCCAGTAGATCCTAACCAAGAATCTACTCCCAGGTTACCACTTGAAATACTAAATATTCTTGGCAAGGCCAATAAAACAGAAAGCCCTAGGCGAACGCATTCCCACCGAACTCTCTGAACGTTGGGGTAAAATCTTGGTCGATGGTTTGGCTAAGGAATACAAGGAGTCGCTTGTGGCGAAGATTCTTATACCGACTAACTTTTCGCTGGCACAAGCGCCTAAACTCAATCAAGAGGTAGCCGCAGTTCTACAGCAGGCTGCAAAAACCGATAATTTTTTTTTTTTTTTTTTTTCATAATACAATCCAAGGCGTAAAAAGCGACGTCTACCTTTTCGGTGAAAAGCGCTAGCAACAAGCACTGCCGGGCAACTCCCGAGCTCCTCCTCGTCAGCAGTACGCGAGGCCAGCGCCAGCAGCGCCGGCCCGCCCGCACGAGCCGCAGCCGTCGACACGTCGGCGAGGAGGGCCCAGCAGCCCCGCGCCGCGGCCGCCCCTACGCGAGCGCCAGACCGAGCAACGACAGGAGACGCCGCTACTAGAGGTACCTCACGCTGGCCGCATCCAATTCTTTTTACGCAATTGGCTTCTAATAACCTCCGATAGCACGGTGCAGTGCTGTCTTATGCTAAAGGATATTATAAAATACCCTTCTGCATTGAGTTATAAGTCCCTTCTGTAAGCCACCTTACCAACGTGTGGAACCAAGTAATCCACCTTTTACAAAGAGTCAGATGAGCAAAGCAATAAGTGAACTCAAACAATTAGGTGCTATTTCAGTATGTAATGAAAATTTGCCAGACCAATTTATTTCATACATTTTTCTTACACCGAAAAGTATCGGTGGGTTAAGATTTATATTCAACTCAAAATTACTTAAATACATTTTTAATTTGCACGTAATCAACTTTTAAAATGGAAGATATTCGCACTGCTATAAAATTGGTCTTTCCAAATGTATATTCCTCATATCTCAATCTCAAATCTCAATCGATCTCAAGGAATTGCTTGTGCGGTGTGCCGATTCATACATTACATAAATTTATTATTATTATTATTATTATTATTATTATTATTTTTTGAGATTTCGATTTCATGATAATCTTTGTGAATTTAACTGCCTTCCTGTACGGCTTAAGTTCTGTGCCATTTATATTTGTAAAGCTTCAAAAGCCTCTTTTTATGTGGTCAAGAAAGCAGGGCCATCTAGTGGTCGAAATTCGAATCGAAATCTAAAGATTATGCTACTATATAATATATTAAGGTCAAAATTGAAACAATTAGGTTTTATTATCAACTTTGAGAAAACTAGTATGACGCCTTCACAACTTTGTAGATTTATTGGCTTTGACCAATGATATTATATTAGCTTTGACATAATATTAAATACTCAAGTCATGCAGTTACTCCAGAAATTTTCTAACTAGCCAACGAAATCCATAACAAAGCGCGATTTCGCGAAGTTCATTGGCACTTTAATTTCAGCATGACCAGCAATAGCATATGTATGTGTAGTTGTATATTCTTTGATACAACTGGCCGCGTACTAAATACTTTGAACGAGATAAGTTTTTAGCTTCACAAAAATGTAATAATAATTTTGATTCTATCATGCCTGTAAAACCTTATGTGTACCACCAGTTGGTGGTGCAATATTATTTTTAATAAAGTAAGCTTTTTATTAGAATAAACACAAGTTTATACGGGCTGGAGATCTTCACAGACTCGTCACTCACCGGCTGGGGCGCCGCGTGCGACGGAGTAGTAACTAGATGCCATTGGTCCGCGGATGAAGCTCGCCATCATATCAATCATCTTGAATTATTGGCTGCCTAGGGATTGAAATCATTTTTCATTTCATCGTTGTGATAATATTTTAAATGTCTTACTAAGAATAAATAATACTACTGCCATAATTATATTATCTTATATTAATATTATAATGTGAAGTATTCAATTTCATCATCTCAATGAAATCGCGAGAGATATATGGCAGTAGTGCGAGAAACAACGCATATATAATTTATTTGCTTCTTATTTATATAAAAACACAGATGCTGACCAGGCGTCTAGGTACTTACGTAACGTAACGATAGGAACTTACTAAAGATCTTATTGAGCTTCGGTCAACCTGACAACCTGATGGCTGATACCGTACTTACTCGCGTTGTGCTTTAATAATAAGTGCTATATTATTATCTGCTAAGATATTATGTCTCTTGGAAACAAGACCCAGGTGCCTTCATCATCCTTGCTTTTACAATTTCATGGCACGATTATTTTTTCTATGCCTTTCCGCCATTCGCGCTCATACTGTCTTAGGAAAATTATAGAAGAGGAAGCGACTGGTAAATTAGTCGTTCCGTACTGGCCGTCGTGTCTCGGCCGTGTTTTCCACTGTTTTGATCGCTTCTCAAATCTGACGAGATTTATTTTAGGCCAGATAAAACCTTCTGGCGTGCGCAGTATTGTGCGGAAAGTCTACCTAAGACGCTGAATACCGGAGATGTCTATTGACAATATCATACTAAAACCGTTATCGGGAGGTACAATTAATCAGTATGATACAGGATTAAAACATTGGTTTAATTTTTGTCAAAGTAATAATATTGATTTGTATTAAGGATCCGTAGCTGATATAATATTATTACGAATTCTTAAATTTTAACAGAAAAACTTAATGAAAAAGCAAGTTGCGGAATGTTAAATTGTTATAGGTCTAGACTCTAGTTTGTCTCTAATCATTGGTAAATCCCGTTGCAATAACGATCCTAAGATTTTTTAAAGGAGTTTTTAGGAGTAAGCCCAGCTTCCTAAAGTATTCATTTTTAAGGGAACCTTATAAACTTTTGGAGTACGTATCTAAATTTTATCCGTAAGATTCGATACTTATTATCATTAGAAATTTAAAAAAAAAAAAAAAAAAAAAAAAAAAAAAAATGGTAACTCTCATTCTAATATTATAATAATTATATATAATAATTCAACTCGTTGTCGACGGGACAACGGGTGCAGACGTTATCACTCATAAGAACAGAAGACGTTCATTCCGAAAATTCACGTATCGTAATCACTATCAATAATTATTCATCAAGCCCCAGCTAAAGCTTTATCTGTGTACCTAGATAAGACAAAAGAGCTGAGAAATGGCCCAGCTACTGATAAGCTCATTTTAACAACTAGAAAGCCTTTTCATAATGCCAGTTCCCAATCTATAAGTCGCTGGATAAAGAGTGTCCTCAAGGACAGTGGCATAGAGATTGGCGTTTATTCAGCGCACAGCACGCGACACGCCTCCACGTCGGCGGCGCGCCGCGCGGGAGTCTCCGTCGACATTATCAAGCGATGCGCTGGCTGGGCCGGCTCATCACTTTGTTTTGCTAAGTTTTATAACTTACCTTTACCAGATTTAGCACAAGACAGAGCTTTCGCAGAAGCTATTTTTAATGTAAATTCTGATTCATAGCATATCCAAACTAATTAAGTAGTATTATTATTTAGAAGTACAATACTTTATTAAATAAAAATTGTTATGATGTCTATAATGTTATACCTATCATTTTAAATTCCGTAATTAATTAACTTAATGTAATTAATCTGGTATTTTATCATTCCGCAATTACGCGCTGAACATCTACAGGTTTATTAAATCTCATAGGATGCAGCAACGAAGTATAATTTGTGGTTAATTGAACTTACCTTAAGTGAACTTCAACCAAAATTATACGAGTTGCTGCATCCGTAGAGATTTAAAATCCCACCCCACCCACTTCTCTTAGTTTGTTGCCCCTATTCTTTACTTGCGGAATGATAAAATGTTATGAATTATCCTCTCTAAAAAGAATGACGGACGAACTAACACCGCCATCTAGGAAAGCAAGGCGGAAGTACTATAAAACCAATTGATTGTCTTTTTTCAGTTTTAAATTAAATAAATAATATCTAAATGGCGTGTGATGATGCAGTACCACAAAATTCGGACTACAGGTTTATTAAATCTCTACGGATGCAGCAACTCGTATAATTTTGGTTGAAGTTCACTTAAGGTAAGTTCAATTAACCACAAATTATAGCTAAGTCTGTGACGGCCTTAAAAATGAATTGGTAAACCAAAGTAAAGTCAAATAAATAGTGACTCACCTTAAACTGAATAGAAGTTACTTTGTAACATAATTTCAACTATTTTAGGCTTCCAATAACCATGTTTGAAAATTGTTATCACGTTAGCACAATATTCCGGATTTTGGAATTCCCACTTTCCCGAAATTTCCACCGTTTCCCGTAATTCCCATTTTCCGAAATACCCACCCTTTCCCTGAATTCCATTTCCCTCTCACTTAACTCCTAAACGCAGATATAATTGACTTGATCGCTTCGTCATTTCGTATAAGAAGCTCCGCGAAAGCTTATACCGTAAATTGACATATACGTATATTACTGATTCTAATAATATAAGATGTGCTTAGCTCAGCAAGAGCATCTTATAACCTAGGGCAGCCTTTCCCAAAGTGGTCGATAGCGCCCCCTTGTGGGCGCTGAAGGTCTGAAGGGGGCGGTGAGGGACCCAGAAGAAAAATGGGGGTGTTGTGTAGAGGCTTGGGGGTGATCCATTTCATCTGTATGAATTTTAAATTGAAACAATGGGGGCGCTAAAACAATTTGTTCTGAAAGTGGGCAGCAGACAAAATAAGTTTGGGAACCTCTGACCTAGTGCGAGGTTCTTAAGTTTTGAATCGATGCACAGAATGTCAGACAAATTATTATTATTTTGTATAAGTATTAAAAAAATAACAGTCACACTTAAGATAAAAAATGTTTCTGTACAATATGTCCAATGTTCCCGTGGACTGTCACCCATATTATAGTAGCTTACTTTAAAGCGTCTCCCAGACAGACGCGGCCTGCGGTGGCAGCGGCGGCCGCCTCCAGTTGGATGACTTGAGAGTTCTAGGAACGACACAGACACACGCGGCCACGCGGCCAAGTCATCCAACTGACCGCCACCGCCACCGCCACCGCAGGCCGCGTCTGTCTGGGAGACGCTTAATGGTGCTCCCTCACCGCGAGCATTCACGTGTAATGTAACATTACAGATTCGACTTCGAGCATTACACAGCAAGTTGACTTCACTGTCACGTAGCATTGATGTTACAAGTTGTATAAAGATATTACACGCTAGATGGCGCCCGCAACGAAAAATCGTTTATCGCGCGGGAACCGTACATTTTCTCGGGATAAATAGTATCCTAATATGTCCTTTCTCGGGGCTCAAATATCCATACCAAATCTCAGCAAAATCGGTTCAGCGGTATGGGCGTGAAGTGGTAACAGACAGACAAACAGACAGACAGATAGACAGACACACTTTCGCATTTATAATATTAGTATGGATTGTATCATTAAGCGTCTCCCAGACAGACGCGGGCAGCGGTGGCGGTAGCGCGCGGTGGCGGTCAGTTTTTTGTACTGCCACCGCCACCGCGTGTGTCTGTGTCGTTCCTAGAACTCTCAAGTCATCCAACTGACCGCCGCCGCCACCGCCACCGCTGCCCGCGTCTGTCTGGGAGACGCTTTACAAGGTGCGTATTGTAATGCTCGGTTTTCCTCCCTCACTGATGTAATGCTCGACTCTGTAACCGTACATTACAAGCGAATGCTCCCGGTGCACCTTTAGGCTAGTTCATGACATCTTTTCAGGCTGTTGGTTGCATAATGCATATCCAAAATATTCATACACATTTGTTTTTTCTACACCTTACAGACATTTATAATGATAGTGAGAGAAGTTTACCATCAGGTACTGATCACATCAAGTCGACCCATTCGTGCTGAATATCTCTCCTATGCAAAGGGAATTTTTGTTGAAAATTCACGCGTAAATGTAAAGTGTGCTGTAATGTAGAATTTGCAATCAAACGACGTCTCCGTTTATGAGACCGCCATAAAAGTAATTTTCCGTGCTCAGGTGACAATATATCTTGGCAGCAGCATTATACCCGGCCGCACATTGTACGACATTTCTGATCAGAAACAGTTGAACGTCCGCGCTGTCTCTTACATGTTGTACTGAGCTGAGTGAGCTCGAACTCGCTGGAAAGATATTTCGGATAATGTGCGGGGTGGCGATCCGGCGGAATTCAAATGTTTCTGATCAGAATTCGGACAATGTGCGGCCGGGCTAAAACATGGCTGACGCGCCAATGTCATTATCATAAAATTTTATTTTAACATCCAAATCAAAACTCAATTCGAGAAAATTGTATCATCGATTTATCACAAATTATTATCAAAGGCTGGATTTGCTGCTACCTGTATGATACTAACGCTAGATTAAAAATAATTTAAAAAAAATTATAGAAATCAAGAAGATTATTATCTATACATATCTATACATATTATAATAAAACTGTAGAAATGAAAATTCTGTACATTAAAGATATTCAAAAAATAATAAGCAGGGGGTGTTACTGCATCGCTATAGAAGCCAAAAATGTGGTTAGTTTTTTGTCTGTCTGTCTGTCTGTCTGTCTGTATGTTTGTTCCAGCATCACACGAAAACTACTGATCCGATTTGAATGCGGTTTTCGCAGATATATTGGTCTTCTTCCAACATAACATCTGGTGTATAAAAATTTTTCCCCCCACCCCTCTAATGGGACAAAAGAGGGGGTCAGATTTTTTCAAACTTTATTCTTTGATACAAAAACTACTGATCCGATTTGCAAACGGTTTTCGCAGATATATTCGTCTTTTTTAAACTCAATATCTGATATATAAAATTTTACCCCCCACCCCTCTGAGGGGACCAAAGAGGGGGTAAGATTTTGTATCAAACTTTTTTCTTTCATGGACTTACTTCATATTATTTACTGTATTTTCCAACTCAACATTTGGTGTATAACGTCGGGGGGGGGCCTTAAGGGACAAAAGAGGGGGAAGATTTTGAATCAACTGATAAGTAGAAATACTTTATATGGCAAAACAAAGTTTGCCGGGACAGCTAGTATTTAATATTTGCCGCATCATATAGTTATGTATGGCAGAATTTTCTTTCATAATTTAAGAAGCATTCAGGTTATAATTTACGATTATCTCCATACCAAATTACATCGATTCAGCGGTTTAGGCGTAAATAGGTAAAAGACATATAGATAGACTGACAGGCAAAAAGACAGAAATATAGACAGACAGACACATACACTTTCGCATTTATAATATTAGTTTAATGGAATATTATGTTGTGTATAAAAGCGTAGCAGCTCTACAACGCTCGTAGCGCGTAGAGCTACTACGTCGTAGCAGCTCTACAACGCTCGTAGCGCGTAGAGCTACTACGTCGTAGCAGCGCTACGCCGTAGCCACGCTGGTACTACAACAGATATAAGGCTAGGCTTACAAAGTAAAATAGCGATTTCCTTTGAAACTCAACGGAAATGAGGTAAGTTTTTATACTAGAAAAAAATAGATTTTTTAATAATAGTAAAATTGTATTTTAAAATACTATTTAAGAATATTAGATGACTCCAATATTTTTTCGCAACAAAAACTTTCTTATATTTCCAAAGCAAAATTGTTTGAGGGGTTTAAGCGTGAAGAAGTAAGAGACAAACACACGTTCGCTTTTATAATATTAGTATAGATATACCCATATAATATTTATTATGCTAGTTATACGTATAATAAAATATTTATTTCCACTTTAAACGAAATGGCGAAGAACAGCTAGTTCAAAACACCCACTAACCAGACAAAAGATCTAGGACACTCAAAAACGTAACGATAGTTCCCAAGTTTATACATTTCAGCCAGACATAAAGCTAGATAGGAAAACATAAAGAGAACCACAGACATAGATCAAGGTAGATACCGCATGTCACTCCATTAGTATGAAAAAGAGCGTGCCATTTTTTTGCTACCCACTGTGACGTACCGATGATAAGAAACGTGTCCATTATCTAGGCCAACGTTTCTATTTGAGTTTCTACAGCTCAATGCGGTACTTTTAGGCATTTAGGCATTTTTAAAATTCCGATTGACGTCCGATTCCGATAGCAGACTAAAGAATAGACTTTCGAAAGACGAGCGATGCTCGTCGTTTGGGAACGCGATATGGCACGCGATGTACGTACACTGTACACACATGCGGTATCTATCTTGATCTATGTCTGTGAAGACAACTGTAAAAAGGAGAGCGTTCGAGGAAATTACTGCCACAAATAGCTCAGAACAAGCGCCTTTGGGAATTCTATAATATGAGATGAAGGTAATAAGATAACAAGTCAATCTTCGCGATTCTTTTGGCATTGGTACTTTCGCGATTCTTTTGGCATTGGTACTTTTGTTGTGATGATTTTACTACCTGTGTGACGCGATATGTCTATGTGAGTTATTTTATTTGTATTATTTTATAGTATTTATCTTCAACATAATAATACTCCCCACACCGGTTTCGGTGACGGCGGCTGGTTTCATTGAAACCAGGCCAGATACGCAGGAGTAATTTTATAGTGTCCAGGTGTGTGCGCAGTACACAAGAGCACTCTCTATTCCTTTACTCTCATAACCCAGTGGGATGGACGACCGACACGACCGGTGAGAGATCAGGCGCAGGACCGACTTTTTACATGTAACCCATCCGACGCATGGATCATCTTACTTGTCAGACAATCAGGTGATTAGACTGCATCGTCCTAACCAAAACTAAAAACTTTGTTGTTTCTATATGTTTTTATGAAATTAGAGGGCAAACGAGCAAACGGGTCACGTGATGGAAAGCAACAACCGTCGCCCATGGACACTCGCAACATCAGAAGAATAATTGGAAGTGTGTTGCCGGCCTTTTAAGAGGGAATCGAACCCACGAGTTTCACTCTAAAGACGTCTAAACTATAATTAGACCACGGAGGTGTAATAAAGTAGCCTTACAACACTCACCGTTTACACTAAATCAAATACCCAAGCTGAGCCAAGCACATAGCACACTAATAATTGAATTCTGAAGCTAAATCGAGCTACGACTTATAGCCTTTGTCCAACGCTACCGTCAACGGGACGTCATCAACAAAAATTTTAATAAAATGCTTCTTTATGACCTAGGGCCTAGGCTATAGCAGAGTAAACAGAACCAACGAGTAGGCCGACTCAGAACTCAGAAGAGATACGTTTGACGTAGTATGTCATATCGTCCGGCGCGCTCAGAACTGTTACTCAGCATTGTGAAACATGTCGAAAGTGGTACTCTCTCGCAACTCGCGTATATTCGCCCGTTTGTTTGAAGTCGAGGTACTCCTTAAGTACCCCGCAAACGATCTTTGTTTGACAAACATGTTTGGTGTAATTTACGTTTTCATCAAACATTCGCAGACGAACAAACGTGCATCAAACAAGTTTGTCAAGCAAGCTGGAATCGGTTTGAGATCATGAGATCTTGTTCGACAAATACAGCGGAACACGTTCAAACACGTTTGTCAAACGCTACGCCAATGCAAATTTACTTCAAACAGGTCAAACACGTAGTTTGTTTGACAACCGCTTCAAACAAAGCTGTACACTACCAAACTGTTTGACAAACACGTAAAATTTGACAAACAATTTGATCGTTTGCGGGGTACTTTTATAGTTCTGTCTACTCTGGCTATAGGTTTATTTTCTACCAAAATTGGTCTAGCCACCCATATTATACTAGCTTTATGGTGGCGTAGAGCAAAATGAAATTTATAGCCTAGGACTTAGGTCATAAAGTGGCATTTTATTTGAGTTTTTGTCGGTGACGTCCCGGTGACGGTGACTGTGGACAAAAGGCCTTGGACTTACAAGTGGACTGAATTTGGTATGCTGATTGCTGCTACAGATATATTGCTGATACATCACTTAGTCGTGCTGGAATATTGGCTATTGACCTTTATTGTCTGTCTCGCTCTATTGTGTTAATACTGAGATGTCCATAGATAGATCTAGAGGTTAAAATCAAAATTCGCATTTGGCCAAGTGAGTGATACAGATGACATGATGTTTAACTCAAAGTTAACTTTAACTCAGATCTGCGCAAGTGCCAAGTAGGCCTTAGAGGTTTAAAACTGATCGCACATATTTTGTCAGCACCGTACGCGCCGAACGTACCGCATAGTACAGGAAATGCGGCGCGTACGGTGCGGACGAAGGCGCAAGGTTTCACATCATTTCATACAACGAATTCTAAAATGCTGCGCGTTCGGTGCATGAGTGCTGATTAATGTGCGATCACATGACTTGGACCTAAACTTTTCGGATCCTCCCTGCAAGCGATCGCGACCGACTAAAAATCAAATAAAATTACACTTTATGACCTACGCTATAGGTTTCTTTTTGCTCTACGCCACTACAAAGCAGCGGTGACATGAGTCGCTAGACCAATGCCGGTAGAAAATAAAACCTAAAGCCACTAGGTAATAAAGTGAGATTTTATTTGAATTTTTGTCGGTGGCGGTCGCTTGACACGATGATCGGAATTCGGAAGTCATATTTAGGCGGACTTGCGTAGATCTGGGTTAAAGTTAACTCTGAGTTAAACATCATGTCATCTGAATCACTCACTTGGTGAGTGACAGATATAACATGATGTTTAACTCAGAGTTAACTTTAACTCAGATCTGCGCAAGTGGGCCGTGTTAAAACGATTACTAATCTAGAACGGTGTAAAAAGATTAACTTCTGTCAAAAAACCTCAGAAACAAAGAAATAATTAGGCTGGCTGCATATTTTATACGTTGTCCGTATTCGATTTTTGGGAATGGGAATGCATCGAGTCAGTGGAAAATACATTAACTGGTGCATAGGTTCTTTTTTTCGGAATCGAATCGAAATCGGAAACGAATTCCGTATGTACGTTTCAAGTGCAAGCGTTTTGCGCGTGAAAATAAAATCGGCCAAGTGCGAGTCGGACTCACGCACGAATGGTTCCGTACCGTTATAGAGCAAAAATAGGCCAAAAATTGTGTTTTTTGTATGTGTGCGCCCCTTATATTTTTATTTTATTTGAATATTATTATTAATTATTAAAGTACACATATATTTAAGACCTTTGTGAAAATTTGAAGTGCCTACCTGTTGCCATTATTGATATCGAGCAAAAAAAGACGATAAAATCACGTTTGTTGTATGGCAGCCCCCCTTAAATATTAATATTATTTTGTTTTTAGTATTTGTTGTTATAGCGGCAACAGATATACACAATCTGTAAAAAATTCAGAAGTCTAGCTATAGCGGTTCTTGAGATACAGCCTGGCGACAGACAGACAGACAGACGGACAGACATCGAAGTCTTAGTAATAGGGTCCGGTTTTTGCCCTTTGGGTACGGAACCCTAAAAACGAATGCTTTCGCTAGTCTCACGGAATTCCAAATCGTAATTCCACACACGGAAATCGAATGCGAAAAACGTGTGTATGCGGTCAGCTTAAAGTCTATATAATAAATAATAATATCTTAGAATTTAGAAAATCTCAAACTAGACTGGTACAGGCAGCTTACTCTGGGAAGATATTGCTCTAACTCTCTTAGTATTATGTGGATTGGATTATTTTAGATTTGAGAAAAATGGAATTCTGTACTGGGGAGGAATTTTAATTGTTTCGGGTTTTCCATTTAAAATGTAAAAGGCTTTTGTTTTATCATTGTTCTTTTTTTTATATTAGATGACGCCCGCAATTTCATTGCGCCAGAATTCGTTTGTCACGTAAAAAGTCTCCTTTACCGGGACTCAAAGTACATACCAAATTTCATAAATATCGGTTTACGCGTTTATGAGATAGCAGATAAACACACTTTCATATTTTATAATATGTATATTAATATAATATTATAGATTATTATTATTAGTATTATAAATATAAAAGTCTGTTTGTCTGTTAGTTCATCAATGCGCATAATTGAGATTCTTTGAATCCCGGAATAGGTTTTATCTCGAAAAATGTACGGTTGCCGCTCCATATTCGTGTGGGGCTTAAATTATTCAATAATTTCAAAGCATTTAAAAAAATATATTTTCAGCACTCAACAAAGGAAATTATTAAAATGTGGCCATTCAATGAAATGGCGATCTAGCCCATCCCTCTTTTTGCGTCGGTAAAAAACATTTGAAGAATTATCTTGCCATGTCGTCCTGCCTGCGGTTGGGTCTTATTTCTTTTGCGGCAATTTATACAGTTCGACGCCGTGGATATGTAGATTTGTGGATTGATTGTTCTATTAAATTTAATATGAATGAAAATAATATTATATGTTTTCCATTTATTTTTAATGGATATTTTATATATTATGCTTTTTATATATTATGAGGACTTTTTATATATTATCCTTTTATATGTATGATGCTTAGTAAATTGGTGAGTCGTAGTAAGATGTTGTGGTATAAGTAATGCTTAAGATACTTTCAGTACATTTTACCAACACACCAACGCACCTGCAGCTCTTCCGATGCTGCGAGTGTCCACGGGCGACGGAAGTTGCTTTCAATCAGGTGACCCGTTTGCTCGTTAGCCCCCTTATTTCATAAAAAAAATATTGTTTAATCGCTTACTTAAGTCCGTCCAGACAACGGACCGGAACAGTTTGGTCTCGGCCTTATTATATATCTGTAAGGACTAGATACTTCAAAAGTATTATTTACTTTATCATTGGCAACTGGCGCTTAAATAAAATTCAATAAAATCATCCACATAAAAATGTCTCCGCCCGGAACGGAGGAAGATAACCGGTAGCATCCCGGTGGGTTAAAAATTCTGTTTTATGCTCCAAGTGGCTTCACAATTTAGAAGCTGCAGCTTAAAACGAACTTTATCTGTCCCAGCGGCTGTGAACTAGAGACGACAGTTTTAAAAAACTAAGCTGCCATGTTGAATTTTTAAAAGCTAATATTTTATGGAACAAAGAAGAACAAAGAAATGAAGGTCGGTTATAATTTAGAACAGAATAATATTAAATTATTCGAAGACTCATTGAAGAGTATTTATCAAATACTCTTCATAATTTTGCGGGCATCATGTAGATGACGCCCGAATCTCTTGTCTTTGCCCGAATGTCCTTTCCCAGGACTCATAATATCTTTGTAAGCATCAAAATTGGTCGAGCGGTTTGGGCGTGAAGAAGTAACAGACAGACAGACTTTCGCATTTATAATATTAGTAAGTATAGATAATACTAAGGATTATAATTTAAAAAAGCTATATTTGTAATATTTTTTGCTTGGCTGCCATTATCATTTAAAATATAAGAAATTAACTTTTCTCAGACGTTAAATACTTTCTAAGTGAAACAAAAGGTTTGAGTCGAGGCAGAATTTCCAATATATTATGAGTTACTTGAACGTAATGAATTGATAATTAATTTTATATTGTATATTTTTATAGTCTAGCAATGTTCCCTTTTAAAATTAATTATTAATATAATATATATATGTCAACTGAGCTGTCAACTATTTTCCAGCTAAATTAATTCATTTTTCGTGGTTTTTAAAGTTATTTCGTGTCCAACAGTGTCTAACAGTGATAAAATAAGTAAAAACAGCTTATGAAACAATAATCGCGAGCGTAAAAAACAATACATTGGACTAAACGCCGCTTCGAACATTTTGTATGAGACTGGACAGCTACAGCGCTGACGGGGTAGCTGCGGAGAAATATCGTATTTTTATACTGAGATATAACGCATATACTAACAATGTCTAATATTAAAACCTGCACTGCTTGTAAGAAACGGCTAACCGCCAAAATCAGCTTTGTAAGTTGCTCAATTTGCAGTCAGTCTTACGATACTGCTTGTGCCAACTTTCCTGTAGCGAGTGACAAGGAAGCAGAAGCGCGCGCTAAAAAATCTTGGGTATGCACCGCCTGCAAAAGTGCCCCCCGACCTGCACCCACCGTAAGCTCGCCCGCGCGCCGGAGCTCACAAGGATCCGCGCCCGCCGCGTCCACTACTGCTAAGCATGACACTTTTCAGACACGTTCATCAAATTCTAATGAATCTTATGATTACTTACCACACCAGTCAACTAATTGTAGTGCGGCAGGAGTAGACCTCGACCAGCTGCGCGACGTAATTAATATGGAAGTTCAAAAAGCTATAACTCACTGCATAAATACTTATCTGGGATCACAATTAAAAGAAATAAAAAATGAAATCAGCGAATTCAAGCAATCTCTGGAATTTTTCAACGGGAAATTTGAAGATATTCAGAAATGGCATGACAATCATGTAGGCACTTTTGAATCACTCTCGCACGAAAATGAGACTTTAAAAAAGCAAATAACTGACTTGTCGCAACGCATCGGCTTGATGGAGCAACAGTCACGTTCCAGCAACATAGAGGTACAGTGTCTGCCAGAGTCTAACTCCGAAAATTTACTTACCGTTGTAAAGCAATTGGGAAATATTGTGAAATGTCCTCTGAGCGACGAAAATATTTTACACTGTACCCGTACTGCCAAAATTAACACCGACAGCATCAGACCTCGCTCCGTTGTGGTAAAATTAAGCAGTCCCCGCTTAAGAGACAAGCTACTCGCAGCCTGCATGCAATATAACAGAACCAACGTCGATGAAAAACTCCACTCAGGCCTCCTGGGATATGGCGGAAAAAAGAAAACTCCAATATTCATATCAGAACATCTCACGCCAGATATAAAATCGTTGCATGCTGCTGCTAGAATGAAGGCAAAGGAACTAAAATTTAAGTTTGTCTGGACAAGAAATGGCAGAATATTTATGAGAAAAACTGAAACATCGAACTACGTATACGTAAAAAATATTGAGACCTTGAACAAATTAAGCCAGGTAAATCAGGTTGGTGATCTCAATTAAGAATTAAAATATACTGCATTGTATATTTTAATTTTTAAATAACATGCAACAACTTTTCTTTTTTTTTCTATCATTCTCGTCCTTAAATATATTTTATCAAAATGTACGCGGTCTCAATACTAAAACAACTGAATTTATGCACAATGTCATTTTGCTTGATTACGATATTATTATCATCACTGAAACTTGGCTTAGTTCTAATGTTTTTGACAGTGAACTTCTTGATAGTCGTTACATAGTTTATAGACGCGACCGTTGCTCTACAGAATTTTATAAACATAAATCTGGAGGAGGTGTTATGGTTGCTGTAAAAAAAGAATTATCTTCTGTTAGAGAATTTCACCTTGAAAGCAACTGTGAGGACTTGTGGATACGTATAGAGCACGACAAGGACTTTAAATCGCAGCTGTTACTCTGCGCAGTATATCTTCCACCTCCACTTACTTCTAATATTCTTGACCACTTTATAAACTATGCTAATAAAGCGCTAGAAAATGCTGATCAAGTCATGATTGTGGGTGACTTTAATTTACCAAAGCTTAAATGGTCTACAGAGGACAATACTACTCACTTGCTACCCAATACAAACGGAAACCACCTTGCCAATAATCTCATCGATTTCAGTAATTTAAACAACCTCATTCAATTCAATAATATTTTAAATTACAAAGATAATATTTTAGATCTAATTTTCAGTAATATAAATAGCATTAGTATACACAAATGTGATCAAGGCCTAGTCGATATTGATCTAGCTCATCCTCCGTTAGAATTTCACATATTGTTTCAAATAAGCGATATCCTAAACGCCAATATTATGCCAAGATATAATTTTTTCAAAGCAGACTATAAAGAGATCAACGAAAAACTTTTGCTAATCGATTGGGATGATTTCTTCACTGACTGCAAAAACGTAGATACAATGACTGATGTTTTTTATAGCAAAATAAAAGAATTAATAGAATTACATGTACCAAAATACAGTATTAACTCCAAAAGCGGTAATTACCCCATTTGGTTTGGCCGAGATCTAATTAGACTCCTCAAGGAAAAAAATAAATACCGTATTCGATACAAAAAGTATAATAACCCGTTGGATCATATATCTTTTCAAATTCTTAGGGACCGCTGCAAAAAGCTACAAGGATCCCAATACAGTCAATACATTAATCGATTAGAAACAGCTATACATTTTAACCCAAAACAGTTCTGGTCCTACATCAAAGCAAAAAAACATTCAGTTTTAGGTATCCCTTCTTCTATGAATCTCGATAATAATACTGGTACTTCTGGACCTGATATATGTAATTTATTTGCCAAAAATTTCTCCGACGCTTACAGTGACACTTCAACCCTTACTCATGCTGCCTCCAACAATCAAATACCTTGTGTTACTTCAAACTCTCTGACGTCATTTAATATTTCATATTCTAATATTCTTAAAGAACTGAAAGGTATTGATGTTAATAAAGGTGCAGGTAGCGATGGTATTCCTCCTATTTTCATCAAATCTTGTGCAAAAAATCTTACCGTTCCTCTACTTCATATCTATAACGCTTCTTTATGCAGTGGTCTCTTCCCTAGCGTATGGAAGCAAGCCCTCGTAATACCTCTACACAAATCTGGTGACAGACATAACATAAAAAACTACAGGCCGATTTCTATACTACCCTCATTTGGAATGATTTTTGAAAAACTTATTTATCCTACCCTACTCTGGCATGTAAAGTCCTTCATTTCAGTAAACCAGCATGGTTTTGTTAACACAAGATCCACGACCACGAACATGATCGCCTTTATTGACGAACTTATGGAATCCGTAGATGGCCAAAACTACGTAGATGTAATTTATACAGATTTTAGTAAGGCTTTTGACAAAGTTTCACATCTTATTCTCTTGGACAAGCTGGAATCATTTGGACTCGCTAGTGTGATGTTGTCGTGGATGAAGTCATATTTAACTGGTAGAGTTTCATTTGTAGTTATTAAAGGTTTTATGTCCTCACCCTTTCCTGCATTATCAGGGGTTCCTCAAGGCTCCAGATTAGGTCCCTTACTATTTAATATTTTCATAAATGATATAGCTACATGTTTTATTTACTCTGATTTTTCGTTATATGCAGATGATCTTAAAATAATAAAATTAATTAATACACAACAGGATTGTTTGGAACTTCAAAGCGATTTAAATAGATTAGCAGTTTGGTGTCAAAAAAACAAAATGAACCTAAACGTTAATAAATGCTTTCACATGCGTTTCTCGCGTAAGCAAAATAATTCTGCTGTCTCATATCAAATCAACAATAAACAACTAAAGCAAGTTCAAGAGATCAGAGATCTCGGAGTTATATTAGATTCAAAATTACAATTTAATAAACACATTGACCACATCGTTTGTCATAGCTTAAAAATGTTAGGTTTTATTAAACGAAACTGCACATCCTTCAAAAATCCGCTTACCACTATAGTACTATATAATGCCTTGGTACGCAGCAAGCTCGAATACTGCAGTCCGGTTTGGAACCCACACTATGCCATCTATTCAAACCGTCTCGAGAGGGTCCAAAAACGCTTCCTACTATATCTCACCCACAAACATGGTTTAGTCAGAAAACTTCCTCATTACATCAATAGGTTAAAATATTTTCATCTATCTTCACTCTCAGATCGCCGTAAATACTTAGAACTAATTTTTCTACACAAAATTCTGATTGGTGCTACGGACAATACTAGATTGCTGAGTAAAATATCTATAAATATTCCTACAAGACTACCCCGAAAAAATAAATACAAACCATTACACGTAAAGGTTGCTAGGACAAACCTGGGTCACTATGCACCACTCAGAAGATTGTGTAGATCCTACAATGCTATATCGGACTATCCCGACATCTGTATATTCTCTGATAAGCTTAGTTATTTTAAGACAAATCTTAAACGCTATTTTAATAAATTTCCCACGGTCAGTTAGTAAAGTTAAAGCTATAATAATATAATTAATTACTGTCTGTCACAGCTGTTATAATTTTCATTTTTGTGATATTAGTATTAGTTTTATCTTAAAAGTATTTTAATTTTTAATTTGTTTAAAAAAATAAGAGACTTTTTTTCTTTGATACACACATATTTTTATCATTATCATAATTATCACCATATTCACTTCATTTCATCTCGTCTAATTTTTGTCGCATACGCACGCTGTACTTCACCTGTCATTAGAATTCATTTTATCTGTAAACAAATTTTATGTATAAATTTAAATTGTAACAAATGCTTTTCTGTTGGTGAGTCCAATAAATAAATAAATAAATAAATTAATTTTTTCGGTTTTAAAAAGTTAAGTATCTATGTTATTTACCGGGAGCATAAGTATTTCAAATATCAAAAAATCGATTCAATATTATTCAGATTATTTTCGTAGTCGAGTTATAGTAAACTTATGACTTCCTTCCATTTTATGTTAGTGGTTTTCGTGCTACGATCGAACATAGTACATACGTAAATTCACCGTATAACAATGTGACTCAAGCCAGGTGGTAGAAAAGGATCCAATTTAAAACCACATTTCTTTTCTGAGACCAACTTTAAACGACTTGAAATATATAGCGCAGGGAATGCCAACCTTTTAAATTTATTGGGCGTTTCAGCTCAATCGCGTATTTTTTTAGCTTTCCGACAGATTACTTGATTAATTGGATGCATTTAGCAGAAATCGTACTCTTGAAAACAAAATATATTGACAGTAAAATAACATAATGATAAACTAGTCGATGCCCTCACACAGACTAAAAATAGAGGAACAGTGGCACGAAGTCTCATAAACTCATGACTAAGACAGAGGTTAATAAATTTAAGACGAGAGGACGCCCGCTTCCGTTGCGCAAAAATTCGTTTATTGCTTGAGCCGTGCATTTTTACGAGATGAAAAGTTACTTATATCCTTTCCCGGGACTCAAAGTATCTCCGTACTGAATTTCATCGAAATCGGTTCAATGGTTTTGGCGTGAAAAGGTAAAAAACAATCAAATTTTCGCATTTATAATATTAGTGGGATTACCTCTGTAAAGATGCATTTACACGAGCAATTATTGCAGCAATAATTGCTCGGCGATACAAATGGACCGATCTGGAGCAATTAGTGGAGCAATATGGAGCAACAATTTTAATAAATTGCGGCATTTATTTCGGCGATATTGCTTCTAATTGCTCCAGATATTTCATATTGCTTAATGTCGCAGATACGAATTGAAGTATATCCGATGGGCTTGAAAATTTCGGGCAATTGTATTGCGCAATATTGCTGCTTGTTGCTGCTTGTTGCCGCGAATTGCTTTATGTAGTCGTGAGGTCATAGTTGACGAGAATTTACTGAAATAGATCAATTTTAGTTGCCCGCATAAGCGTACCTTAAGAAACATTAAAATGAGCTTAGTTCAGGGCAAGCAAACTTTACCTTTAATAAAAATGGCAAATACAGCTCGTGCCACCGTTTGCGCACACCTGCCGCAGAACTCTAACGTGTTTGACATAGTCGTGTAGTTTGTGTCTTCCAATTCGTTTTCCTTCTATTTGTACTTTGTAGTTTGCATTTAATCTTGCAGAGTTTTATGCTAACTCTTGCACCTTCCTTACTAATATTATAAGAGTGTCTGTTTGTCTGTCGGTTACCTATTCAACCGCTGAACCAACTTTGTTGAAATTTATTGTGTGATACTTTGAGTCCCGGGAAAGGACATAGGATACTTTCTATCCCGAAAAAATGTACGGTTTTCGCATGATAAACTAATTTTACCGCAACGGAGCGGCCGTCTTCTAGTTATCCATACTAATATTTTAAATGCGAAAGCGTGATTTCTGTCTGTCTATCCGTCTGTCTGTCCGTCTGTCTGTTACCTTTTCGCGCCCAAACCGCTGAACCGATTTAGCTGAAATTTTGTATGGAGGTACTTACTTAAGTCCTGGGAAAGGACATAGGATATTTTTAACCCGGAAAAATGAACCCGCGCGATAGTCGAATTTCAGCGCAACGGAGTTGCGGGCGTCATCTACCTGTTCATATAAAGTAATAGGTATATTTTCCGCGAAAATGCATGCCTACTTTACTGTTTCGTTTTCACTACGGTAGGAGAGTAAAACCCGTTGTTTTGTCTATATAGTGGAACAAATACATTTAAAATTAATTCTTGCACACGTTGACAATGAAGAACAGTCTGGAGCGTGTTCTTAGCACTGTTTAATGACGCTGGTGCAAAGAAGATTTATACGACTTGCAAATTCTATTGTTATACCTTCGGCATAGGGATGTCACCGTATCTATCGATAAAATGCAAAGAAATAATGAAGACAATAAATGATTTATGAGTTTTGGACAGGAGTTTATGTATTCACTTTTGATAGGCTGCTGCCAAAACAACAATCATTGATCTATAGCTGTTGAATAACTCCTCTAAAACCTTAAAAACCTCTAAAACTCCTTTAGAACTCCTCTAAAACCCTGGAAACCAGGCATCACGTTATTCCGCTCCCCTCCTACTACTAATATTATGCTCCAGATTACTCTGGAGTGTCTGGAAACGCTTTTTTACGTCGTTGGGGGGTGCAACTCTGAGTGATTTTTTAATTTCTCTGTATCATTTATTGGCAAAACACACATAATATGTTGATGTGATCAACGCAATCAGATATTTTATTTATCTGTGTCGTTTATTTTTTCCGCTAACGCAACAAAATTATTTTTAACTGTCTGAGTCGTCATACCCTTGCACTTTAACGATATCTAATTATCTACCCTATGTGTAACGATCTGCTCTAGGGGGTTGTGCAGTGTGGTCTTGGAAATCCCGCACGGCTAGTATTGTAAATTAAACAATGACAAAAATAAACACATTTTTTCATTATTTCCCGATATGAAACATATTAATTATCGATATTGTAGTTCACATCCCTACTCCATTGTGCATGTCGAAGATATATTGCTTTATTCTGTTGGTATGATAAGCTAACAGTTACTTCGAGCGGTATAAACTGCAGTTACTGTTGTAGGGCTAAAATGTACGGTACACTAGTATTTGTTGTCTGTTTGTCTGTCATTGAAATAAAAAATGTATGTTTAGATCAATTTTTAGACTTAAAACTGATATTAAATATTTAGTCTAAACCACATACATAGATAAAGATAGATACCGCATGTGTATGTACTACGCGTGTCATATCGTGTTCCCAAACGACGAGCAATGCTCGTCTTTCGAAAGTTTGTTTTTTAGTCTGCGCTCCACCGTTATCGTCAATCGGAATTAAAAAATGCCTAAATGCCTAATTGTGCCGTATTGAGCTGTAGAAATTCTAATGGAAACGTTGGCCTAGATAATGGACACGTTTCTTATCATCGGTACGTCACAGTAGGTAAGAAAAAAGTGGCACGCTCGTTTTCATACAAATGGAGGGACATGCGGTATCTATCTTGATCTATATCTGTGGTCTAAACTAATATTCTAAAGAGTTCATTTACGGTTACGGTACGGTTCAACTAAATCGAGCCATTTTCGCCCTTAATGACACTGCATTGTATGCAACATTTTAAAATTTGCTTTGGCTCTGCGCTGATGCTGCTATGGGTTCCACATCCAGCCAATAACAATAATAGCTGAGGATTGAAATGTTTGCATTGCTGTACATCCGTCATATTATTATATTTTCGTGCTGTCCAAATTGAACCTTATGTGGACGGCATAAGGTGGAATCTGGCGTGAGAG
Source organism: Plebejus argus (assembly GCA_905404155.3). Taxonomy (NCBI): domain Eukaryota; kingdom Metazoa; phylum Arthropoda; class Insecta; order Lepidoptera; family Lycaenidae; genus Plebejus; species Plebejus argus. Next base: position 3,710,806 of record FR989947.1, on the reverse strand, counting down.
AATAATAGTGTTATAAATTCGAGGGTCCAAGGGTAGGCTTCGTCTGTTATGACATCCGCTAAAAGCCAGTCACGTAGTTTGAGAGTAGACAGTGAAACAGATGAGCAAGTGGATATATCGAAGTCAGAGTAAAATATACTTAAATTGATATTTGATATAAGTACTTCAGAGCGTTCACTGGGGCCGTTTTCCCATACGTTGTCCCCTGTTTCCTCCCTGAATAATGCTGGTAGAGTTATAATTTTTTTTTCTATGACATTCAGACAGACAGACAGACGGACGGACGGACGGACGGACGGACGGACGGACGGACGGACGGACGGACAGACAGACAGACAGACGGACGGACGGACGGACAAACAGACAGAGGTAAGGGTTCCGTTTTTTGCCATTTTGGCTACGGAACCCTAAAAAGATATGAACGAAACCCAAAAAAATGTCAAATTTTTCACTGTTCAAACATCATAATATTATAAACAATCGAGATCACAATATAGATTACTTTACGTGTAAATGTTTTTTTCCTAAATTCCCAGAGTTTATAGAAAAAATTGCAAATAAATTGATACTTAGTTACAATCTGCAAAAATAATATTTTTATTAGTATTAACGAAGAGGATGAGAATATTTTGTGACGTAGGAGAGCCATGCTTCGGCACGAATGGGCCAGCTCGACCGGAGAAATACCACGTAGTCATAGAAAACTGGCGTGAAACAGCGCTTGCGCTGTGTTTCACCGAGTGAGTGAGTTTACCGGAGGCCCAATCCCCTACCCTATTCCCTTCCCTTCCCTTCCCATCCCTACCCTCCCCTATTACCCTATTCCCTCTTAAAAGGCCGGAAACGCACCTGCAGCTCTTCTGATGCTGCGAGTGTCCATGGGCGACGGAGGTTGCTTTTCATCAGGTGACCCGTTTGCTCGTTTGCCCCCTTATTTCATAAAAAAGAGGCTATTTAGTTCTCCTTATATAACGAACTATACCTACTACCAAGTGTACTCTCTATTCATTACCTACTCTCATGTCATGACGTCCTCACTAGTCCTCACATTCTGCACCTAAATTGTAATTTCATTTTGTGCTCGCCACTGATATAATATAGCAATTGTTTTGTGAAGAGACGTGCTTTGGAAATTTTATTTAACAAGATTGTTTTCGGTCCGTTTGCAAAGGATATTGGCTGATTTTTGCCCAACCTAAGCCAAAAAAAGTGTGATGCAGACTGTGCATGTGTCAACTATCTGTAACTACTAACTGTATGTATGTTGTCAACTATTGTAGATACTAAACTACTAATTAAAGTGGCGATGGTTCAACGTTTTTCTTTTTAATTTTAGATAAAAGAAGACAAATTAGTAACAATCTATGAAAATAAGATAAAAGAATATTCTATGTCAGGGGTTTACTTATTCATCATCACGCTTAACTAGAAGACTTTTGATCTTATATTAATTGGGAAACTTGAGTCCCTTTACCCTTAATAGGGTCCTACTTAGATTGACCCTTAAATGCATTTAAAAAATCAGATCAAAATATTCAAAGCCACAAAAAGGTTAAAAGCTAAAATATTCCCTAAAATATTCGAGAAAAGGTTGCTGAGCCCTGCATATTTTAACTGGCTATAAGCTGTGACATGCCGAAGACCGTTTGTCTACTGCCGTCACCGGGACGTCACCAGAGTAGACAGAACCGGAGTACTATTATATATTCTGTGACAGAACTATGGAGTACCTCGACTTCAAAGAAACGGGCGAATATTATTTATTTATTTATATGCGAGTTGTTCTGTCACTTTCAACATGTTTTACAATGCTGAGTAACGCATCAGTACGGCGCGCGCCGGCCGATATGACATACTACGTCAAACGTATAAACGAGATCTCTTCTGAGTCGGCCTACCCGTTAGTTCTGTTTACTCTGACGTCACTGAAAATGAGATTATTTTGGGCCGATGAAATGACATTATATGACCTAGGCCAGGGATGGCGAACCAATGGCACGCTTGCGACCAGTGACGGTAGGCATGTTACATAAAATTTGGATCGCAAAACTAGTCTCGAAATAATTATTTTATCAAAAATGAAGGTCCACCTGAGTAGCTTGATTTCAAAATCGACCATGTCCAACTTTTCAAATTAACGAATTCTTTATATCCTTGGATAGACAGTCAAAACATATTCAACTGAATGTTATCAAAAATGGCCCAATCCTAATAGCTGATTTCATTCAAAACAGTTTTGAAAAACAGTGTTTATTTCAAAACGAGCCAAATCTGCGACTAACTTCATATCAAAATGCGTCAAGTCACCGTGAGCAGAGCCGTGAGCCGATCAGAGCGTTTCTCTGTTCCAAGGTGGACGCCAATCATTTTATCAAACTAAACCAAATCCAATACATGTCGCACCTTTAAAGCAAAACCGTGACTAAACGAAATTATGAAATTTTATAGGGGAGCCAATATTAGAAAATAGTCACTGTTTTTTCTAAATAAAATCTGAGTTCAGGGTTTTTTAAAGTATTTAATGAGTTTCTATGATAGATCTCTGTTTCTATTATGACATGCCATTTAAAAAAAATTGTTTTAATATTTACAGCTTTATTTATTTTGATTTATATTATTATAGTAACACTTTACCATTTTTTTTTTGTTCATTATTGTATCTTACTATGAAATCACAGTGTAACTAATGTTACTAAATAAAAGAACTATAAAAACTTCATAATTTAACAATATTTTAATACAATTAAATTAAAAATCATAAATTGTAAAAAAAAATAAAAAGCCGATGTTGTAATCTTCATTGAATACTCTCCTGTAGGTATGAATTTTAGCAGCTTCAACACCATCATTCAAGCATTTCGTTTGGTAGTCGGTATAAAAATCTGTAATGCTTTTACCCCCATCAATAAATTCACGAGTCGTTTGCTGTCTTAGGTAATGGGATTCTATTCTTGGTATTGAGTCTATATGGTTTTTTATTCCTGTAATAATATCTGACCTTATTTTGTATTGTTTCCCGTGTTTACCCCTTTTTTCTTCTTCAACAGTTCCCGCTTGGTTCTTTTTTGCTATAACAGTTGCAATAGGTCGATTATTAATGGCCAATGTGTTCCTAAAGAAAAGTTTACAGATACGATGCTTAAAATTGTTGATTTCGAATGAAAATGAATGTTTAGGTCCTCTATTACTATTATGAATTTTATATTGATATTTAGGTTTTATAACATCAATACACTTTGCAATATAATCTCTTTGTCTGGATAAATCTCCCATTTTCCAATAATTGTCAAAAATAATTTCTCTGTCTTCCTGTTTGATTATTTCGCTGCACTTTAGTCTACATTTTGCCCCGCATGGTGGTCCTATCTGCTTCTTTGGAATGACTTTTTTAGACTTAGACACAGTTCTATATTGCTGACCACTATTACGAAGTCTTTTAGCATCTTGCCTCATGGATAGCTTTTTAAAACCTTTCCGCCTTCGTTTGATCGGAGTTCTGTTTTCTTCTGGAAGATCCAAATTATTTTCTTCAACTAGTGGCACAGAAATACTACTTTGAGGCGTTGGGCTAAACGATACACGCTGTGGTGGGGTTTCCGGTATGTAATCAGGATCACAATCTGCTTCATCAGGGGAAAAATCCTTACCCGATTCAGACGCACTAGATGAAGATGATGAGGTTGATCTTGTTGATGATGAACTCGAAGATGATGTTGAGCTAGTTGAATAGGATCTTGCTCTACTGCTAGGACCTGGTACAATAACATCTTCTGAAGCTTCTGGAAAACCAGTACCGTTTGTCATTTCGTCATCAATTGGATGAGCATAACATTCAGCTTCCATAGTCTGACTAGCGTAGACTGAGGACAGTGGTAGCGTTTGCTCTTGCAATAAAGAAGGAGATCTACAAGTATCGCTAGTTACCAGGTTTGCATCGCGTGAAAAATTATTATAAAGATCGTCCATGGATATTTGCTTGGGATTTTCTGTGTTTACGAAATGTTTTTTAGACTCCATAGCTTCTATAATGCGTGACAAACGCGGGTTTCGGTAATGTGCCATGACCTGAAGCAAATAGTTTTATTATTTTTATCAATTATTAACATAAAGTTCATTTTAACAGGAATACATTTAGTTACTATTATGTATAACTTTTATTTATGTTAGTAAGTAAAGTGATACTAAAACAAATATGTAATGTAACATTAACAATTTCATACATTATGGAGTCAATTTAAATATTAAATGGAGTTTAAACAAAATGTAATATTTTACTTCTTAAATGTTTATACAAAAGATACCGTGCTTAAAGAAATAAACCGTGACTAACGTAAATATACCACTAGTGTAATTAAGTGTATGATTTAATTTACTCATAACACATGGAAAAACTGTGACTAAAAAAATTGTTACACTCTAGAGATAAACCTTATTGGATTAATCTCTAAAAAAATAAACGCAAACTGTGACTATACAAACTAACATTTCATCAATGAAATTGAATTATAAATTGCGTAATTTCATAACACGAAAATTGCGTCTAAACAAATTGAAACACTTTACCTATTTAAAAAAATCAACAACTTACCTTTTTGTGACTTCGAGCCGTGTTTATCCAAATAATCACACTGTTGTTATAAACTTCCGTCATCACTTTACCACGATCACGTTCTTACTGGTATAGACACAATATTGTATTTATCGACCCGATCATAAGTCGGCTTAGTAACGCTTTGCTTTACCGCTAGATGGCGCAAAACACAAAATTTTGCAGAAACACAAAGTTTATCTTGTAGTTTACATTTATTTCAGATAGATGGCATTGATACCTCAATTAATGAAAATTTTCGTTTAGTAACGGTTTTACTTTTAAGGTGCGATGTGTTTTTTAAAATGAGCCAAATCCACATAAATCCATTGGACTTGGCTTGTTTTGTTACAAAGGAAACAAATCCGGTCGAAATATTAATATTTGAGACAAATCGTTGCGTTTACATAAATCAAATGTTAGACAAGGATATAGTATGAATAATAAAGATCCATACCTACTATCCAAGTGACATGTGGCAAAATTATTGAGCTGATAATAAAAAAAAAAAAAAAACGATTTGTGGCTAATCAACCTGTCTGGACTTGGTCGATTTTGAAATTTAGTTACTCCTCTGCATAGTGTGAATCAAATTAGGCAAATTTTGAAATTCGCACCGAATCACAAAAAACATTGAATGGCACGTTTATGACTTCTTTAGAAACTCTTCCTCAGAAAAGGGCACGTCGATACGAAAAGGTTCGCCATCCCTGACCTAGGCTATAGGTTCATTTTCTACCGACCTATGCCGCAGCTGCTGCCCTGTAGTGGCGTACCCATATGAAACCTAGAAAGAAGCCTATGTCATACAGCGGTATTTTATTGGCCCAAAATAATCTCAGCCGGCAACGCACCTGTAGGCTGCAGTTATGTAGCTCTCCTAATGTTGTGAGTGTCCATGGGCGACGGTAGTTGCTTTCCATCAAGTGACCCGTTTACTCGTTTGCCCACTTATTCCACAAAAACAAAAACTCGTTTTCGGTGACGTCCCGTCGACGGTTGCAGTGGACAAAAGAGTCGTTTTATAACGTCACATGGCGTACGTTCTGAAAAGCCCACAAAAGGAGTCTGTCATAACGAATTTTCACAACTTTACTAGATGACGCCAACTCCGTTGCGCCAATATTCTGAACACATACATTTTTGTGGGTTAAAATATAAAATAAAACGTTTTTATTTCGGCCTATGGACCATACAGCATGACTCGTGAGACATGTTCAATACTCGAGGACGTGATATTTTTATTAGTTGAAAAAAAAATATTTAAAAAAATAATATCAATTATTGATCACTGAGTAAATGTAGCTTAAGGGCCCGGGTTACCCTCGAAATTTTCATACATTCTTAATACCAAAATCATTTTCTCATACGAAAATATTTAAAATGTTTGAGTTATTTTTCAGCTTAAGATAGTAATTACCTAGGGTCCTGAACAATTTTTTTTACAAAATATTTAAATACTAAAAAAAAATTTTTGTGTTTAAATATTTTTTTAGTAAATTTACTACTAAATATTTAAACACCAAAAAATAGACAAAAACACTAAAAAATATATAAATAAATAGTAAATTTACTACAAAATATTTAAACTTTAAAAAATATTTTTTATTATTTAAATATTTTGTAGTAAATTTACTATTTATTTATATATTTTTTAGTGTTTTTGTCTATTTTTTGGTGTTTAAATATTTAGTAGTAAATTTACAAAAAAATATTTAAACACAAAAAATTTTTTTTGATTATTTAAATATTTTGTAAAAAAAATTTGTTCAGGACCCTAGGTAATTACTATCTTAAGCTGAAAAATAACTCAAACATGTTAAATATTTTCGTATGAGACAATGATTTTGGTATTAAGAATGTATGAAAATTTCGAGGGTAACCCGGGCCCTTAACGTTAAATAATTATTTTACCCAACGCATGGACACCACGCGCGGGGGGTAGCGCGCCGGCGCGGGGGGCGCATGGCGCCGCGCGGCCGCATAGTAATTTACTAAGTGTCCAATTATGTTAGTTAACCTTACCCTGGTTATAAAAATTACCCTTACATATTTGAAAGACATAACACGCTGACAATAATTATTTTCTTTACAATAAACAAAAAATATTGCAATAATTTCGCTTCAAAGTGAGGCAGAATAATATTTCATACTGCCATAGTCTCGTTTTCATGTAGGGACATGTCACGGAATCCCGGGGCCCCCTAACATCGAAAGTGGGACGTTAAGGTGACGCCTTGATAATTTGGCTGTAGCGATGTCCATTTTTCTCAGCAATGACTAAAGCTAACAAATTAAAGTTCACTGTCAGTATTCATCATGTCTTTGTCTTTGAATTACCCATAGCATAACACGATTGGTCAACTTTTATAACCCAGAATAATCACCTGAAGATGATTTTTTCGAAACCGGTCGTGATTAAGTGAAATTTGTAAAAATTAATGAATATAGTGGAAAAAGTGCAAGTATTACTGTGTTTTATTTGTGTCTAAAATGAATTTCCACCAAGAACCGACAGGACAATCAATTACATATACAGAATAATCAATCAAAATGACCTCTGTAAAAAAGGGATTCCTATTTTGCCAACAGAGGAGAGTGATATAAGCTTCCAAATTTGTACATAAATTGGTTCTAGCATACACATAGCTGGATATAGGCCTCTCTCAGTGAACGCCAAGATGACCGATCTCCTGCTACTCGCATCCAACATGGACTGCTCTAGCTACGTGAAAAACACACCTACTAACTCCGTTGCTCAAAAATTCGTTTGTCGCGCGGCGTTTTTGCAAGATAATAATTATTTTATGTCCTATCCCAGGACTCGAAAGTATCTGCATACACAATTTCAACAAAATCGGTTTAGGCGTGAAGTGGTAACAGAAAGACAGATAGACATACAGACAGACAGACAGACACACTTTCGCATTTATATTTCGCAATATTAGTATGGATTGTTGATTGATTATTGTTGATTGATTATTATATGGATGACAGACAGACATTTTATTTATAAAATTAGTATGGTATTGACGTGGTCAGGTTGTAGTTTTATAATAATTATTACTTGTTTTATGTAAGATAATGGCTTCGTCGAAAAGATCATATTGGTTCAGAGTATTCATTTTATAATGGACAGCGCTGGACGAATGTGGGTCAGAGATTATATTTAATTTAATTAAAATTGAAAAGAGCTTACATGTATCATGTATGTAAAAGATATTAATGGAAACATAATGTATAAGAATATTTTAAAATTTTATTATTTTCTTGTTTGTTGTTGCCTTTAGTTATTAAATAGACCGAGAGGCAAACTGTACAGTGCCCGAGAAAACTAATTTCGGGCGTAGATAAAACATTATGAAAGTCTTTGACATAGTTTTCGATTTTTATTTACGAGTTCCGGTATCATAAATATAAATAACTATGCACATAAAACATTTTCAATGTCCAACATCTATCCATCCAGTAGCCGCAGTCTACTGTTAAGTGTGCGTAGACGGTACATCCATCCATCCATTTTTGACATGTCAACTGTGCTGTGCATTTTTGACATGTCTGACCTTGCTTTTGTGCAATACTAAATTTACAATGGCTGCGACTATTTTATTTTTATCATCCAATCTAAAATGAGTTTTAAGGCAAATGCAACAATTATGACAGTTGAAGTGTCAAAAATGGATGGATGGACGCACCGTCAATGCACACCGAGCATATTGCAGGCCTGGATGGATGGATGTTGGACAACTTTAGTGCAGCATACGGGTTGCAATTTTGCTGCAAGACATAAATAAATACAATAAATCCAAGTATTTTTCATTAAACTTTTAACGTAGGTGGTTCGGCAACATCTTTCGGACTGAAAACCGGGGATCAGGTGGAATCCGGCACGGACATAAATACTGCGCCAAGTTTGCAACTGATGTGAATTGGGAAGTGCAGCTTAGAGGAGCACACTCATATTCCCTGATCAGGGGTCGGGAACCTTTTTTTACAAAGAAAATGCTGTGATCGAGGATGTGACATATTCGCATCCTTGACTTTTTTTAAATATAATATTGACTTTGTTGTCAATGAAAAAGTCAATAGTAGATTTATTTTCTTAAACTGAATGTATACAATGTGTCCCGATACCGGTGTCCGATCCTTAATATAGGGCACATTTTAACGAAAAATTCGCTGTTAAATTTTTTATATCTCCCTCTGTTGAGAAAACGTTCGAGAACGTAGAAAAACATAGGTAAAGTGAAAAAAGTCTGGATTTTTTTTCGTGTCTTTTTTATTTGCTTTTTGTGAAAAATTTAGCACATTAAACTGGTTATTTTTTATTTTAAAAAGATAGACGAGGTTATTCTCTAACATACATTCCTAATCATCTTAGCTCTAGGTCAGATAGGTTAGAAATTATAACAATTTGAATAGCACCCTTTTCCTTGCAAATCAACCGGGGCAGTAGGAAAAAAATGCATTATAAATTTTAAAGTTAATTTATGACAATTTATCAATAAATTATTTATTGAGACATTATTTGTAGATTTTCTTCTTATAATGCATCTTATCATTCAATGGCCTCGTGGTTAAGAGTTTAGACCAAAGCCTAATATTTTAAAGAAGTTTATATCAAAATATTCAGCTGATTGGAGCTGCAGCCTGCAATGCGGAAATGTTTATGGTCCTGTAGGTACCATAAAAATAGGTGCATTGCAGCTGTAATAAACTTTGATTATTAAGAAAGAACAGTGAATATTTTTGTTTCCTCTAAATGTATGGTTTCTTGAGATTTGCGGACATCGTCTATAATATTATTGTTATTATTATACGTTAGTATAATTATAAAAAAATAAAAGCTTACATAGATTCTAAAATTATATTAAAATTCTTGATTTTATTAAAGTGGTGCCCCATTTATTTGCCTATTTCTTAATAATTTTTTAGTCGCAAAAGGTTGCCTACTCCTGGAATAAGTGTTTCAACGAGGAAATAGCCTGGAAGTTGGAGTGTAAGTTAAAAATTTAATATTTCTTCGACCGCAGCGCGCTTCACAAGATTACGATAGTATAAAACTTCAGCTTCTGTTTAGCAACAGTAGGACAAAGATTTCGAAACTAGGGATAAGATAATATATGACGTATATTTGATAGGAAAATCTTCATGGCCCTAAAATCCTCAAGTGGGGCCATTTGAATAACTGGCTTACAAATTAAAGTATGGATACGATATAATATCATCATTATAATATTTTTGAACTAGTTGATACCCGCAACTGTATTCGCATTAATTCGTTTGTCGCGCGGCAACCGTTCCGGAATAAAAGATATCCTTTTCCCGACAAAAGATTTGTCTGTTCAAATCTCAAAGTATCTCCATACCAAATTTCATCAAAATCGATTCAGTGTTTTAAGCGTAAAGATGTAACAGACAGACATACACACTTTTACAATTATAATATTAGTATGGATAGTGTGATCAGAAGTTCTATATTCGGATTATAGGAACGCGCTTCCAATAAATCCTAGGGGACGTATATTTCCACGTCATCCCCAAAATACGTCAATAGTTTCAGAGTAATTTTACCCCGTGACTTATAATGCTAAAGTCGATATAATTTAAGGTGGCACCAGTGCGAAAGTGTGTCTGTCTGACTGTCTGTCTGTCCGTCTATCCGTCTGTCTATCTGTGTGTATGTCTGTTACCTCTGCACATCCAAACCACTAAACCGATGATAATAATATTATACCTTGAGTCCCGGGACAGGACATATTATGGTACTTTTTATCCCGGAAAAATGTACGGTTACTGCGTGATAGCCGAATTTTGGCGCAACATAGTTGCGGGTGTCATAATATTAATATGTCATAAAATTAAAATTCTCTAAATTTTCAGCAAAACATACAAAATTCCTAAAAAACATTACAGTGTCTTTTTTTGCTAAAAATGGGAGTAAAGCTTTTTGTTTATTCGATTTTTTATTAAAAACATTACCCTGCTTGTGCAGTCTGCAGTCGGTAAAAACAGCATATTATAGTGTATCCAGTTCAAAATTAGATATTCAAATTAGTTCGCAGTGTAAAGCAATTTCCTTCCGGATTCGTTTCATCCGGATTTTCCGGTAAACGGTATTGTAATAACCTTTCAGTTTCATCAGTTTACGCGACTGATGATAAAGGGTTGTGTGTTTGAGTGATAAAATATATGGGGTCATTGTACGACTAATAAGTATATGCAAAGTTGTGTCCATCTATACGTCTATTAGCTATTCAAGTTTAAGCAGCATACCTAATACCCATTTTTTAATGAAATAACAGGGCAAACGAGCAAACGGGTCACCTGATGGAAAGCAACTTCCGTCGCCCATGGACACTCGCAGCATCAGAAGAGCTGCAGGTTCGTTGCCGGCCTTGGGCATCTGGTAAACTCACTCACTGGGCGAAACACAGCGCAGGCGCTGTTTCACGCCGGTTTTCTGTGAGCCCGTGGTACTTCTCCGGTCGAGCCGGCCCATTCGTGCCGAAGCATGTATAGGTCGGGTATATGGACATGGAGATAATGCAGGAGACGGTATAGGATTACATATTACGTAACAGTTTTGATTGTGGAAAACTGTACGGTTCCCGTGCGATAAACGAAGTTTGGCGCAACGGTGTTGCGAGGATCATCTGGTAAAAAATAAATTTCATTTGTTAGCTACATTGAAAACGCAGCGGTGTATTGCGGTGTGCCCTGACCATTATACGTCTGAAGCATGCGCTTGACATTGATGGATTAAAATTATCGATCACCCTACCCTGGCGGTTGAGAGGGCCAAAAGTCGTCTGAAATAACATACCTGTTTGGCCTGCCTTGAAATTTTGAGGGATAAGTAAGTGACCTAATCAGTGATAGGAGCGATAGGTCACTTGTTATTTTTCTTAAGGACGCTATTACAAATATCAGCGATTTTCCGGTACCCTATTGTTTCAAATGAAAGATAATATATTCATCTCCACGACTGTACCATAAAAATTCTATAGCCGCATACAAAATTTTCACATAAAATACGTTTTAACCATCACAATAATCGCAAAATATGAAAAAAATGGGGTCTGGTTAGGTAATAAATATACAAAAAAATTGTTGCTTATTTAGTCCTCTATAAAGTCTGCTAAAAATTTTATATAAAAATAAACAACTTTTCCAGTTATAAGAAAAATAATAAAATTTCTCAAATTTTTTCATACATTTTCGCCATATGAAGAACGCGGCGAGCGTCGTAACCGCCACTGTACAAGGCGCGCTAATATGAATCTTATTTTAATGTTATTAACGTCGATATTCGTACTGACAGACATCCGACCTGCTAATTTTTTTGTTATAGCGACCTTAAAGAATCTGATTGTTATATTAATCCCTACTACTGACACAATTGAGAATCGAACCAACTCGATTTGATTCTCGATCGGGAGAGCCCAAAGACTAGCGAGGTCTTTGGGTCGAGGAGACGGACTTTAGTGCAGGATTGTAACAAATTTGTTACAAACGAAACCACATTGTCCCGTTACGTTGCGTTGTGAAAACGCAACGGAATATATTCTGCGTTGTTCCGACGCACGATAACACAGACGCAAGTGCACGACGGCTGCGTAGAGCATTACATTCACAATTCCGCTTCGTCATCTGCCTGTCATTACGTCATGCGTCAAACTAACGTTTATCAATATCTGCACCGCCCCTAGCTGACCCGTTTTCTTTATCGCTTCTTTAAAGAATCGCCTATCAAAATGTTTGGAATGGACATGACATGAATCGGATGTCGACTTCATATTATCGAATGTCAATTCCGTACATTTTTTATTGGCGATTCTATAAAAAAAGGATAAAGAAAACATGTTGGCTAGGAGCAGCTGCAGCAGCTCTATTGTTACATGACAATATTTAAGGGAACGTTATTATAAAACTGTAAGATTAGATACACAATTTAAACTCGTACATTTCAATTTGTAATTATGTAAAAGCCCTCATCGTTGCGACTTCGCTCTTATTTGATAAGCTTGACGTTTAATCAACACGATATCGATTTTGATTCGAGTCTGTTTCACATAACGACCATAATCGAAGCTGAATCAAATCGACATCGAATCGTAAATCAGTAATCACATTGAGACAATGGAATACGCTAAATCAGGTTATTGTTATTTTAACAGGCGATTGTTATTCGAATTGAATGGATTAATATTACTATTGAATTGGAAAATATAAACAGAGAAGCTTGGCGTGCCTTGGTGCGCCCCACAGAAATAATATCAAGATAGAACGGCTAAGCGGGTTGAGTACGCGTGTTTCAAATTTGCACAAGTGGGTTAATTTTAAGTCAATTCATACATTTTGGTCAGCAATTCTAGAAAGAAGACGTCTTGGGTATTTATCGACGGACCAAAACTGTCAGGTGTCGACCCTAATCCTGACTCAGGTGAAATTATATTTGGGACCTAAAACATAATATATTTTATTATATTAAGTGACAAAGAAATGTGACAAAGATAAAAATATGTGGCAATATTAATTATACGAGTCCATACTAATCATCGATTTATATGTCAGGATATGCCTACGAGAACATTAATTTGCTAATAGGTTTTTCATACAAGGAAATAGAGAGCCATCTATGAAAAATCGATTGAACTACGTAGTGCGACACAATATTCGGCCGCGTGCGAATGCTGTTTTACCGACGAACCCCGCGTTCCACCTGGCGTTGAAAACGATCAAAACGCTGAAAATGCCACCTATTTTTAGCGTTTTCATCGTTTTCAACGCCAAGTGGAACGTAGGGGTTGCATCATTACTCGGTAAAACAGTAGCCATGGCGGATGATGGCGGACATCGGTAGTAAAATTATAAATTAATTATTTCTTTACATAAGCAAACAGTTTGTGATACTTACCGATGATAAAATAATCCATGTGCTTTTTTAACTTTTTTAATATAATTTTTGCAGCCTTTTACTACACAATTAGGCATTTTTATGGCACTGTAAGGCATACGATGACCCACCTGATTTGTTCTGCGGACCACAGACGACTAACGCCCGAACCCAATATTCGATCCTTATGCATAGATTGAACTCAATCTCGGATCGATCCCAATCCTTAGATCGATCTCCAATCCACGTTTCAATAATAAAAATTGAAATCTGCAATCTTTTTTCTGGCCGGATTGCCTGCGATCTTTTCCCTCTGTCCAGGGGTACGATAGACTCGATCGAAACCTTATGTGAATAATAGAAAATAAAAAAATATTGATTTCGAGTCGACAACATATATCCGCAAAATTCGGATTTAGGAGTATTTCGTTAAATTCTAATGGCACTGACAATTGACAAACAAACTTCACGCGCTATCTTGCTACAAGCTGACAGTTGACACATGCCATTGCTCATTTTCTACCTGCCGGCAGCGGGCAGTCATCATGGCGCACCGAGCGCACCCTTTTTTAGGGTTCCGTAGCCAAAATGGCAAAAAAGGAACCCTTATAGATTCGTCATGTCTGTCTGTCTGTCTGTCCGTCCGTCCGTATGTCACAGCCACTTTTCTCCGAAACTATTAGAGCTAGATTATTGAAACTTGGTAAGTAGATGTATTCTGTGAACCGCATTAAGATTTTGATGCAAAAATGGAAAAATTATTAAAAATTTTAGGGGTGTAGGTACAACTGAAACAAAAAAATTTTTTTTCATCTAACCTATGCGTGTGGGGTATCTATAGATAGGTCTCTAAAAATCATATTGAGGTTTCTTATATCATTTTTTTCCAACCTGAATAGTTTGCGAGAGAGACTCTTCCAAAGTGGGAAAATGTGTCCCCCCCCCCTCTAATTTCTAAAGTAGGGGCATGATAATTCTAAAAAAAATATATGATGTAGATTACTATAAAAACTACCAACGAAAATTGGTTTGAACGAGATCTAGCCAGTAGTTTTTTTTATACGTCATAAAAATGGTAAACCTTAATCAAAATTTCATTAAATCGACTGAAACATAAAATAAATCAAAAACCTTTTAATTTCATAAAAATAAACCTTATTGCTGCTGCGGAACCCTTCATGGGCGAGTCCAACTCGCACTTGGCCGCTTTTTTGTTGCTTGTCCAATACTGGTAATTATAACTAATAAAAAATAATCGGTCAAGTACGAGTCGGACTCGCGCACGATCAGTATGAGATCCTCAAAATCACTACTATCACTGCTTGAGAGTATAGACAAATCCATATTTTAAACAGTAAAACCGAGAAATTCCTAAGATTGCAGATTTGGATCATAAAACCGATCGAAAGAAACGTCAAAATTGTGAGATAGGTTATGAATACACTCGAACTGTCATTTTCAAACGGAGGGCTATCCGAAATCATAGAGCGAACCTCCCATGGATGGCTTGCAACCACAGATTGTAATTTCAATCTGTGGATACATTATTGGCACACTCAAACACAAATATGGATTGAAATATCGATCTTGGATTGGTAAAAACGGATTAGGATCGTATATTGGGTTCGGCCGTAAGTCACGTAGGAGTCAAACGGAGCGTTTTGACTCCTACGAATCGGCATCATTGCAACGCGCGATTGACCCGGTCATTAGTAATATATAAGTCTATGATACTAATATTATAACGTGAAAGTGTGTCTGTCGACTGTCATTTAGTATGGTAGCAGTTTCGGCACTGTCTTTTATATTTTCATAGACACACAGTGTACGAGTAGGCAGACTCAGAAGAGATCTCGTTTATACGTTTGACGTCTGTCATATTGGCCGGCGCGCGCCGTACTAATGCGTTACCCAGCATTGTGAAACATGTTGAAATTGACACTCACCGTGCTCACGCGGCACGCCAAGATTAATAGTCAATTCAGAAGTTCAGATTAATAGTTTTGTCTACGCTGTTCCCAGTATGTCAAAACAACGTTTTGTTGTATCCATATTAATATTTTAAATGCAAAAGTGTGTCTGTCTGCCTGTCTGACTCACGCACAAACTTTTGAACCGATTTTGTTGAAATTTGATACGGAGATACTTTGGGTCCCGGGAAGAAATATCTTAGGATACTTTTTATCCCAGAAAAAATGCACGGTTCCCGCTTGATAAATGAATTTAGGCGCAACGGAGTTGCGGGCGTCATCTAGTCATCAATAAAACTTCTAACTCCCTTTTGACAGTCGGTTAACAATTCAGTCGGTTAAAAATAAAGAGGCAATTCATCACACGCGGCCAAATTTGCTAGAATTTTCTTACCAACTTTTCGCCGTATCAGATTACCTAAAAGCCTTTTTTAGTAAGTGTCCTTCATATCACTTACATTGTGTGTCTTGCCCACTCAATCATACGAAAATATTAGCTCTCGTCCTGACTACCGGGACTTATATTTTATCGAAAATGATATTGTGAGCTTTCGCCTGCGGTTTCGTTTGAGGACTAGGTTTATTAATTTTTATTTTACCATTTATTTCAGGCATCTAGGCTTGCCTTTGGCATTATCCGAGGACTGACTTTAGCCTGCGGCTTTGTCCGAGAAGTGTAGATTTAGCTAGCCGCTTATTTTTTGCGGCCAAATATTCCATGTGCATGTACTTGCCATCATAATAATATTACCTACTAAATTATGTAGATGTCATGCAAATTCTCCGAAAACTTCAAAAAAAAAAAAAACTTAACATTATTGGTTCAGCTATACCTAAGGGTCAATTCAAACCGCAACGCGACGCGTAGATGCATTTCTAAATTTGTATGGATTTGACAGATTCGCAAGACGTCTCACGCTGACGACGTCTGTCAAATCCATAAAAATTTAGGTCGCGTCGCGTCGCGCCTTGCCTCATCGCGTTGCGGTCTGAATTGACCTAACTGGTAACAGTGACAGACAGGTCTACCTGTATACCGAAGACATAATAATATGTCTTTTGTAGACATATTATTATGTAGTACTAGCTGTCCCGGTGAACTTCGTGTCACTTTAAAACCTTCCCTGGACTTCTACGAATATTTAAAGACTAAAATCAGTCCAATCCGCTCAGCCGTTTTCTAGTTTTAGCGCGACTAACACATTTGAAATCCATTTTTATATATCTATGTATATAAAACTCAAAGGTGACTGACTGACATGGTGATCTATCAACGCACAGCCCAAACCACTGGACGGATCGGGCTGGCAGGTAGACGTTAGGATGTAGATTTTGATGAATTCCCACCCCAAGGGTTCAAATAGGTGAAGAAAGTTTGTATACTTCTTAACGCGAGCGAAGCCGCGGGCAAAAGCTCGTAAGATAATATAGTTTATAAGTTTACGTTAACGTGTATATTATACACGTTGACGTAAAATTGTTACAAAAGTCTCACGTAATTTATGAACGCTTTACTTAATACTCGTACTCCTCCAAGTACCTTGACGTAAAATTATTATTATTTTTATAATCACCTGGGCGCACAATTTGCGTACTTCAACCCTTTTCCCGTAAAATAACGTAAGGGCAAATGTTACAATAAGTTATAACCCTTATTTCTAAAAACGTTTAAATTTAGCACCCCTCTTAATATTAATTAAATACCTTATTAAAGGATAATATTAATGAAAAGCAAAACCTTTAATTGCGTAATAATTTTGCTTCAAAGGTTTGATGAGTTTGTATCCTAAGTTATTAACGTCCAAGTTATTTTATAATTACTATTTACTAGATGAAGCCCGATACTTCGTTGCGCCAAAAGTCGTTTATCACCAGTGCCGTAAATAGGGCGGTGCCACCGGTGCCCAGACACAGGGCGTAGACTCTGGGGGGCCGCAACAATGGCCACACCAGGCAGACTCTTATTTTTTCGGTTTGCCCCCGATAAGTTCCCGCTGCGCCCCAGATATATTTCTCATTGTAGTAAAAAATATCCACAGCTGAACATATAACCTCCTCCTTTTTGGAAGTCAGTTAACAAACAAGTGTGCAGTTATAAAAGCTCGCACAGGGCGCAAGAAAGGCTATTTACGGCACTGTTTATCACGCGGGAACCGTAAATTTTTCTAGGCTGAAAAATATTCTTTGTCCATTCCCGAAACCTAAAGTATTGCCATACTAAATTTCAGAAAAATTAGTTGAGCGGTTTGGGCGTGAAAAGGTAACAAACAAACGGACTTTTTTTTACTGATTGATGTAGCAGTTGTAAAGCCATGTTATTACTTATTAATAAATAATAAGTAATTTATTAAAACGCCTTCCAGATGGTCAGTAGAATAGGAAGTAGACCGAAGAATAGAAGAATAGAAGTTAGAGTGAAGACTACGATTAGGACTACTTGCAGCCTTGACTTGAAGTGGCAGCAATGGATGAGGGCTGCCCAAGATGCCAGAATGCCAAGAGAAGAAGAGGACTTCAAAGGCAACTTATAAAGGGTATGACAGCTGCGTTTCATTGTAAAACAAGTAGAAAATGACTCTTAAAAACAACGGCAACACTCCGGCAGTGCCGGCTGAAATAATAACGAAGCGACAGAACAACATATATTTTAGATATATAAGATTCCAGTATGTTGGTGACTGGCTGGACAGAATGAGTGTTTATACTTTTTTACTGTTCTGTGCATCTCATTTTTGTATCTTTACATGAATTGTAGTATGTTGGTCGTCGTTAGCGTTGCAGTTTGTCGTGTTTTATTTAGTAGCATTATTAATTATCCTCATATTTTTAAAACTCCGATTACGACGTCCAATTCCAATAGCAGACTGAAGAACAGACTTTCGAAAGACGAGCATTGCTCGTCGTTTGGGAACGCGACATGGTACGCGAAGTACATACTCATACGGTATCTATGATCTTGATCTATGTCTGTGGTCTTACGAGTTTTCGATGTTAGAATAACAGTATTTCAAAGTTACATTTACATAATATGTAAATCAAAGTATATTATTATTATTAAAAGATAAGTACACATATATTGTAATAATATGTATGTGTATCTTTGATTAAATTAATGTACAAACTAATCCGACTTAGTAAGTTTATCTCCGCGAATCTAGAATGTTCTCAAGCTGAAATATTATGAGAGAAAATAATGAGATGATTCATCTTACACACTTAAGCTTCCTTTGTACTGGCGCGCTCGAAAGTGGAAGAAAAGTTTTAATACTCTGAAACGGACAGGGTAATTTGAAAATGTAATAAGAAAGTAACTTTTTATTAACTGACTTCAAAAAGATGGTTATCAATTCGACGGGTATGTATAATATTTCCAGAACTGTCCAGCTTTCGTACAATAAGTTGGTCTATATCAGCGTTTGAACAAATTATGTGCATTTCAAAAGTGTGTAATAATTATGTGTATGTATGTTTTTTGTTTGTGTTCCCTTATCTCCAGAACTAGTTTCAAGTCCTATTTAAATTATTATTTTATTACCTTTAAACGTATATCCGATAGATTTTAGCAACATTTTGCACATATTTAAACGTACAAACAAAGTATCTTCATAGTTCATACTAAATTTCCGCAAAATCGGTTCAGCGGCTTGGGCGTAAAGAGGTAACAGACAGACACACTTTCGCATTTATAATAATATTATTAGTATAGATTGAATATATTGTATTCTTCCCGGAAGTTTATAAAATGACTTTGCACATTAAAACTATTCCAAAGCACTTTCGTACATCGCTGTACTGACGTCAATCTATTGTATATTTTTACAGTTCTCCCCCATAGACCATTTGTCACTGACAAGTTCAAGGTTAGAAGACGCCATGGTGATGGGAACCCGCTTATGTAACACTTTCGTACTTCCAAACTATAATAAAATATTGAGTTTTGAAACTTGTATAAAATATGGCTTTGAGTCAGTTAACCCTTGTGTGGGGTTGGAAATTTTAGGTACATGAATGGTATGGTGTGGTCCCGTAAACCCCAAATATCTTTATAACGGTAAAAGCAATTATTGTAATTTTTGACTAAGCAGCTTTATTGCGTTCGTTTCCTATCGCTATCCATCGAATATTACACAGAATAAATCTCCCGATAAATCAATAAACTGTCTATAGCCCAAATTCATTTGATAACTTCTTACCCCCGCATCAGCATAAATACTTTCCTACGAGGCGCCGAATATATGAATTATTCAGCATCGTAGGGTTAGGACTTCATTTTGCCGAGATTGGTCGGTTTTAGGATAAATATGTTCCTTTCTTTACCCTCTAAAGGTATACAAGATGCAGATCTTTTTAGAATTTCTCTTGAATCCTTTCATTATGTTCTTGAAATACTCATGTAAATTTTAAACTATCTCATTTTGTATTCTTTATAACTTCTTATAAGTTCTTAGTTTAGTTTTGAGTTGTTAGAAGCAGAAATTCTGTTGCTAAAATATGGTCGCTATTTTGTTGTTTTGAAATTCGTTTGTTCGCAGGAAAAAAAATGTTATAGGAACAAAAATCATTGACAAGTATATTTTTAGCGGGACTAGGGAGAGTATATTTTGGCTTCCTGCACATAAAAAGAGTCTGGTATAGAATATAACAGGGTGTAACTAAGTGATAATACTTTAGGGTGTGTCCCTTATATAGAGTTCACTGTGAAAGTAGCAGCGCTGAAAGAGGATTTTTTTTGTAATTTGTATGGGCAAGCGCCCCAGTGTCGTGAGTTTGCCCATGCAAAAGTAAAATACAATTTGGCTTACTATACATAAAATTATTTTAGTACGACATTTTGTTTTCTGTATTCTCTTAGAGTAAGCATCAGACAAATATCCGATATTTGTCTGATGAGGTATTTCGCTGGGTATGGGGATACTTTGAGTCATGGGAAAGGACATAGGATACTTTTCATCCCGGAAAAATGTACGGTTCCCGCGCGATAAACCAATTTTGGCGCAATGGAGTTACGGGCGTCATAGTATGTATTAAGTATACAGGGTGTAACCGTGTAACAAAATAGGGTTGTTGAGGAAGTGATTATGAGGAAGAGGAGGAGGAAGAGGAGGAGGAAGAGGAATTTTCACGCGCAAATTTAGAGGATGCGGATGAGGAAGAGGATATTTTTTGAGGAAGAGGATGCGGATGAGGAAGCGGAAGAGGAAGCGGATGAGGAAGAGGATGATAAGAAATCACAAATATCTACTAGCGGACCCAACCCAAAAGTCTTTGTCCTGTCTGTACATAACTAGGTACATACATTACACAAAAATCGGCCAAGTGCGAATCGGACTCGCGCACGAAGGGTTCCGTACCGGTATAGAGCGAAAGTAGACAAGAAATTGTTTTTTTTAATAAATAAGGGGGCAAATGAGCAAACGGGTCACCTGATGGTAAGCAACTACCGTCGCCCATGGACACTCGCAACATCAGAAGAGTTGCAGGTGCGTTACCGGCCTTTTAAGAGGGAAGAAAAAAAAAACAAAAAAAAAAAAAGAAATTGTGATTTTTGTATGGGAGCCCCCCTTAAATATTTACCATATATTTTCAGTATATGTTGTTATAGCGGCAACAGATATACACATTACACAATCTGTGAAAATTTCAGAAGTCTAGCTATAGCGGTTCTTGAGTTACAGCCTGGAGACAGACAGACAGACGGACGGACAGACGGACAGACAACGAAGTCTTAGTAATAGGGTCCCGTTTTTACCCTTTGGGTACGGAACCCTAGAAATTAATTAAAAGGACATTGTCCAGTGGACCAAACTATGAATCTAAACCATTCTCAAAACACACACAATAAAGAATCATCTAAATCGGTCCAGCAATTAAGGAGTATTTCAGTAACATACACATTACCTACACAACACACGCACACAAAAAAAAGATGAGTGAATGATACAATAATTCTCTGGCTCTGGCGAGTGCGTTGCCATGATTGGATACGCGACGCGCATGTGCAGTGAAATTCCTCATAAATTCCTCTTAAATTTTGAGGAAGCGATAGCGGAAGAGGATTTTTTTATTTTTATTTATAAGGATGCGGTAACGGAAGAGGAACCCAAAATATTGCGGAACTTCCTCATTACGAGGAAGCGGAAGAGGAATCCTCAGCAACCCTATAACAAAACTATGTATAATAAATAAATAAACGTTTATTTAGTAATCTGGACATTACGCAAAGTTCTGTACATTTAAAATTAAAAACACCACACAATACAAGTAATATGATAGTGAACAGACTAGTAATACTTTAGAGTGTGTACGTGTTCCTTTGTCGCATAGCGACATCTATTAGGCGATTTTTTAACTTTTACGCCTAACAGATTTAGAGCTGAAGATAACTCGAAATGAGGTCAGTAGCGCCATCTCTTGGATAATGGTGCAACTACTACAGTTTTATCGATATCCTTTTTATGCTATATTTTCCCCTTTTATTTAATTATTTCCGGATTAAATAAAAGGATTGATTATTTTCAATAACATCTGAAGTTATTTTCTTAAAACATATAATATTACATTAACTCGGAGTAAACTTAGACTTTATATCTTTATTCCTTTAACACTTATTAACTGGCAACATTAAAAAAAATATGTCGTCCCGGAACTATAAAAGCCGGGCGACATCTTGTAAAAATCCTTTTTATTTCACTTCAAAATCATCCCCAATATTGGTGAGTGTTATAATATGTTATGTGTCGTGTTTGTAGAATTTTTCTAGTTATTTGTCGTTTAATTCATTTTACTATTTAACTGTAATTCTGCATTTTGTTTTTGTTTTTATTGTGGCGAAAATCAAGTATTTTGTCTAAATTGTAAATTTCTTTGTCTTTTGTGACAGGCCACGTGTTCACTTTCTTTTACTTGTTTTATTTGATTCTATTTTAAAATATTAAACATGCAAACTAAATTTTCGTTCGTGTAGAGAGTTCACTGTAAAAGTAGCAGCGCTGAAAGACCAACATTTTTTTTTCACTTTTGTATGAAAAACAATTTTGGTCTTTCAGCGCTGCTTCTTTCACAGTAAACTCTCTACAAGGAACACGTACACACCCTAAGGTATTATCACTTAGTTTGGTTACACCCTGTATAAATTTCGAGAATAGTATCAACTCTTATGTGTGTTCTTTTGTACCACTTATGTCTTAGGGTTAACATTTTTTCCATATTCATAGCACGCAAAATATTCTCCACAGAAATCGTATCTGGGCTTTTTTAATCCTTTGTTTGCTCTTTAGAAATTCTCGTGAGCACGAATACGTTTTAATTAAAAATACTTGGAAAGGAAATTTTCAACAAAAAATATTTTTTTGCGAGACAAGAGGCGAAAATGCACTAAATATAGCTTGCGCGGATGACAGATTATTTATTTTTATTTATTTTTATTTATTTGTTTAAATCAGGCATCTATAGGCCCCCTATTATTATAGGCCCCTTATTATTATAGGCCTCTGTGATTCAGTGGATTAAAGGGTGGCTCTTGATTTGGAGGTCGTAGGTGCGATTTCCGCGTTGGAAACATGTTATTTCCAAGTTTGGTTAGGAGTTAGGACAATGCAGGCTGCCCCCGTAGACAAGTGGCAAAACGCTAACGTTAACGCTAACGCTATCGCTATAAAATAGTATGGATTTGACATTTGTATTCGCTAGCGAAGCGATGACTTATGTCAAATCGCATACATTTTGTAAGGTTAGCGTTAGCGTTTTGCCACTTGTCTATGGGGGCAGATCACCTGATTGTCTGACAAGTAAGAGGACCCATGCCCATGCGTAGGATGGGCATGTAATATCGGTTCTCTCATCGGTTGTGGATTATAAGAGTAAAAAGAATAGAGAGTGCTTTTGTATACTTGCGCACATACTTGGGCACACAGTCTAACTGCCGAACTCAGAGACGAATATTATCCACTTAAAACTGTACTAATTAAATGATTGATTTTGACATAAGTCTAAACACACTGGGCCGAAGTTACGCCGGCGTAAATTCCGCCGCAAATGTCAAACGCATACAAAATACTGACGGAACGCAACGGAATAGTATGTCATCCCTCGCGTTCCGTCCGTATTTTGTATGCGTTTGAAACGCGGAGGAATTTACGCCTGCGTAACTTCAGCCCAGTGTGTTTAGACACTAAGCCCCATAAGTTATCTGTCAAACACTTAATTAAATTAATATTAAACATCATTAAATGTCTCTGAGTGCGGCCGTAAGCTTTCTTGTAACTTCTTCAATGTACTATCGAGGAAATTTATTCTTAGGCAGTTGACAGACCAACATCATTTGGTCGGATCTCATCAATTCAATGTTAGCTGTGATCTGTCAGTTAGCTTTGACGTAACGCGACTAAACTACTTAGGTCCTCCGTCTGCCCAGGAATCAACTTCTCTGATAGTAGCTGTCAGCTAAATACATAATAATATTATATTATAGTATATTTCACTTACGTTAGGTTAGTCTATCTTAAAACCTAGGCTTTTATTATGTTCTAGAACACTCTAGAAGCTGCTCACAAAATCTGGCGCGGTGCTAAATATTGAAGTAATTTTGCGAGCTGAAAATTTTATGAACATACATATTACATATTCAGAAAATCGCTGAGTCGTTCGCTCAATTTTAGAAAATATTTTTACTCTGAAATGTAGAGCTAAACAACTGGTAGACACATCTTCAAAGTGCTGTCCATCCATATACCTACTATTATTATTATAAATGCAAAAGTGTGTCTTTCTATCTGTATGTCTGTTACCTCTTCACACCCAAACCACTGAACCAATTTTGATGAAACTACTTTTTCGAATATTTTATAATATTAGTCTGGATATTCTATTTCTTAAATATTTTTTATCACGGGCTTTGAGCATCAATCAATCAATCAAGAAATTTCGTAACGAAAATAAATTTAGCACTCCATTAAAAAACCTGATAGACGTACGAACTTAAAGTACGCGGGTTTTAAGTTCGCGAACTTACTCGGCTCGCGTCGGTGACACACGAGAATCGCTTGCACTGGATTACCATGATGCCCCCAGGCTTGCGGCTCGCGGCTCTTTGCTGACACACAGGCGATTAAGATCGTCGAGTCATAAGTCAGCGTACTTATTCGCGTGTCTGTCACTCCCCGTCGTTTCAGTTTGGCAAACTCCAGCATATGGTACTATCTGTGTGTACGACTAGTTGCTAACTGCAATAACTTTACCGCGGCAGTCTCCGAGTGCCACAATTAGTTTTAATTCAATATTAAAAACATAAAGTGCGTATCTAATATTCTTAGTTCTGCGGCACTTCAGCGTGTATTCGGAACGGCATGTTTAAAATTTTATGTAAGGATTTAGCAGGAGGGCCTTATCGCACTAAAACGTGAGCCATACACACGTAAATAATACACAACTTGTTTAAGCCTAAGGTTTTTGGAGTAAAAATTGAAGAAAAAAATATATTTCCTTCGATTTGTTACTGTAAAAAAGATAATGTTTGCTGTGATAAATCGTGGAAATATAATATAATTTTGTAAGGATCCGTGCCTCCGAAAATTTCACACAGTTCCCTATAATGCGTATTTACAACCTATTTAATTATTTAACTCAACAGCTACA
This sequence comes from Plebejus argus, assembly GCA_905404155.3. NCBI lineage: Eukaryota > Metazoa > Arthropoda > Insecta > Lepidoptera > Lycaenidae > Plebejus > Plebejus argus. The sequence goes on along the minus strand of FR989947.1, from coordinate 3,685,716 downwards.
CTCTATTTATACTAAAATAAACTTGATAGAAAAAAAATTAGAGAATTTTTTTTCAATATTATTACAATATTATTGAAAAAAAATCCTCAAAATTATAATTCTTCGAAATATCAAGTGTCTACATAATTCTAATTTAAGCACAACTTAAAAATAATTGTTTTGGATAAATGAAACAAAAATTTCCCTTCGAGGTGCTCTAGCAATTAATTATATTAAAAGTTAATTTGAGTTTAACAAAAAGTAACACGAACGCAATTTCGCAAGACTTCATTATGTGGCGAACTAATTATAAAAGTTCGTTACGCCATTTGTAACTTAGCGTGAGGCCACGATCGTTGCGTTGCGTTGGGACGGAAAAACGCATTGCAATACCACTAGATGATGCCCGTAACTCCGTCGTGCCAAAATTCGTTTATCGCGCAGGAACCGTATATTTTAAGGGGTGAAAAGTATTCTATGTCCTTCTCCGGGACTCAAATTATCTCCATATCAAATTTCACAAAATTTAATTGAGCGGTTTGGGCATGAAGAGATAACAGACAGTCAGACATACCGACAGATACACTTTCGCATTTATAATATTAGTATAGTATGCCCATACTTATACTAGTATGGATATTCTTGTATTGACGAATCTTGTCCGTACTATTCATATACCCCCTGTCGAAAAACTTGCTATTATATTTCATCGTTTCCTATACAAACCGCGATTGACAATGAAATGACAGAATTTGTCACCTATATGCGGACTAGACCCAAGCGCAGGGACACACATGACAGGAAAAGCACCCCTCATTGTATGCCACATTTTATCGTTGTTACGTCGCGTCAACACGATAAAAGACGCTGACAGCATAGCGCATAATTAACTCTCAGGGTCAATTTAGACCGCAACGCGACGCGTAGATGCATTTCTAAATTTGCATGGATTTGATAGACTTCAATTGCGTGACGTCATGCAAGTCTGTCAATTCAATACTTTAGAAATGCATAGATTATGCGTCGCGTTGCGTTCTGAATTGATCCTCTTACTTAATTTACTGGCGATCCCTCAAAACACCAAGTCCGACGACGCAACTCGTCGATGTGACACATGACAGCGTCGTTGTGACGACGCACCGCGCCGCAACGTATCACTGTGGCTTCGTTTTTCAGGTATTCGCTTTTTACAACGACTTGATGACAATCTAACCTTATATCATTCAAATATTATAAGCCTTATGTCATGAGAGGTAGGAGGTAATTTTTAATTTCCAGAGTTGCCCACTAGTGGCTTAAGTACTTGTTGCTCTTACAAGTTGACAATTTTTTCTTAAGAATAATTTGAACTTGTACAGAAAATGTCATTAATGTTCGATAGATCGTTGCGACTTCTTATGGCCTCCAATTTCGAAGAGGCAGTACCTATCTCAAAGAGGTTTTATACATAGAATACCAAATTGCGGCCAAATGTACGGTCACTGTGCGATAGACGATTTACTGCACAACTGATTGTGTAGTACATTTATTATAACCGTAAAATTTTCCGGGATAATAGCTATCCTATGTCCTTTCCTGGCTCTTAAAGTATCTTCAAATAAATCGGTTCAGTGGTTTAAGTATTAAGTAGGTAATAAAATTACTCGTTTTCAAATTAATATTAACAGTAAGGATGAGCCGAAAGTGGCCGAAACCGTAGAGAAACCTTATAACTCACACTATAATTACATAGATTAGTACAACACAATTTTATGTAGTTATTAATCCAGGGTAAACACGTGTGGTACAAAATAAGGGACAACTTAATGACCCAAATACGACGTTTTGACGTTACTATGAATAATTCATGATCTAATGCTTCTTACTAAAGGTTTGTAAACACTTTACTTGATTATTTATGTAACCCCGAACCATTTTAATATTTATGTTTTCAAATTTTAGGATTACAATACACAAATCTCTTTGTTAGCAAACCTTTAAGGGTTTAAAGTTTCGTATGTTTAAATCTAATGTAATGCAAACAAAACTTTGAAGACTAAATTAATTGTTGTTGTATTTATTTGGCGTGAGTTCTGATATTTTATCCAGTATGCCAGTTTTGAGTTGAGTTTGAGTTTGAGAACACTTGAAGATGTGACCGCTCTCTGTCTGATAGGTCCCTTAGGTGGCACATCAATACAATATGACGTGGGATACAATATGACGTCACGAGCACTGGCCAATACACTGGGTTATATTTCGGAACATACTTGAAATAAATACAAATTGAACTGTAGTGTATTTGACATTAAAATCTAAGGTCATAATATTATATTTTCTAGCATACTTCCTTTGACGGTTTAAAACATAACGATCATGTTTAAGTTTTTATAAATCCCAGGAATTTCCTCTAAGAATACTCCAATAAAAATAAATAAATAAATATGAAACAAAAGGCACTTTATCACAAATCATAATCATCGTGGTATAAAACAAAACATGCGGAGCGATCTATAGATCGCCTGTGATCTATAGATCGGTTAAAATTATCGATCGTGCGTCAGAGCGTTATGTAAACCAACAGGTTCAAGATTATCTTTAGATATCTTTAATTCTTTCTCAGTAACTTTTTTACTTTTTTCTTTGCGATTATAGTCGTAGAGGTTAGTAATCGTCGCACTCAGAGTGAAACATTAATTACATTAAGGGCCTGTTTCACCACTGTCTGTGGAGAATAGGCTATTCACAACTTTTTTGACAGATTCTCTATACTTCATCTGTCAAGTAATGTGATGAATAGCTTATCAGGAAGTGGTGAAACAGGCCCTTATTGTAATTCATTCAAAACGTTAACATAAGCCCTATACATTATCTGTCAACACTTCATTAAATTGAAGATTAATCAATAGCTTTGTCCACATTGTGCCTTTTTTTTGTGCAACAAGGGCATGCGTTATAGCGCAGTCAACAGCGAAGGTGTAGCATGCCCGTGACGCGCGTCAAAATCCACCCGCGTTGAAAGAAAAGTGTCATAGCGCGCGCTACGATTTCAACGCGCGTTACATGCATGCCTCACGTTCGCTGTTGACAGCGCTATAAGGCATGCCCTTGATGAACAGAAAAAGGCACAATGTGGACAAAGCTAATAATCATAATTAAATGTGTGAGTACGGTGGCGGTAAGACACATTTTCGCCGTGACGATGCAATGAATTGTGATGCGATGCATTTTTAGACAGAGCCATGATTGAATGCTGAACTTTTTAACGGACTTAAAAAAGAGGTTATCAATTCCGTATGTAAGTATGTAATATTTCCAGAACAGCCCAGTTTTCGTATAATATTATGTTAGTCTATATATCAGCGTCTGAACAAACGTGCCAAATTTCAAAATTATATGTAAGTTTATATGTGTGTATTCGCATATCTCCGGAACTACGAGACCGATTTAAGTAATTCTCTTTTTGTTGTACAAGGCATTGTTCAACATAAGTAATACTGCAAGATTCGTCAAAATCATAATATCTACAACTACTGCATTTGAGACAGGTAGTTTTAAAGCACGTTTATTTTTTTAAATATTATGTTTAAACAGCAGAATATATGAATTGAATTTAGATTATTCAGAAAACTTACATGACAGATAAAGACCTTTAATAGTTAAAAGCTGCTATACCTTTTTTAGTAAGAGCTTTCATAGTTTGAATTGCTTTTTATTCAACAAACGCTTTCACAAACATTTTTATGCATAAGCCAAGTGAAATAAAAGCTGCGGCAGCTTTCGTATCTCTCTTGAGCTTTTTCAGTTAAAAGTTCGTTTTCAACACTTTCGCTTAATTATTACATTTTTCCAGTTACAAGGTTTTAATTTTGTTGGAGGTTTCATAACTTGGTTATCTATTATATTTCGAAAGGGGATTCATTCTATGGTTCAAAACACGATTTTTTTTCTGATTTGAGTAAAATCTTGATTTTAATAATTGACTTTTCAGTTATAATATGTTACGAAATGCTTATGCCAATAAAACACTTTGCACCACAGGAGTGCCGAAAACGAAATATTTACTTCATCATCTACGCTACAGACAGAGTAGACACAAATAAGGAGTATCACGACTTCAAACAAACGGGCAAATATACGCGAGTTGGGCGTGACTGTCAATTTGAACATGTTTCACAATGCTGAGTAAGAGCCAGTCCGCACGGTGCGTTGCGTCGACGCAGCGCTGCCGTTGCGTTGTTTTACATACAAATAACCAAGGTGTTCACACGGCGCGCTGCGTCGTGACAGCACTCAGCAGCGCGCAACGCAGACGTCATGACGGACAGCAGCCCCCGAGACGAAGCGGGAGGGGGTGTTGACGTTAAGGGTTGATTCAGACCGCAACGCGACGCGTAGATGCATTCTGTCAAATCAAAAGTTGCGGTTTGAATTGACCCTGACTGCTTCGTAATAACGCTACGAGTTACGACGATGCAGTGCACCTTGGTTATTTTGTATGTAAAACAACGCAACGGCAGCGCTGCGTCGACGCAACGCTGACGCAACGTGCCGTGTGGACTAGCTCTTGGCAGTATACTGCGTGACTGGTGAGACATGTTCAATACTTGAGGACGTGATATTTGACTATTATATTAGTTGGAAAAAAAATAATATAAAAAAATAATATCAATTGATCACTGAGTAAATGTAGCTTAAAGTTAAATAATTATTTACCCAACGCATGGACACCGCGAGAGGGAGGGGTAGTTGTGTGGTGTTTCTTTGGTAGCGCACGCCTCTGCACCGGCCGCATAGTATGCCTACTTGCCTAGCCGCGTAATTTACTTAGTATCCATGATTCATTAATTTTTGGGAAATTCAAAAAAAAATTAAGAACCTAATTTTATTACATATTTATAATGAGAATCGAGTACTGAATACTCTCCTTAAATATCGGTATTGACTCACCAGTCATGCTGTATTGTGGCATTAGTACGTCGCGCGCCGGCTGATATTATGACATACTGATGTGTACTGATATGACATACTGTATACTGATATGTCAAACGAATCTATAAACGAGATCTCTTTTGAGTTGGCCTACTCGTTAGTTTTACTCTCTGAGCTACTTCGGCGGACTACTCCGTCCAACGAAATTTCGATCGTCACGACGTGTCGCCATTTAAAAATGCACAACGCCGTTATATACGTACCTTAATTATATTTCAAATATCGGATAGTGCCATCAATGGAGTAACGACAATATTAATCCAACATAGTGGATATGGATTATGGAGTATTTCTGTAGTGGGTGTCTTTACGGGGAATTCTATTTACAGACGCCTCTGTACACAATCATTAATCTATGTCGCGTACACTGGATCACAGTATACTTATCATACAGTAGAGTAATTTAGGAGTCTTTGAAGTGTTTGCTTTGCTCAATACAGAGATTTCGAGTTATTAAAAATCATGCTAATGTATGCTTTGTGTGAATATTATCATCTTTAGCTTATCATAATATTCAATATTATTTATTGTTTTTTGCTATACAAAATCATAGTTATCATCCAGATGACGACCCGAGGCACATCAGTTAATACATATTTTTACATTTTATATGAAATTTTGTACATCTATTTGCCATTTGGGCTTGTGACAGTCGTGTTCAGAAAGAAACTTCCTCAACACATAGAGTAGAGACAATATTTCAAGGGTGCGATGTAAAATCATTTTGGTATTCCATTCTACCTAAAATACATGTGAGTGTATCTGTATGTGATGTGGTGGTATCCCCACTCCACAGTGCCTCAAACCTGTAGGCCTACTACGAAATCGTTTTGAGACTCAAACAATCGAATGAGAATGCCGCGTCCAGAGGGTGTAGTGCGAGTTTTATTCGATCATACGCATCGAGCACGTTAACGCGAATTTGTATGGGATCAAAGCGGTATCCACGTTAGCCAGTAGATGGCGCTGCTTTGATCCCATACAAATTCGCGTTAACGCGCTCGATGCGTATGATCGAATAAAACTCGCACTAATCCCTCTGCTCTAGCAACGTCATTTCACGTTTGTTGGAGCAGGACGCGGCATTCTCGTACGATTGTTTGAGTCTCAAAACGGTTTCGTGGTACGGCCATTGCGTCGCGCTATCGAAGTCCTGAGAACGGCAAGACATAAATAAAGGCCGACCAATAAAATGAAAAACCTCGCCATATTGCGGAAATCTATTGGAACTAATTTCTTCAACTGGCAACAATATATTTTAAGAGATGCTCATGAGATGTCATAATAATGTCATTTTTCAAAGTGTGTTCTCGATCGTGCGTGATATATTTCTTGGAAAACTGAGTTATTTAAGCGTTAAAATGCCGAAAACTATTTAAAGCCAGTTATATAACACCTAAAAATAATGAAAGAAGAATGAGTCAGAATTCAGAGATGAGATATTATGACATTGAACCACTACAATCTGACCACGAAGATCATGAATTATTAATATAACTTGAATATAAATTGAATAAAAGCTAATAATGAAAGTATAAAGTTGTATTTTTTAAACTGCCTAATGCTATAGTTTTACTATTAAGGGAGTTTATTTCGTGATATTTTAAAACTATACATAAATGCTATGCTTTTGTCAAATTATTTCTGCAATATTCTATATTATTAAAATATGTCTAAATTATTAAATTGAACACCAGCTAAAAATCGTACGCTAGCCAATTCGTAAGTGTATGACTGTACTATTTGTTGCCATATTCATAGTTCATTTAGCGCCCTCAGCGCAGGTTTTTTATATTTCTGGTCAGGCTTTACAACGTCTGAAATAACGTCATGGCTTCGGCATGACCTAGCATGCTCGGTCGGAAGATCTTCTTTTACGGCCACCACGCATATCCCCACATTAGTGTGAAGACGGTCTTCTATAAATATAATATGTTATTTATGTTATGGTACCTACACATAGATAGCTCATTTTCCTCATACTCGTGAAAAACTCAGGAAAGGGCTTTAATGTTTATTACCTACTGTTTACAATTTGATTTGAACAGTGTCTTACTCACACACGATATGTGTGAGAGAGAAATCAAACTCTGATTTTTAGAAACTTTTGTTTCAAAAAATATTTTAATCACAAACCTATTTGACCGAAATAGTTTTATTTCCATTTCTGTGTGTGCACGAGTCCGGTCAGGGTGCTTAGCTAACATGTTTTCTTTATCGATTATTTAAAGAATCGTCGATTAAAGTGTCTAGAATTGACATGACATGAGTTATAGGATGTCGACTTTATTTTATTATTATCGAACGCTACATTAGCGTATTAAAATGGGTGCTTTTAGAATTTTCCATATGTATCATATTTTAAACAGATTTTAGTATACCCAATAATACCTTTACATAGCAATATATTAAGATCTATCCCTCTTTTCTATGATAGGCATATTCGATATAGATAAAATTAGATATATCTTGCTCTCACTTTGAGTGCCTCTAAAAATAGGGTGATATTTAGAGCGTTGTAAATATCATCTGCAGGCTTAGCATGACAACATATTGTTTTGACGTGGGAGAGCCATGCTTCGGCACGAATGGGCCGGCTCGACCGGAGAAATACCACGTCCTCACAGAAAACCGGCGTGAAACAGCGCTTGCGCTGTGTTTCGCCCAGTGAGTGAGTTTACCGGAGGCCCAATCCCCTACTCTATTCCCTTCCCTTCCCATTCCTACCCTCCCCTATTACCCTATTCCCTCTTAAAAGGCCGGCAACGCACCTGCAGCTCTTCTGATGCTGCGAGTGTCCATGGGCGACTTAAGTTTCTTTCCATCAGTCACCTGTCCCGTTTGCTCGTTTGCCCCCTTATTTCATAAAAAAAACATACGAAACGGGAAAGAATGAACATACGGACAGATTTTAGTGACGTCATAGTGGCGGATTTCCTAGAAAGCCGTAGAAAGAAACCGTTTCAATGGTGACCATGATAAGCCTGCTGATAATGTAAAGGTAACGTGGCGTAACTCGTAAGTTTCATTTTACTTTCAACTACAAAACAATGGTGGCATGGGTCGCTATAGACTAGCTAGAATATAAAGCCTAGGTCATAAAGTGACATTTTGTTTGAATTTTTGTCGCTCGCGGTCGCTTGCCGCGTTAATCAGAACGCGAACGGTTCCTAGAATTTCTAAGTGCAATGTCATCCACAGATGACGGTTATCTCAATAATTCTGAACCTCGATTATGTTGTTTTAATGCAGCTTCAGTCGAATCCGGATATTGAGTATCCGGAATCCGGTTAAATAATAATCGGGTTAAATAAACTTCATAAACGTCAAATAAACTTCAAACTACTTTTGACCAATCGTTTGACGTCGAATAGAGAATGTTACGCAAAGATGAGAGCAGAGGGTGCTACTGGCACAAACAGTAAATAATCCGACCAAAATCCGACATGTTGCACACGTCATATATCAGAATATTGTCAGAAACGCTGTCAAACTCCGAACAAAACTTTTTGTTTACTGTCTGTGCTGGTGCTGCCGCTAGCGTGAAAACATTGTAGTAATATTTCTTAATGATAATATTATATCTTGATGATTTAGTTGTTTTACATCGAAATCAAAACCAAATTCCATGAAAATATACATACATAGTAATTTAAAGCGAATGAATACTAAAATCATTGTTACTTTTTCGCTCGTTCACAAAGGGTTGGGGCCAATTAACTGTTCGCGCGAAGTCATGGTACACCAATTACAAAGGGCCTAATTCTCATATTAATTAATGAGCGTGCCGAGAGCGTCCGTGGCCTTGTGGGTAGATTTTTAGTACGCCCTTGAGGAGTGCAAGTTCGATCTCGGGTTTCCAGACCTCAAGTACACAATGCGGACGCTCGTATGGTGAAAGAAAACATCGTGAGGAAACCAGCACATGTTTGGTCTTGACGTATCAGACGTTCATTCCTTTGGACTAGGCCGACTATGTTGCGAGGATGCCGCACATGCTTGGGTAACCAACATTAAAACTTTAAAGTCTTGTCCCAGGCACTATTTTAACACTTAATTAAATCATCTACAACGGATGCAAAGGTCTTGTTTTTGATTCTCGAACCTTGATTGTCGATTCTCGAATGTCTTAAGCCGGCCTCGTACATACGTTTTCCGTAGTCGGAAATCCGAATGCATAGACTGGGATGGGAATCAAAAGAATATACACTAACTTCGCACACGTTCGTTTTTCTCCATACGGAACGAATTGCGCACGTGCATTTCGTAGAGCAAGCCAGCGCGTTCGTGCGTGGAAAAAACGATCGTGGCGCTCACGTCTCACGGAATTCCCAATACGAAAAACTAATTCGGAAATCGTATACGGAATCGGGAATACTTAAATATCTACCCTGTTACGACGAAACGCTGTATCCTGTAACACGTCAACTTTAAAAAATTGAGTTAATTTTTTTTTTAACTTAAGCACGTTACCAAATTTTATCCAGTATAGATAGGTACGTGGTTTCTATATGAGTTGATTACTTATAATACTTATTTCCAAATTTTCATTAGAACATTATTTTATCGTATGTTTTTTAATTATCTTAAAATACTACACAAACATATTATGGCAGTATAAAATATTAAGAGGCAAATTCAGCTTGCAGCGTTTTGCAAAAATAAAAATAAGTTCAAACTTGGGTGATTGTTATCCTACTACGGGTACAAAACGCTACAATATTTAATATTTTTGCAAAACGCTGTAAGCCTGGCTTACAGTGTTTTGCAGAAATATTTTATCCACATTTTGGGTTACACTTACAGCAAGATGATACAATATGGAATATTTCGTTTATAGACTTGTCCTCAATTTTTTGGGTTCAATCATTATACAAAGCTTACATCAAGTAGATAAATTTAGACTACATTATTACAAAACGATGTAACCCGGGCTGCATTGTTTTGTCGTAACAGGGTTGTTGTGTATCGCACCAGCCATATTCATATATATTTTTTATTAAATAAGGGGGGTAAACGAGCAAACGGGTCACCTGATGGTAAGCAACTACCGTCGCCATGGACACTCGCAACATCAGAAGAGCTACAGGTGCGTTGCCGGCCTTTTAAGAGGGAATACGCTCTTTTCTTGAAGGTTTGCAGGTCGTATAGGTCCGGAAATACTGCTGGTGACAGTTCGTTCCAGAGTTTTACAGTGCGTGGCAAAAAGTTACGCGAAAAACGACTGTGGAAAACTGCCACTCATCAAGGTGATGAGGATGGTATGTTTTTCGCGAATGGGATGATGGCGAAAAGTTGCAGGTGGTATGATTCCGAACAATTCCTCAGAGCACTCCCCGTAATACAACCGATAGAGGATGCAGAGTGAAGCTACATCTCGGCGTAATTCCAAGGGGTCCAAGCTGTTCGAAACACTATGGCAGTCAACAATACGAGCGGTCCTTCGTTGGATACGATCAACATGTTGTATTCAGTTCGATATCTTGCGTTCGAATCGCATTCGACGCACGAGAATCAGGCACTTGGTACGTCCGTTAACCGTGTTAATTCCAATGACTTTGCTACGTCATCCTCATTGTTAGACATCAACATCAGTTGCCGGAATTTACGCACGATCATTTCGCATATTTCATCCCAATAAAACTACCCATTCGTAATAAATAACAATGTTATTGACAATAGGGAATCGTCAGAGCAGAAGGACGCTACTGACACATACAGTAAATAATCTGACCAAAATCTATCTTTAATAAGTAATAATATCCATGGACGCTTCACACCACGTCGGTCTGGCCCCGTGGTAAGTACCTGAAGGACTTGTGTTACAGGTACCAGACAACAGAAATAATATATTTAATACTTTTATACTATACATATAGTTATTTAAGATTTATAATAAAAATCATACACATATTTAATACACACATCCAGACCCGAGAATATTGAAAACTTTTTGTTCCGTCGGCGGGATTCGAACCCGCGACCCCCGGCTTGAGCGCACTCAACCAATTGAGCCACAGAGGTCGTCACCATCATCTGTCTATTAAGTGTTACCTCTTCACGCTCAAACCACTAAACCGATTTTGCAGATTGGTATGGAGAATTACTTTGAGTCCCAGACAAGAATTTATAGGATATTTTTTATTTCGGAAAAATGTACGGTCCCTGCGTGAAAAATTAATTTTGACGCAATCGAGTTGCAGGTTATCTAGTAGACGAATATGATGTAGCCCCTGCTAACTCAACCTGCTAATGCTAACTAACCCTGTTAACTAACTTTCACAATAAACTCTACTTAATCATACACACCCTAAAGTGTTATCCCTTTGTTTTATTACACCTTGTAATGTGGGATGCCTATTGTAAACAACAACGCTTTAGCTTATCCATTATACAACGGGTTAATTTCCTGCGAACGCGGCGACTTCCGATATCTTGAGCGAATCAATATTAGTACACTCGACAGTGTATTTCTAGTGCACAGTTTTTGTGAGATTTTGATCGGATTTTCAATAAAATAAACAATTGGATAATTGTCTGAAAAACAAAACAAAAATAAGTGCTATATACCCCGCGTTCCATTTAATGTTAAAAACGATGAAAACGCTCAAAATGGGAGGCATTTTGAGCGTTTTGAGCGATTTCAACATGAAATGGATTATGGAACGCGGGGTTGGTCATTGGTGAATAGGGAATATCACACAAAGGCTTATAGCATTATACCAGGTTTAATGCTCTAAGCACAAAGGTTGGACCAGAGCTAGCACATACAGTGAACAATCCCACCGAAACCCGACATGCTGCACACGTCATAACTCATATCGGAATATTGACAGAAACACTGTCAAACGTCGAACAAAACTTTTTGTTTGCTCCCCATACAAAAGTGAAAAATAAAGATCTTTCAGCGCTGCTACTTTTACAGTTAACTCTCTACGAGGAACACATATACAGTACATACCCTAAAGTATTATCACTTTGTTTTTTTATACCCTGTATTCTTATGTCCTATTGATGAACTCCTGCTCGTCAGCCTACTTCTTGCATCGTAGGCTGATTTCTCGTATCATAGGCTAAGTTTTAGCATCGTAGGCAAACTTTTTGTATCGAAGGCTAAATTCCTGCCTCCTAAGCTAATTTCTAACATCGTAGAATAATATTAAACATTGGTAGGCTGATTTCTAGCATTCTAAGAAATTTTTCTTGCATCGTAAGCTATTTTTCTGCATCGTCATCAATTATCTCGTATCATAAACTAATTTTCTCGTCCGACTATACGTGTAAAGTGTCACGTGGCAGGTGATTGATGGCTGGTGATCCGGTTACAAATGGTGATCAGCTCTAAATACGTCCTGACCCATCTGCGCCAGGCTAAGGTTAATTGAAGACGTGAGTGGTAGGACCTGGTACGTAACATTTAAAAATGCGTTTTTTTCATGAATGGAGGTAAGTTAGAAGATTTGTTCCAATTATAAGGGTAAAATACTTATTTTTTCTGTTTGTAATATAATTATTATAACATAAGGACAATTACTTAATTGTCCTTATGTTGAGCGTTTTGATCGTTTTTAACATCAAATGGAACGCGGGATGGTGGATTCTAGCGTGGACGATAAACATTATAATTTTACTAGATGACGCCCGCAACTCCGTTGCGTCAAAACTCGTTTATCGCGCGGGAACCGTACATTTTCCGAGACAAAAAGTATCCTATGTTCTTTCCCGGGACGTAAAGTATCTCCATGCCAAGTTTCAGTAAAATTGGTTCAGCGGTTTTTTTTAATGTAATTCGGGGCCGTCTATGGGCTATTCGCCCATATCCTTTTTTTGCTCTCTTTTTATATTAGTTTTTCGCACCAAGGATAATTATTGAAATAATATTATTAATGTAATTCTGCCCCTCTTACTAAGAGTGCAATAAGTAGGTTTTGACTACTTTCGAGATATTGGCGGTTAAAGATTTAATTTTTGTTTTGTGTGTATCTTCGTAACTATGAAAGCTATCGATTTGAAACTTTTACTAAACGACAGATAAAATAATACTTAATTTTATGTAGTGTATTATATTTGTGCATAAGCTTATATATACATTAAAAAAAGCAATAATGTATTTATCATTAAGACTTATGTATTGTTTTGATATAGCATTCCTAATCATAACTGCAATAACTACCCTACTTATTGCAGTTTTTCTTAGTAAACCGACATATTGCTCTTTTGTGTGGCATAAACTATACGATGCCCTATAGTTTCTTCCAACCATATGTGCAATAACTATCCTAGTTATTGCGGTTTTTCTTAGTAAAATATTTTAATTAGTTGTAAGACGGAGATGGTACATTACAAGAACATAATAAGTTTATATGAAAATATATTAAAACAAAGTTATTTGGTTTAAAAATATTTATTTATAAAGTTCAATTACAATATGAAATTGTAAAAATCTAAACAAATGTTTATCTGTATTATATAATATATTAAACAAATGTTAGGTACTACTTTCAACAATTAATAAAATCAAGACATAGGAACTATTCAGTTTCAGCCCCCGGGGCAGGGTGGGCTGACAGGATACGGCAATAAGCGAAGTTTAAAATAAGAACATAAACTATATATATTGTATTGTACTAAGTCCACGTGATTCGTGGATCATCATAGTGCAATACGTAGTTTATGTTCTTAATTCCAATTTCGGCTGTTTCCTGTCGACCCACCCTGCCCCGGGGCAGTGCAGATGCCGAAAACGATATAAGTACTTACGTACTTACTTAACCAAATACAAATTTGTTGCGTAAGAAATATTTAATAATAAGTTATTTACTTATATTGCAGAACATATTAAAACCTAAAAAAACCTCCTTAAAATAAAATCAATAAAAATGTTTTTTTTCTTCCTAATAATTTCAACAGTTACATAATCAAAATATCACAACTTAGAATCTTTGTATTTACATAATTTAATAGTAATAACAAACTAAACAATATTTTAGAATACTTTTCCATTGAATAAAATCAAAAACATTAACACTTAATCTAATATTATGGCACATTATGAGATCATTCTTTAAATCAGTCTTATTTCAATTAGAGTAACGTAGATAGCAACTTAAAAAGCAGTTTATAATTTTAATTATTAATCTATGTTTGACACTTGCGAAGATTCTGGTAAGTTTAACCAAAAATTCCTTCTCGTCTCTGGCATCAGAGGCAACAATTCTGATATTATTCTTTCTTTTCGATCTTTTGTTATACCTCTGAATACAGTTTTATTTTTTATCTGGAAATTTTTTATTTTTTATAATTTTCATTTGTAAGAAATCTAATTCTTTTATTAAAGGTTAAGTAAGTACGTAAATACTTATATCGTTTTCGGCATCTGCACTGCCCCGGGGCAGGGTGGGTCGACAGGATACGGAAACAGCCGAAATTGGAATTAAGAACATAAACTACGTATTGCACTATGATGATCCACGAATCACGTGGACTTAGTACAATACAATATATATAGTTTATGTTCTTATTTTAAACTTCGCTTATTGCCGTATCCTGTCAGCCCACCCTGCCCCGGGGCAGTGCAGATGCCGAAAACGATATTAAAAAAATTAAAGATTGGTCTCTTAATGTACCTTTTTAATAGATATTATATACTTTATATAAGGAAAGAGATAAACATTTTGTAAAAGAGAAGATATAGAAGAGAAGTTTTTTATTTTTAAATGTTTTTTCTATTATTAGGTGAAACTGAATAGTTCCTATGTCTTGATTTTATTAATTGTTGAAAGTAGTACCTAACATTTGTTTAATATATTATATAATACAGATAAACATTTGTTTAGATTTTTACAATTTCATATTATAATTGAACTTTATAAATAAATATTTTTATACCAAATAACTTTGTTTTAATATATTTTCATATAAACTTAGTATGTTCTTGTAATGTACCATCTCCGTCTTACAACTAATTAAAATATTTTACTAAGAAAAACCGCAATAACTAGGATAGTTATTGCACATATGGTTGGAAGAAACTATAGGGCATCGTATAGTTTGTGCCACACAAAAGAGCAATATGTCGGTTTACTAAGAAAAACTGCAATAAGTAGGGTAGTTATTTAAAATATAGCACTTAAAATTTATAAAACGTACTAGTCATGAGTGCAATAACTGGACTTCTTGCGGTTATTTTATGTAATATTACAAAATATCAAAGCTATCTAAGTCATAACTCAGGATATTTCGGTTATGATTAGCTACTTGCAAATCGTAGTATTAGATATTGCAGTTATAATAAACAACAGAACTGAAACTACTGAAGATACAAAAAAGTCGTCTAAGGAGAAAATATAGAGCTCATTTTCCTGATTACGGATATGTACTTAAGTCAATTTGCCCAAAAACTCGACTTATTGCACTCTTAGTAAGGGGGGCAGAATTGTAGTCCGTCACGCCATGGACTTTTTTTTAATTAATATACATACTTAATATAAATATTGTATAAAATATAATATAATAGAACATGTTATATACATATTATTACTTATAATTATGTCATAACAATATAATATATGTCGCAGTCATCTAGTTCAATCTGCGGTTCGATTGAATGACTAGCGCATTCATTGAATGACTCCATTCAATTGAATGACTCGGCCGAACGTTGATTGAACAATCGTCACTCAACGTTCAACTATTAAATAAAAAATAGCAAAAATTGCTTAAATTGCATATTTAATTTTAACAACATAAAATTATGTTTTACCGCATGCAGTGCAATGCCAAAAAATAAGCAAAAGTTTATAAGTGTTCATGTGGTCGATAATTTGACGTCTTAGAAGACTAGAATTTTGTTTGGGTGAAGAAATACAATGAATTAAATAAAAATTCCAAATTAAAACACCGTTACTTTAAATTTTGGACGTACATCCTGTTACAATATTTTGTACAACTTTAGCATACTACTTTGTAATGTTAGTATAATATTTTACTGTTTTGAAGCGCGCCAATGGTTCAATATCCCTGGAACATGTGCTGGAAGGATTTATTGCAGTTTCTGTTTCTCTTAAATATAATTTGACGATGAATTTATGTTTTATTGAAATGTGGTCATAAAAGTATGTATATAATAAATAATAATATATTATACATGTATTCCATAGTAGAACGCCTCCGTGGTCCAGTGGTCTAGAGCATCGCTCTTGACTCGGAGGTCATGGGTTTGATTCCCGCGTTGGAAACATGTTATTTCCAAGTTACGGACGGACGGACGGACGGACAGACGGACAGACGGACAGACCGACAGACAGACAGACAGACAGATAGACAGATAGACAGACAGACAGACAGACAGACAGACATGACGAATCTGTAAGGGTTCCTTTTTTGCCATTTTGGCTACGGAACCCTAAAAAGGATAAAATATACTTTTTATCCCTGAAAATGTAATTTTTTTCGCGCTAGACGGCAGCACTTGCACAGACAGTAGACAAAAAGTTTAGTTTAAAGTTTGACAACGTGTGCAACATGTCGGATTTTGGACGGACTGTCTTACCGTATGTGCTAGTAGCGCCCTCGGCTCTGCGTAATATTTATTATGAAATAGCAAATCCTAGGTTTTTTTTGTGAGAAGAATGGCAGAATGTTTTCAGTCTTACATGGTTTCTACTTTAAAAATACAACGGAGGAAAATTGGAATATTTGAACTGAAATACCAGGCAAGCAGAGGCGGGGCGGTGATAAAATCAAAATGCGTTGAGTTTATGTCGACATAAAGTCTAGTTGAAAGGCGTTTGCGGCGGCTGTCCTTCGCTACCAGGAGAACATAAAAGCTGGATGCTACTTATTGCTCATACCACAGAATAAATAATAGTACTCCGTACTCATACACTCCTACATTATTCTATAGACATTAGACATACGTATATATGCTTGTTATTTTTAAAAAAGTTTTTACACGTTACCTAATAATAATACGGGTGCCCTAGAACAAATTTTTTTGTGATTACTAACAAGCTAATTTTTGCGAGTAGCTACATTTTGATAAGACGAACAACATTTTTTTTTCGAAAAATCTCGAAATTGGTAGCTAACAGAGATAAGGATTTCATACTTTGACTTGATGGTCCTAAAATATGGATTAATTTATTTGTCGGACAAGGTTACTGTTAAATTAAATAACTATTAACCTACCAATATACAAAAATCAGCTGGTTAGGGTTCCGTTTTAGGGTTCTGTAAACAACAAAACTTGGTTGACTACTGTACCCTAATTAGCTTGTTAGTAATCACAAAAAATTTGTTCTAGGGCACCCTGACTATAATTGTTATATGTAAGTATAGTTTTTGTAAATTATTTTGTTCAATTGAATGCACCGTTTTCGAGATACTTTTACGAGAGCACTTTAAAAATAAGATAATGAAGTCGAAAATCTCTGAAGAAAACTGGCTCTTATCTCGAAAACGATCAACCAGTTGAAAAAATAATGAAAAGTTTGTGAAACTGAAACACCCCCAGTAGGTTTTTAAGGCATGGTGGACATGGTGTTTTGTATTCTAGAAAAAAGATACTTAAAAAAAATTATTGCGATCAATTTTTTTTAGAAAGCTCTACATGGACTACTGGGGGTGTATTTTCTTTTAAGATTCCCCCATTTTTCTTAAATTTTATTTTATTGTTTTTACTATAAGAAATAAGGTAAAAAATAAACAAAGTTATTCAAATCTAATTTTATTTCACTTCTTCAGGGTTCTACATAAGAAAGTACAACGAGACATTTCATGGACTTCTCTACTATGTTACAATATATCATACATAATAATATAATATTATCATAAAACACACATACTATAGTAAAAGCAAAATTTGAAAAACCGGCCAAGTGCGTGTCGGGCCACGCGCAATGTAGGGTTCCGTAGCACCGCTAGTTTTTGAAAATTTTTGTATGGTCAATGAATGTACATTTATAACATGTTTTACACTACTAATAACATCATCTCAAAGGAATTTGAACGAAAAGTTCCTTTATACTTCGCCGAATACATTTTTTTTAGTTGATCGACTATTACTCAATAACTTCTGAAGTCAACTTAGCCGTGATAGTTTTCCTTTTAAATTCAGCATATTTCCTACTCCCGTGAATTTTTTCACATTTCCAGAAGCAACCGTTTAGCTGGTAGAAGGGGGGGACACTGGACTCTAACGATTTTTTCCACTTTAAAACTTAATATTTCACAAATGGATCCCTAAACCGGAAAATGATATATCAATACTCATAATATTTTTAAAAAACCTATCCAACGACATTCCACACGATGGGGTGGGCGCGAAAAAAAAATTCATCCCCGCTTGATGTGTAGGGGAGGTACCATAAAAAAAATATTTTTTAAATATTTTATATACCATTTTGTCGGCATTATTAATATGTATATTCATGTCAAATCACAGCTTTGTAGGTCCTATAGTCTCTGAGCAAAACCGCGGACGGACAGACAGACAGACGGACAGACGGACGGACAGACCGAAACTATAAGGGTTCCTTGTTGACTACGGAACCCTAAAAATAATTATTAAAGTGCAAAATAGAGTGGACACACGAAATTTTGAGCGATTTTATTTTACTGTGTAATAGATCGATATATTTACTTGAAAAATTAATATCTTTGTTTTTTTTTTATGTAGCTTTTAAGTAAATTTTTAAATTCCGTTTTGCTTTTATCTATAGTCTGTGCTAGCTTTATGTTGTTTTTATAATTATAAATATCTTAATACATAATATGGCAATGACAAGAAAATGACGACATAAATATTATCCATTCAAGATAATGAAAATAAAATTAAACATGTTCAATAAATGCATAAAAATGTAAGTAATGATATATTTTATCTACACTGACAATGTATCTCAAACTTTTGCGTGAACATATTATTTACATTTTATTACAATTTAACAGAGATGGGTGATAGTTACATTTCTGGAGCAAAAGTTGAGAAACATTGGTACTACGAATAATAAATACTAAAGAAACTTGGTCACCAAATGTTTTTACATATTGAGACAACTGTTGTCATATTTTAGTATATAGTTTAGTTAGTTTTAGTATAAAGAGAGAGTAAGTATTTCGTTGTCATTGCTATATTTTAGTGCGCGTAAGAGAGAACTAAAATTGAACTAGATAATATGAGAGTTAGGTCCTCTAAGTATTTATTATTCGTAGTATTTGTATTTAAATTTTACTACTGCGGATTGCGACACTTTAGATGGCACTATAATATTTGTCTCTGACTTATGAAAATGATCTTTATGACAATAGCATAAAGGCCATGACATAAAAGGCCCCTCTTCACGCTGGCCCATGGTGGAAAACTACGATTGACACCATGAACGCGAAGCTTTCAGCAAAATCATAGACAATCATAGTCGAATATGCTCCACTAGGTAAATGGCTTGCCAATCGGCCAACGTGAAGTGGTTGATTATACTGAATTTAAATTTTAAATTTGGAACGTGACATCAAAGTATAATTTTAAATTCAATGAATAGTAGAACGATCTCGAAATGAGAACATTTTGAATGAAGAATATTTTGAATGAGAAATATTTCGAATAAGGAACATTTTTAAACCAACGGAGAAATATTTTGAATAAGGAACATTTTGAAAAAAACATTTTGAAGTTTCCACCGGTAGTGCCCGTAAAGCTATGTCCACACAAGATCACAATCTATATGGATAGAAACTACACCGAAGAATTTATATTTATTTAGTACAACATCAAAACTGTCAAATTATGTTCCAAGCGTAGTTTCCCCACACAGTACCTGCTGTAACTTATCTATACTATACAATAAATATCTGTATAATTATATGTACAATTTGTTGTGTTTTGTATACGCAATATTATAGTATACGCAAAATTGATAAAAATATTTTCTAAATTGCTGTCGCGAGTAATGTGATATTTTTATAATATTAACTCGTAATAACTGTCATTATAAAAATATAATATTTTGTTTACACAGTTAAGTATGCAAATTCAAGCAATAGGTACTTATGCTAAACAAACCAAAAGTGTCCCTTTGGATTGCGGAAACACTTGTTTATTGTGAGCTGCAGCTACTACATGTAAGTAAAATCACCACCGTGGCTACAAGTAAACGGTTAAAAATAAAGTTGCATGACTTGGTAACATTTCTCCATTTTATAGAACATGTGACAGTTAAGTACTTATTTCAGCATCACGATTGTACGGACTTAACCATAACGTTTATTTATAAGTCTTAAGAAATTGCTTTTGTTATTGTGATACAAATGACTTTTAGCATTTTAGTACCTACCAAAGGTACCGTTCAGATCAACGCGCAACGTGGCAAGCGACTATGACCGCTAAGAATTCAAATAAAATACCACTGCTGCAATGTGTGGCTTAGGGGAGACTAACAACACCACTTTACGATATAATAATCTATACATATAATAAAATCGTAGGAAAGTCAATTCTGTACATTGAATATTTTTGAAAAATAATACTTGGGACGTGATCTACAATCGATATGGAAGCCAAAAATATAGTTTTTAGAATTTTTGTCTGTTTGTCTGTTTGTCTGTATGTATGTCCGGGATAAACTCAGAAAGTACTGAATGGATTTACTTCAAATTTTGCACGAATATTATATAGAGGTCGGGTCAACACATAGGCTATATATTATGACGATATCACCTAGGGCGGGGGGAGGGGCTCAAGTTTCAATATTTTTAGTTTTCTGCTCATATCGCTAAAACGGTGCGTTGTAGAGAAAAAATGTCCCGAATGTAATGAAAGCCCATAAATTTTCCTACAAATTTGTCCTTTACACTTTATGTCTATCTTCACTCCTTGCCATGCTATGAGCTTTTGTCTATCTTTTCTATACAAATTTCGAGTGTCGTTTGATTAACATGCTGGGAGATTTGGCATCGGTCTTTTCTTGCCCCCCCCCCCCCCCCACCTCCCCAAATTTTGCTTCAAACAAAGCGGTGTTGCGGCGTTATACATCTTTTTTAAGAACAAAGTTAAAAACTAAACTACACATTCGGTTTTCATGTGTCGTTTGTTTTGGGGGGGCTGCGCCCAACCCCCCCCCCCCCCCTTATTCCTCATGAAACTTTTTTTCATAATTAAAAGGTATCGTGGAGTTTGTATTGCGTCTTAATTATCCTTTTTAGGAACAGACTAAGTCATCTGTACATATTGTAATAAAATCGTAAGAAAGTCAATTCTGTACATTGAATATTTTTGAAAAATAATACTTGGGACGTGATCTACTATACTAACGCGGACGAAGTCGCGGGCAACAGCTAGTATTATTATAAGCTACATTTTGTTTCATGTCGCTAGACCAATTTACCTATGTCATAAAATTGTATTTTATTTGAATTATTGTCGGCCGCGGTCGTTTATTGCAAAATCAGAAAGCCATTACACATTATTACAGCGAAAAAAACAGATAAAACAAAATTTACGTTTTTCCATGTACTAGATGCTAGATGGGGAGCTCCTATGCATAGAAAAACGTAATTTTTATCCCTAAAATAATATTGAAAAACTAAAACACACTTGTAGCCGTTGTCGAAACATCAATATTATATATTTTAAATATTCTCGTTTAAGTTTACTAGTCACTTCATTTCTACTATAAAATATATTGCGTATACAAAAAAACAAAATTTTAAATAGTGTATTATTTAAAATTACTTATTTTACTATAATTTTTAATTCTGTTAACTTATTATGATTAAAATTTACTTTCATAGCTAACAGGTAGTAAGTTTTATTAAAATTAGTTTATTTTATTTTGACCTATATACTATCCATATTTTAGTATTTTTTTAAGATACTAAAATAGAAAATAGGATGTTATGGAATCATAATAATTATATGTACAATGTACATATGGATCAAAATAAAATTTACAAAGTTATATTGTATTGCACACTCAATAAATATATAAATTACTTTCTGTCCACTTATGTATTACGTTTATATAATATTGTACCTTACTCTTGGCAGTATGTCTTATGGATGGTTAAAACTATGCTGGAAAAATAGAGTTAAGAAGCTTTCAGATTCAGAAATTGGAAAAATTTTTTTTGGGACACTATTAATTTTGTTTGTATTTTTTCTTTCGTGATTCTTTATTTTCTGAATTACGTTCTCAATTCTGTTGTCGGTAGCTGATCAATTAATGAAAACAAGAATATCTACATGAACTTTTGAAAGACATATTTCAAGTGGTTAAAGATTAAATTATTCTAAATCTACTATCACATATAAGAAATACTTCTATTTACGTTAGTAAATATTCTATAGAATAAAATTCACAACAAACTACTATAAATTCATTACAATATATAGACTCTTTGGTCTCGTCCGAATCTTCGTCCTTATCTTTAATATTTACATCGTCCAATACATCTTCACGACTAGTTCGATTGGTAACGTTAAGTTTACTATTAAATATTGATTTAGTCTTAATTAAATCACAGTATCCAGGCCATTGACCCCGGGCATTGACAATCATAGGAAGCTCTCCGATGCCCGTGTTTCCTCCCTGTCCATGGCCGAAACTATCTCTATTCCCTCCTCGTAGTTCAAAATCTTCGGCGAGTGATTCCCACAATAGTGCTGCTCAGGGTCGCCGTATTGACTGTGATAGAACTCCTCTCTCATCATATGATTCAGATTCGAACATCGGAAGAAGAGGATCTCCTTGAAGGGCTTTCTGAAATCCCTATTCAGCGTTGCATATATTATCGGATTCAGCAGGCTGTTTATGTAGCCTAGCCAGAGGAATAGCGCGCTGACTGCATCTGGGATAGCATCTTCGGCTACGAAAGGTCGCACTACAGCAAGCACGAAGAATGGAAGCCAGCAGATGACGAATGCTGACATTATTATACCGAGCGTCGTCGACGCTTTCCTCTCCTTCGCGAGATGGAATCTCAACTTTTTCTGATGCGTCGACTGAGTCGGCTGCAGTAAGTCCTTGGCGAAGTGACTCTTTTGAGCGAAATGTGATAGCGACGACCTTATTCTACTCGTAGATAATTTATTGCTGTTCTCGGATGATAGTCTTCTCCGCTCCTTAAGCGTTTTCGCTTCGGGATTGGGGTTGGATGGACCTCTATTGATAGTGTGTATCGGTTTTGTTGGCGTTCTTTGTGACAGCATCGGGCACTGGGATTCATTAGATTTTCTCTGACCGCTGAAGCACCGTCCTATCGAGCTATCCACTTTGTCAACGCTACACTGCAACAAAAGAATTTGAATTTTAAATTTCGAAACTCAATTTTAAATTTACGATACGGTAATGCAGTTTTCAAGTATGCATGAACTGATTCTAAAATTTTGCGACTAGAAGACATACCGATACATATTCAGAAGCAGAAGTTTTAAAAGAAAACCGTTCCTTCTTGTTTTTATAAAGGCATCTTAAAATTATGCACTTTATGTTTTAATGATTAAGCGTGGTAATCATTAATTTAAAACTACACCGATTACAATCTACTATTTTGCTGCGTCATACTCAATAACAATGATGTATGGTTTTTGTGTGAGCATTTTAGTGTGCAATGTTCACTACATAGTAGTTTCATGATTAATGAGTCCATAATAATAATTAATACTATTATATAATTACATATTTTACTTTACTCGTTTGCAACAAAGTATGTAACAATGTATGTATTTTTTTTTCAATTATGTTTATAATTTTAAACACATCATAATATATCATATCATCATCTTAATCATCATCATATTGATGTGCTACAGAGTAGTAACCTTTAAAAAAGATTGTGATTAATTTAGCTATACTTACAACAGTGTTTGTGCTGGCCGTAGAGCCTCTAGTAGGTATGGCAGGTTGCTGCGCAGGCTGCGTATCCAACAATTTCGCTTCAGCTGTTCCTCCATTTTTAACGTTTATTTCCAAGTAGCAGTGAGTCTCCAGATGCGACTGCGCTCTCTTCTCGTCCTGAACTATTTTTCTCGCAGCACTGAATATTTTGTAGTACACCACAACCATCACTGTGAGTGGGAGGTAAAACGATCCTAAGGTTGCGTATATCTGATACCCCTGGTTCTGTGATACCGAACATGAAGTTTCCGTCTTTTCATTGCCCAATATCAGCACCGGTGGCAGCGATATAAACGCTGCCCCGATCCAAACAATAAATACGCAGAACAGCATTCGTTTCGGCGTCCTCTTCACTCCGTACTCCAAGGGCTTGGTGATAGCGTAGTACCGGTCCACCGATATCATGCACAAGTTGAGGATACTGGCTGCGCAGGATAGAACGTCGCTGGAGACCCAGAAGTCACAAACCACCGGTCCAAAGGGCCACGTACCCAGCAAATCGTACACCATGGCGACGGGCATGACTATCACGGCGACGCAGAGATCACTGACAGCCAGCGACACGACCAAGTAGTTGCTAGGCCTCCTCAACTTTCGCACTAGGCACACCGCGACGCACACTAGCACATTACCGACTATGGTTCCAATAATGACTATCAGAAACACGGTAGCAAGGAGAACCGTCGCTAGCGTCGAGTACTTCAAGTGCTTTATGTGCAGATTTCTGGTGGAATTCGTCTCGTACAGCGTCCAGTTGGTCGAGTTCGGATTAGAAACGAAATCGGAGAAGTCGGGGTCGATCGAAACTGCTTCTGCTTGCACTAAAGATATAAGTATAAGAAGGCACGAAGGTAAAGTAACAAAGCTAGTTCGTGGACAGTGGGAGTTATTTGGAGCCGCCATACGCGTCCCTCGCTTGGGTGTGGGCTACGCGGCGGTGACCATGCATCGGGTGGCGGATTTGTCACTGATCGTGGAGCGAATCAAGTCTGATAAACGACCTCGTCATGGAGTTTGCAGCGGCGCCGTTCATTACAATCTAGAGGAGGCATTAATTGACATATCGCATGGATTTCTCCAACTCCGAGCGGAGCCATTGGATTCGGTGTCGAGTGATTTTGTTCTTTTTGTTTCGGGCGGTAAGGTCGGAATTCCTTTTCAGTTGTTTTATTGTGCTCGGAGGCGTTTCGAGGGCCTCCTACTTCAATCTCCGAGCGACAGATTGCTTCATTAGCGCCGGTAGTTAGTGGAACTTCCGATCTGAAAAGACAGAAAAATGTGTTTAGTTCCTCGTTGAGAAAGCATTTGTCGAGTTAAACAATAAAACTGTTTACTCCATGAGTCTTGAGAAAAGCTTTTTGTCTAAGCTTTACAGAATGATTTGTGTACTTCTTAATAAAACTTATAAAATACAAGAAACTGACTGTGTGACCCATCTTATAGGATAGGATAACTTAGGTACAAGGAAACTATGTAATACTTATATGTAATAGGCATGATGACAGTAAGTAAATTTCATTGGAATAATTTGTGTGTCTAAAGTATCTAAATGCTTGATTATAAAACACTGGTTCTTTTTTTATTTTACATCAAGATTAATATTTTATTGATAAAATAAAATCACTAAATATGACAATCCGCCATGAAATGTTGAACGCCAATCAGAGCGCGTGACGTCACGTTAGAGCACTTTTGACATTGACGTTTGAGTTATTTCTCTTTTACCACAGACATTTTTTTTTAAATCGTCCCGGTCGGGACAGGCAAAGGGATTACCACAGACAATTATTACTATCGAATGATTCCTATACAGCTGTCACTTGTCAGCTTTACTCTAGAGTGACGTCACAAGTGACGCCATGACACCTTGAAGTGTTTTGGTGCAAATTTTAAATTTATGATTTAAAAACTAATTTTTATATACTAAACCATATTTTTTAGCAGAAATATTATGTTTGTTGTAATCAATATATATTTACGAGTATTATAGAACAGTTTCTCAAAATTTGTCATCATGCCTATTGATTGTACTGTCGGTTCTTGGTGGAAATTCATTTTAGACACAAATAAAACACAGTAATACTTGCACTTTTTCCACTATATTCATTAATTAATTTTGTAAAAATTAATTAATGAATATAGTGTATTCATTACTACTTATTATTATTATTATAAATACACTATATTCATTAATTTTGTAAAAATTAATGAATATAGTGGAAAAAGTGCAAGTATTACTATGTTTTATTTGTGTCTATGTAATACTTGACATCTTCGTAGTTTGTAATAGTTTTCATAAAGGCACTCGACTTGGTACTTTTATTATTCCCTGGCAGGGCGAGGTAGGGCAATAAAAATTTTATCGTTAGCTCTTTTACTACACTCCCTTTCAATTTAATTTTATGACAGTTTTGTAATCCATTGTATTTTCGTAGGGTAGAAACCATAGTTTGTTTATAAATAGCTGATAATATCGACGTAAACTGTTTTATATACGCCGTAAATATTCAGCTACCTTGGAAGTAAATAAAGAGACATATTTCGTAAATTACGCGAGGTATGTAGTGGAAGAGTTTAACTGCACTAAAGCCTAGTTCGCACTAGGCTAGTACTGTCAAG
This sequence comes from Plebejus argus, assembly GCA_905404155.3. Taxonomy (NCBI): domain Eukaryota; kingdom Metazoa; phylum Arthropoda; class Insecta; order Lepidoptera; family Lycaenidae; genus Plebejus; species Plebejus argus. Next base: position 3,659,254 of record FR989947.1, on the reverse strand, counting down.
TAGCGAGTATTTTAGTAGCTAAATTCTGGCTTCTGCCCTAAAATGACTAAATTGTTAGTGTTCAGACACGTTTAGCTACTAAAATACGCGCTACTTGACTAATATACTGGCCTAATGCGAACTAGCTTTTAGGTCCACTTGCGCAGATCTGGGTTAAAGTTAACCCAGGACTGAACGTTATCTCTTTCGTAAAATATATAATGAATATAAGATATAGCACACTACTCAACCCAGTATTAACTTTAACCTGAATCTGCGCAAGTGGACCTAAGTAAGGGTTTCAGAAAAAGTCACTCATTTTCTGGGTTTAGTTTTCGTTTTTAGGGTTCCGTACCCAAAGGATAAAAACGGGACCCTATTACTAAGACTTCGCTGTCTGTCCGTCTGTCCGTCTGTCCGTCTGTCCGTCTGTCTGTCTGTCTGTCTGTCTGTCTGTCTGTCTGTCTGTCTGTCTGTCTGTCTGTCTGTCTGTCTGTCTCCAGGCTGTAACTCAAGAACGGTAATAGCTAGAGATTTGATATTTTCACAGATTATGTATATCAGTTGCCGCTATAACAACAAATACTAAAAATAAAATAAAATGAATATTTAAGGGGAGCTCCCATACAACAAACATGATTTTTTGGCCTTTTTTGCTGTCTCCAGGCTGCAACTCAAGAACGGTAATAGCTAGAGATTTGATATTTTCACAGATTATGTATATCTGTTGCCGCTATAACAACAAATACTAAGGCAAAAGAGGTAACGATCATCATTGTAAGAGATACCAGTCAAAATAGTTGTAATTTTGAAATGAAGGAGGTACTTTTATAAATTACTAGCTGTCCCGGCAAACGTTGTTTTGCCATTTAAAGTATATATTATCATCAGTTGATACATGTTTTACCCCCTCTTTTTTCCCCTAAGAGGGTGTGGGGGGGAAGGTCATACACCAGATGTTAAGTTGAAAAACACAGTTAATACCTAATAATATGAAGTAAGTCCACTAAAGAAAAAAGTTGTATACAAAATCTGACCCCTCTTTGGTCCCCAGAGAGGGTTGAGAGGGGAGGGGGGGGGAGGATTTTTATACACCAGATGTTGAGTTGGAAGAAGACAAATATAATATATCTGTGAAAACCGTATGCAAATCTGTGAAAACCGTATGCAAATCGGATCAGTAGTTTTCGTGTGAAAGAAAAAAGTTTGATACTAAATCTGACCCCCTCTTTTGTCCCCTTAGAGGGGTGGGAGGAAAAAATTTTATACACCAGATGTTAAGTTGGAAGAAGATAAATATATCTGCGAAAACCACATTCAAATCGGATCAGTATTTTTCGTGTGATGTTGGAACAAACATACAGACAGACAGAAAGAGTGACAGACAGACAGACAGACAAAAAACTAACCACATTTTTGGCTTCTATAGCGATGTAGTGACAAAGGTGTAATTTCGGGTGTCATTTCATATCTTTTATGTACAAAATTTTCATTTCTACAACAGAATATTGTCTTCCTCCCGCACGCGCTTTGGTGACGCCCACTATCGTAATATTTTAATTTCGCCATAATTTCAAAACCAAACGTCCAATTTTAATCATTCAAAGACCAAATATTATCTACATAAACTGTACTTAGTGATAAAATAATTTATTTTGATAAGGATTAACAGCGTGAGTAAAATATATCCGTTTAAATGTAGTCCAAAAAAAATTCAGGATTTTTAAATAAATAAATGGTTATTGTGCCTGACTCGACATAGATAGGTATAGTGTGTCGCGGACTTTTTTGTAGATATTTATAAGATCTACAATTACTTAGAACATTTTATGGTTCTATCTTTTATAGTTTAGGCAGCGTACGCAAAATAAGTAACTTTTCTAGCTGATTTTTTACACCTCGCGTCCGAAAAACTCAAATATCTTACGGAACCCTACTTTTTCCAAAATAAAATGTAGCCTATGTTCAGCAGAAATAATGTAAGATTCCAATAGCAAAAGAATTTTTCAAATCGGTCCAGTAGTTTCGGAGCCTATTCGACTCAAACAAACAAACAAACAAACAAACAAATCTTTCCTCTTTATAATAGTAGTATAGATTTAATTCGAGTTGTTGTATTGTGTTCTTTTTGGAACGAAGTTCCTTATCGCGCGTCACAGAAAAAATTAAGACGAAAAGTTGTAACCACACGTGACACGTGCGGTAGCGCGTTTTTCTCTTTCTATCTCTCTCGCATTGAACAGTGTGGTGTAGCGACGATTTTTTTATTTTTTATAACTCGTTCCATCCGGGTGTCCCTTGACAGTCTCTCAAGTTTTTTTCAGTGAGATATTGTAGGTATTTCACTAATCACTATCTTCGATAACTTAAAAGTTGCTTGAGTTTTGTCAAAAATTATCAAAATTTCTCACGCAATTTATGGAAGCCTCTCATAATCAGTAGTCTGTGGCCGTTTTGAATATCTAAATAATTATTAGGTAACACACGTAGGCACTAACACTTATTGTTACGTCTTAACATAAAATCTAATTACCCATTATAATAAATTATTGTCATGATGATAATAATCATTAAACCTTAACAATGACGCAAATCAATATTAATCACCCGTTTCAAAATAGCAAAAGTTGACGCTTACAAAAACGATGACACTAAAACAGCCTCTATAATAGTAGCAGTTCGACAGCTTCGTTTGAAATAAGTTTGCACTCAGTTGAGTACGCTATACATAAGTATGGCACTTACAATCTTGAGAGTTGAGTACAGTCTTAGCGGTAAGAGCAGCTTATTAAGCCTTAGCCTTAGTATAGCCCAAGTATAATATAAGAATAATGCTAAAATAAATCTTCATCGGACAATAATCTATATTATAGACTAGCATTTACATCACAAAGGAATCCAACACTCAAGTACCTAACTTCAACTTTACTAATTTAATTACTTAGCTGATATTTGTTAACGAAGTCAAGCGAATGTCTTGCTCGTAATAAACAAGTAAGTACTTTTAGTTTATGATCGATAATACTATTGTTATACTGGTTTCACGTAAGTATACATAGAAAGGTCTTGGTATAATAATATTATACAGTGAAAAATATTTTGTTCAAAGCATTAATTTTACGTTTTTTTAAGGTTGGAACTATGGTGCCTACCATAGGATCAAAAACCAACCATAATAAAACAAAATAAACCATTTAACGGTATTTATACTAATACTAATATTATAAAGCTGAAGAGTTTGTTTGTTTGATGAAGTTTGAACGCGATAATCTCAGGAACTACTTTAAAAAAATTCACAATGTATAGCCACACTATTACAATTTACAAATATTCGTTTGTAGTATGGATAATGGTATGGTATATAGCTAAGGCCCGTATAAATAGTACTCAAGATGCATCTCGGTCTCAAGACACGGTTCAGGGCTCTGTGATTGGCTGTCAAAATTTGGACCAATCACAGAGCCGAACCGCGTCTTGAGACCGGGTCGCATCTTAAGTACTATTTATACGGGTCTAAGATGTCCTGCAATCAGTGTAGTTCCTGAGTGCATGGCTATGTAATATGTATGTACCACGGGCGGAGCCGGGGCGGACCACTAGTCACTTATAAAATGTCAAAACTTGAATGCAATCTTTTGACTTACGTAAATTTGGATACCAACCGGATGGAAACTGTAATAAATGGTAATAATGTTGTAGCATAATCACAAATAAAATAAAAAAATCATATCCTGAGAAACGTTACATCCGATTTATAATAAAAAGTTTACAGTTTCCCGCGATAAATACGCTAGTAATATACAGTGTGTAATAAAAATAAGTGATAATACTTTAGGGCGTGTACGTGTTCCTTGTAAAGAGTTCACTGTGAAAGTAGCAGCGCTTCCCGCGCGATAAACGAATTGCGGATGCAACGGAGTTGCGGATATAATACACAAAAGATCTTCGTTCAATGACAAGAAAAAGTTTAAGCCCGGCCGCACATTGTCCGAATTCTGATCAGAAACAGTTGAACTCCGCCGGACCGCCACCCCGCCCACTTTCCGAAATATCCTTCCGGCGAGTTCGAGCTCACTCGGCTCAGTACAAAATGTAAGAGACAGCGCGGACGTTCAACTGTTTCTGATCAGAAATGTCGTACAATGTGCGGCCGGGCTAAAAAGTCCGTGAATTTGATTTCGCTACAGAGCTAGAGAAGTGAGAAATTAATGTCAAAGTTTCAAAACTTAGAAACCAAGTGGCAAGTTCCTTTATCGAATGCTAAGTAGCAAGTTGCGGTGGTCAGTGAGTTTAAAACTTGTCGTGGCCAGCGGTGCAGAACATGTTTCAAAGTTTCATTATAAATTGATTACTTAGTCAAAGTTTGAACATGCGTTCGTGATTTGTCATACAAACAGTCGTTTGTTTACATGGAAAGCTTCGAAATGAACTGCGGGGCTAAAATGGTCACATTTAGCAATTCCTCTCAATCAATTTCAGCAAATGAATTGTCAAAACTGTCAAACTGACAAAATATGTCAAATTAGTACAAATTACTAGACAATATTAATTTCATACAGAATTATGATTCATAATATTATGAATTATGGCTGAACCGATTCTGATAGGTCACGGGAGTTGATCACATAGGACAAAGCTATTTTTCACAGTAAGAAACGCGTCGATTGTGCGAATGTGCGAGGTTTCACTGTATCATTTTATACAACGAATTCTAAGGGTCCATTCTGACCGCAACGCGACGCGTAAATGCATTTCTTGCGGTCTGAAATCTGAATATTGGTCCCAGTGGGCCCAAAAACTTTGGGACAAAACACCAGAGCACTCAATAATTGGTCGGATTATAAGTCGTTATCTGTCGCCTGGGTTTGACATAACGCGGCTAAATTACGAAGGTTATAAGTCGTTACCTATAATATGTTCTGTCGGCTGGGTTTATCATAACGCGGCCAAATTACGATGGTACGCATACATATGAATCAACTTCCCTGATAGTACATTGAGTACCTATTAGGCATTATACAGGGTTATATTTTGGATCCCACGTTTTATCATAAGGCATGACTGCATAGAGCATAAATAATAAATAATTATTAACTTATCTATCCTAATAAATTTTCACCAAAACCTGTTGTGTGTAAAATAGATAATTTTCTAATTAAGCTTCTAACGCGTGCGATAACTTATTAGTTTTAGCATATAACTTAATTATCTAAAACCTGAATTGTAAATCCATACTCAATATTTTAAATGCGATAGTGTGTCTATATTAAGTTACCACTTACCTCTCACCCTTAAACCGTTGAACCGATTTTGATGAAATTTAGTATGGACTATGGAGATACTTTGAGTTTCGGGAAAAGCCATAAATTATACTTTTTATCTCGGAAAAATGTACGGTTCTCGCGCAAAAACGAATTTCAGCGCAACGGAGTTCATGAGCTTCAAAAATTAAATAAACTCACAGATTAGTATAAAGCGAATATTTCAGCTAAATTAAGTACAAACGTATTTATTTTACCTCTTATATGGCTCTTATGCCGACGAAATATCACAATGTAATATTTAAACGGACTATAAATCATTTGCGATGTTTTTGACACCACCCCAACAGACTGAAACAAACCACACACTGTATAATGTATATACTTACTTCCATTCTTATCCATACTTATTATTATAAACGCGAAAGTGTGTGTCCTACTTATTAGGGTTCCGTACCCAAAGGGTAAAAACGGGACCCTATTACTAAGACTTCGTTGTCTGTCCGTCTGTCCGTCTGTCTGTCTGTCTGTCTGTCTGTCTGTCTGTCTGTCTCCAGGCTGTAACTCAAGAACAGAACAGATTATGTATATCTGTTGCCGCTATAACAACAAATACTAAAAATAAAATAAAATGAATATTTAAGGGGGGCTCCCATACAACAAACGTGATTTTTTTGGCCTTTTTTGCTGTCTCCAGGCTGTAACTCAAGAACGGTAATAGCTAGAGATATGATATTTTCACAGATTATGTATATCTGTTGCCGCTACAACAACAAATACTAAAATAAAATAAAATGAATATTTAAGGGGGGCTCCCATACAATGTGAATTTTTTGGCCTTTTTTACTCTATATCAAAAATGGCAATAGGTAGGTACTTGAATTTTTCACAAAATCCTTAGTTATATGTGTACTTTAATATTTATTAATAATATTAAAATAAAATAAAAAAATAAGGGGGGCTCCCATACAAAAAAAACACAATTTATGGCCTAATTTTGCTCTATAATGGTACGGAACCCTTCGTGTGCGATTCCGACTCGCACTTGGCCGATTTTTTATTATTATTCCGTCTATCTTTCTGTGTGACTGTCTGTCTTTTTTTAATAATAAATAATAAAATAATAAAAAATAATTAAAAAAACGAGCAAACGGGTTACCTGATGGTAAGCAACTACCGTCACCCATGGACACTCGCAACATCAGAAGAGCTGCAGGTGCGTTGCCGGCCTTTAAGAGGGAATACGCTCTTTTCTTGAAGGTTTGCAGGTCGTATAGGTCCGGACATACTGCTGGTGACAGTTCGTTCCAGAGTTTTACAGTGCGCGGCAGAAAGTTACGCGAATTACGTGTTAGGTAGTGTATTTATTCTTTGGTTTAGTTAGTTAGTTACGGTGTCTGTTACCTCTTCACGCTCAAATCGCTGCAATGATTTCGCTGAGTACTAAGCTACTTTGAGTCCCTGGATAGGATACTTTATATCCCGAAAAATGTACGGTTCACATGCGATAAATCAATTTCAAGGCAACGGTGTTGCAGTCATCATCTTTAGAAAATATATCCATCCATACCACAGAATATATATTAGTAGTACCACTCCATACTAATATTATAAATGCGAAAGTGTGTCTGTCTGTACTCTGTCTGTCTGTTACCTCTTCACGCGCAAACCGCTGAACTGATTTTGCTGAAATTTGGCATGGAGATACTTTGAGTCCCGGGAAAGGACAAAGGATACTTTTTATCCCGGAAAAATGTACGATTCCCGCGCGATAAACAATTTTAGGCGCAACTGAGTTGCGGGCATCATCTTGTAGTCCATAAATTTCACATAGATGTAAATTGTAAACTTTCGAAATAATTAAGAAGTTCTATATTTGTATGGAGCAAATTCCGATAAGCTTTATTTTCATCCGTTATTATTTGAACCCGACCTTTTCATTAGTGGTTTACACCCATTAATTACTCCTTAACTTCCATTATATTTACATTTGAGAAAACTTCATTAAAAGTTTCCGCGAGTTTTGGTGTTAGGTTGCTGACGGGGCAAAATGCTTGTTAAAAGTTTCATTTTTTAAATGCGCTATTAATAAAGATCGACTAATGTCCTTAAGATCTAATTAATATTATGTTCTCATTATGAAAATTCAGTTAAAATCGACTGCAATTAAATATGCATGGTGTAACCAAAGTTCATTGAGTCAATTCAGACCGCAACGAGACGCGTAGATTTTCTTGTACTGAATTGACAGATTTCAATTGTGTAAGGCGTCTTGTAAATCTGTCAAATCCATACTTTAGAAATGCATCTACCCGTCGCGTTGCGGTCTGAATTGACCCTTACCTACAGCTAAAACCAGTTCTCCTGTAAAATATTCATGTTTTAGGCGTTTCAACAGCGGTGCTGTCAATTTAACAGGACCTATATGGAAACATTAAATGCATCTATACAAGGCTGTATGTACTATCGAGGAAATTGACTCCTAGGCAGTTGACAGACCAACGTCATTTGGTCGGATCATTTCAATGCAATGTTAATTGTGATCTGTCGGCTGAGTTTGACGTAACCATAAAGTTAATATACCTAGCGGAATAGAGCAACAAACACGAGCTGTCCGTTTGACAGCTCGTGTTTGTTGCTCTATTCCGCTCAACCGAAATTGGTTTTCATCTGTGTGAAAAATATGTGTACGTATACACTTACACAAGAATGATTGAACATGAATTCTATGAGATTAAATTATCAACCGGGCTGATGCGGGCTGATGGTCGTCAAAAAAAAGAGTGATGCTGTCATGTATCACACCGTGTCTCTTTTTAACACGCAGTGTTACTGATAGTGACATCTTGCTTGCTCAGGCCTTTGTTTCTCTATTTCGCTAGGTATATTAACTTTATGGACGTAACGCGACCAAACTACGTAGGTCCCCCATCTGCCTAGGAATCAATTTCCTCGATAGTACAATTTGTGGCTATGTTGTAGCTCGTATGTAGCTAACCACAGTTAAACCACGCTTAGCCGGCTAATCTCTTAATTAACCGGCGGCTAGCAATTCTGTGTGATTGTGTTATCCATAAATAATGTTATTCCGGATAATTTTGGTTGTTTTGGGTATATGGAATTTCTGCGTATTATTTGCGGATACAATTAAATAATTGTGCAATTGTGGATTCTGATTCGTTTGCGGGTCAATCGGTTTAGTGGTTTAAGCGTGAAGAGTTAAGGTTTAATAGACAGACATACTTTTGCATTTATAACATTAGTATGGATATGGATAAGGAAGTACCTAAGGAATAATATGGATACGTTTTTTGATGGAAAAACTTGTTTAGCCAAGTTGTACTGTGATATAAAAGCTAGTATTTGATGATCCAGCAATATTTTTCAACCTTTCAAATACCACAATAGTTTTTAAACCTGTGGGTCGCGGCCCGCTGGGGGTATTGCGAAGCTTCTGAAGGGGGCGCAAAAAGTTGAGACAAAACTTTGCATGCATGCATTTCTTTTTTGTTATTTAAACGTTCTTATTCTATGAAACTTAGGGTCAATTAGACCGCAACGCGACGCGTAGATGCATTTCTAATTTTGTATGGATTTGACAAACTTCAATTGCGTGAGACGTCATGCAAGTCTGTCATTTCAGTACAAATTCAATAAAAATTCTGAATCGACCCTAACAGTAAAAATGCAATAAAGATTAAAAAGATTTTATTAAGGAGAAATTAAACAAAAGAACGTTTATTCATTAAATAGCTTTTGCCCGCGGCTTCACTCGTGTTAAGAAGTATTATTTTGAACAATATTATTTTATCCCCTATTTTATCCCCTTAGGGGTACAACAATTTATCAATATCCTTTCTCAGCGGATGACTACATCATAACATCTAGCTGCGTGCCTTTCAGCCCGATTCATCCAGTGGCTTAGGCTGTGGTAGATCAGTATGTCAGTCAGTCACCTTTTAGGTATATTATATTTAAATATATTAAGAAGATACCTAATATGCATCCTTGATAAAGTGTGGAAGGGGGTCAGGAAATATTTTATAGCTGGGTCGTATCATAAAAAAGGTTGAACAACACTGCAATAGCAGATATCGTACCTACCATCTGACCTATTTGGGCAACTGGCCGGCTGATCGATATTTTGCAGCTACGTTCTATGGCTATAGTATAATATTATACCACTGTTGAAGACATTAGTGAATGAAGTAGGTAACTCACAATAATTTGAAAACTGTCGTTTTTTAAAATGGTGGCTTCAGGACCGGGAAAATGATTTAAAATAAAAATATAAATTAATGTAAGTAATAAAAATGTGGGTAACTAACGGTTTGAAAAATGCCGTTCTTTTGCATAAATGGAGGCTTCATATGACCGGGAAAATGGTTTTAAAATAAAAATGTAAATGTAATAAAAATGTGGGTAAGTAGTTAAAATTTCGAAAATTGTCGTTTTTTGCTTAAATGGAGGCTTTAGGACCGGAAAAAATTATTTGAAATAAAAATGTGGATTCTATTTAAAGCTCATGTTTGCTACATGATGAAGTAGGTAAATTACAAGTTTTTTTCAAATTTTAAGGGAATAAATGGGTAATTGCCCTTATGTTGTAAAATGTTAGTTACCCACTTCTTCCACTCGTGTCTTCATGAGTTCTGACTGCGGTTTGTTAAATGTTTGTAGTTTTCGACAATGGTATTTTTAACTTTCTGGCAGAGCTTTTGTTGAGTTTGTCTCCCAATAGTTGCGTTGACTTTGTGAATAATTGCCCACAATCCAACAATAACTTTGCATGACAGGGTTATAACTTTATAAGTTACATAACGTGACGTCATGATATGAACGTCATGATGATACATTTAATAATAATTTTGACAAAAAAAAACCGACTTCAAACGGTACTTCATGGCATACTATCATGGGACCATAAATGTGAAATACATATTATCCTCTTTCCAACAAAAAAATCATAGGTATAAATTTTGTACAAACACCCGGACAACAATATTTTGATGATAAATATAATGCCAGTAGCTTATCAGCTAAGCGTATCGGGTATTCTTATCAATATTAAATTAATTAATCATTTTATCTGAGTGGGCGTATCGCGCATATTAGATTACTGTCATATTAAATTAAGTGTGACGAATATATTATGATAATATATTATAATATATTTTAATAAATAAAGTGGAATAAGTGCAAGGAAAGTGTATAATCATTTAATTCAACATGAATTTCCACCAAGAAGTGACAGTACATTCAATATCATATCTATATTATGATAGCCAAATTGCAGGTGCGGTCTTAGTGTCTAAACACACTAAGCTGTAATTCAGCCTAGTGCATATTATAGTGTAGCCGGCGTAATTTTCATGGCCGAAATTACGTTCCGCCGCATCCGTCTGATACGACACACTATAAATTACGCGAAGGGCCAAAATTACGCGGCAGAATTTTAAAATGAAATTTTAAATCATTTCTATCTCTGTTATCTACTTACCACATTCAAGAATTTTCGCAAAGGAAAGTTCGTCTTGTCAAAATGAAGCTACTCACGAAAAATTTGCTTGATAATAATTGAAAAAAAATGTTCTAGGGAACCCGGACTATAAAATCTTTTTTCTAAAAAATTAAATTAAAAGCAAAATGTATGTAACGACGTAACGACCAACGATTTATGCGGTCGCGCTGTCATTTCATACAATATTTTCTTGTTACCGCATACAAATCCATCCTTAAGGCTCTTTGATTTTAAATCAACAGGATGATTCTCTGGCGAGTTGAAACAGTAATACAACAGGCATATTAACAGATATAGTATGATTTAGTGTTGTAATGCTGTCATAAAATAAATATTATTCCCTCTGCGGATACAATTTTGTTGTTCCCCAAAACTTGTTAGCATTACACAAAAAATAATGCTGCCATCTTCTTCTTCTTCTTTTTAAAAATGGCCCCGTAGTGAGTTGCCAATGTCAAAGTGGTTGATGTTGTGACTCTGCTTTAGGATGGGTTGGCTTTATGAAGAAACAAGGTATAATTTGAGACGCGTGCGGATGTTGAAAAATCTAAAACAAGCACAAACATTTAGAACATTAGGGATGTTTAGTGACAGCTGTGCAACAGGCATTTGACAGCAGATATAGCATCTGTCTCATAGCTGTCACAAGACATGCAATCACCCTGCTGATTACCTTCCACAAAAGGCAAGATAAATGACAAATTAACAAAGGTCATTTTGTTGCAAAAATCTCTCTGTATTTCTATTCTGTTACATTTACTATAATGGCCTTTAAGCTACGTTCAGTTAAAAGAAAACGTAAAACTTGAAATTAAAAACGAGACTAGCATAATATTTGAAGCAAGACACTAAAGAGTTCCATTTCCATGAAATTATTTAATTGAGCGTAACTGAACGAGTTAAAAGAGGTTTTATTTTTCGGTTAAAGTTAAACTGACTTTTAAGTTAATACAGGAATATTCTCTAATATTATTTAGGATAAGTTTGGGCACTTCTTAGGGTAAATTCAGACCACGACGTGACGCGTAGTTCGTAGATGCAATTTCTAAAGTATGGATTTTGCAAGACGTCTAAGGCCCGTATAAATAGTCAGTACTTGAGATGCGACCCGATCTCAAGACGCGGTTCGGCTCTGTGATTGGTCCAAATTTTGACAGCCAACCAATCACAGAGCCTGAACTGTGTCTTGAGACCGAGATGCATCTTCAGTACTGACTATTTATACCGGCCTTAAAATCTGTCAATTCAGTACAAATTTAGAAATGCACCTACGGGCTACGCGACGCGATCTGAATTGACTCTTACTATTTTATCCTGGGACTATTCACACTAACACTAGTTGACGCCTGCAACTCGGTTGCGCTAAAATTCCCGTTTTGCGCTGAAAGAAGCGTAAGTTTTCCGGGATAAAAAGTATCCTTTATCCTTTCCCGGGACTCAAAGTATCTCCGTACCAAAATTTCAGCAAAATCAGTTCAGCGGTTTGGGCGTGAAGAAGTAACAGACAGACATACAGGTCGACATTTATAATATTAATAAAGATAGAACTTAACGTAAATTACAAAATTATTTTATAAAGCAGTGATTTCTAAGCAAAGTCGCAGACACATCTAGGCTATATGGGTGTGCCTTATGTTATGTATTCAAACGTCGCCTATGTCCATATAGAGCACAATAGCTTGTAAAACTTAATATCCTAGCAGATGCGACGATGTTACTGAGTAAGGTAAGTCTGGATTAAAAATAGAACTGTTATCAATACGCGACTATCTTAAAATATTTGTCAGTTTCTAACTCTATTAAAACAAATTACTCGAAATTGGTGCTCCGAATCTATACATAATATTATAATAATACTGTAGAAATTTTGTTACTATGACAGAACACTTTACCGGAATAAAAACTATTATAATAATTATTAATTATGTCTTTCCCCCGGGCGGGAAGGACGGAAATACAAAACGGAAAAATAGACACAATTTTGCGTTTATAATATTTTTTGTAAGGATATTATAAGGTACCCGGACCCATTCACTTATATTACTAGCGTACCCGGACCATTATGACTAATCTATTTATACTACATGACGCCCGACAGCAAATTTCATCCAAATCTGTTCAGCCGTTGAAGCGCGAAGTTTAAAAGACGAATATTCAATCACACACTTTATTTTATAGCGTTAAATACACTTTTTTTAAATGTTACTTTTATTATTGCGAATCCATTGACTCATACAACAAAAACCCCACCTTTTTAAGTCGGTTAAAAATACACTACATTGAACTTCCTGCGATTCGTCTTTCACCTTGCACATCATAACTAACATAAGCTATATTTGTTATCTCACATTCAGTCACGGACGTACATTGGATATTTGATATTCAGCGCACGTCGGTCGAGCGTCAGTAAAATTTAGGTTGTACACGAGAAACGATAAAGAATTGCATATCTAGTAAAGGTAATGTAAATATGCACGTAGGACTAACACCATGCATTTTGCCAGTATCAAAATAGGTTTTATATGGTGATGTATATTTTTGTGGCAAATGACGTCAAATTGGTATAATAGGATTTAAAAATAAAGAGTGAAATTCCAAGACTATTAGCAAGCCTGCGTCGATCAGTCTGCTTCATAACACGGTGTTACAAAACCAAATAGCTTTGTTCACACTAGGCCTTTTTCTATTCGCCAAGGGCATGCGTCATAGCGCAGTCAAGTGACGCGCGTTAAAATCGTAGCGCGCGCTATGACACTTTTCTTTCAACGCGGTACGATTTAAACGCGCGTCACGGGCATGCCTCACGTCCGCCTGTTGACAGCGCTATAACGCATGCCATTGATGAACAAAAAAAGGCCCAGTGTGGACAAAACTAATGAGTTTTTAGGGTGCGTAATGTGTATGTTTTTCTTATGTAGAGTACAGTGTGAAAGAAGCAGCGCTGAAAGATCACACCACATTCACATCCTGTATTATCACTTTGTTTTGTAACACTTTACAACTGCAAACTCACAAAGTTCAAATCACATAAAAAGTAACAATGCCAAGAAGTTATTTTTTAAAAACACAGTTTTTAAAAAAGCGTTTTTAAAGTTTTAAGGTCTGATGACTGTTTGTAAAAACTTTAAATCCACGGCCATGGTGTTATAAGTGGAAGCATTAGTAGCAATTACATCGTATAGTTACGGTTCGCGTTAAAGTGTAGCATGGCATGGCACCACTGGCACTACCATGCATAAAAAGGGGGCGTCCATAATTTGCGTAAGACGTTATTATTTATTGATTTTTGAGACCTTCTTTCGTCGGTCGAGCCGGTCATCCATCCCATTGGGTTACGACTTTATGAGAGTAAAGAGTGTGCTGTATTGCGCACACACTTCGCCCAGAATCGCTACGATCCATGGCCAATATTGTCACCGAAGTGGGCATCATTTTTTAACGGGCGTTGGCCCACCACACATTCCCACCACTGCAACTCCTGTGTCTCCAGGATCGACAGCGGTACCCAACCACGAAAACCCTTTGATATGATCTCAGGGAGCCCGAGGGACATGCTAAAACTGTCTTGGGACCCGCAACGAAATTAATCAGAAGAAAATAGTAGGAGTGAGAAGAAAAAGTGGGCGTCAGACGCATTACTCTTGCAAGCCTATTTTCAATGCTAACTTAATATTATCAATGTTTTCAATCTCAAAATCAAAGAAGATCTTCCGACAGAGTGAGGTGGTAATTGGTATACTATTTGATCAATCTGAAGACCACTACAGTGATTTCGTGGTGATTTCAGTAGTCGCGTAATACAATATTATACGGCCGTACCCAGTGGGTACGGCACTACCCAGAAAATTTCGATAGCGCGATGTAGGATTGTAGCTAGTTGCACCTCCTATCTGGCGGCCTAGATTCGAAGAAACCTCAAGAATCTGTATTTTATAACCTAGGTCTTAGCCTGTAGGTTCCAGGTATTGCAGTAATATTTCCTAAGTCCCAAAGGGATGCCAGAACATTCTAGAACCAACGTTTGTAATTGACTGGGCAGCACTTGTTTGGTGCGGAAAGTTCTTGTGAGTTTCGAGAAACTTCGACATAGCTAAACATAATATTTGTTGCCTTTAACGAAGAATGAAACAGGACTGACTAATTATACTATAATATAACTAATTATACTATAAGTACTATTGTTTGCAAATCATAAATTTTGAATTCATACATTGTGGTGAATTTCGTTAAATATATCAAATTAAGCTTTATTTTGGCGAAATATGAAATATTTCGCCGTTATTTGAGAATTGGAACTGAAAAGAGCATGCATTGTATTAATAAAATGGAAGAATTTAATAAGCATTGCGTTTGGAGAGCAATAATTTTCGTCGGTTTTTATGTTCGTAAAGCACGCATACCGATGCTATAAATAAAATGCAATTCAATAATTTTCTGGGTTACGACCCTTTTTTATATTTTAGACCTTGATTTCAACAAGGGTCAATTCAGACCGAAAGCCCAAAAACACTTTAACATAGTAATAACATAGTAATTTTTATTCATATGTGAATATTATGTATTATTGGTCAATCAAGGATCAAGGTGCGACGATGCGAGCCCTCACAAAGCTCGGCTTTTAGCTAGTATAAATGATATTTTTACTTTGGTAACCTTTCATTGGCTGTATAGACACAAACAACTAAAAAGTAAAAACCTTTTGTATACCGTTTGCCGACAGGAACGTTACCAAATTGAATAAAAATATACCGTAGAGCTAACACTAGCTTTGACGTTCTGTTGTGTGATGAAATTGGTTCATCACCATCAGCTATAAACGACGTCGTGAACTTGCGTGTACAATAATAAATTATATAATAAAACAGTCAGTTTATCAGCGCTGCTACTTTCACAGTGAACACTATACAGGATGTAACAATACTAAGTGATAATTTTTAGGGTGTGTATGTATCCTTTCAATGTATAGAGTTCACTGTGAAAGTAGTAGCGCTGAAAGAGCTTTTTTTGTTTGTATCTATACAAATCACAAAAAATGTTCTTTCAGCGCTTAATGTTCTTTCAGCGAAAAAATTACTATTCCCATATTATCTTGGATGAGCCGCCACATTGGATGTAGAATGACATTACATTCGTTTTAGAGTTACTCTCAAAAAGCCCTTTCATTATTAATATCCACATTGTAGGACTGCATAGAAAATAGAGCTATTTCGCCATCTTGGATGGTCAACCATATTGGATTTGGAGTGATGTCACATACCATATCGTGCATTGTCATCCAAACTAAGCGTGTTTACAAAATTTCAGGTCGATCTGTTAAACACATCTACCTACTTTAAAATTGAGTTCCAAAATTCCACCTTAACATAATAATTATCCTACTAAGAACGGATAGCATACTCTCTACCGTACTGTTATATATTCTGTACTACCATAAACCATTTTGACCCTGTTTTTGGTACTTTTCATAGTATTTTATTTTATTATATATCACTTAAACCGCGGGTAACACCGCGGGGCACAGCTAGTACTGTATATATTTATTTTTAATTATTTATTTATTCTCTTTATGTACAAAATTAACACATATTATATAAATTATATTTACATACCAGAGCAAGTTAAAGAAAAGCTTTTAAAAAGAGAGTAACTAATATTACTTTCCCCGCGTTCCATTTGATGTTAAAAACGATCAAAACGCTCAAAATAGGAGGAATTTTGAGCGTTTTGATCGTTTTTAACATCAAATGGAACTCGTGGTTTGTGGTGTGTATATTCCTTTAGAGTTTACCGGAAAAATGAACTTTTTATAAACTTTTGTACAGGCATACTCTTGATGTTGGGGCGCTTGCCCAAAAAAATTGCTTTTACAGTTCTGCTACTTTCACAGTGAACTCTATAAAATTAGGAATACATACAGTATACTCATCCAAAATTATTATTGTATTATTATAAGGCGTAAAGTGTAACACGAAAATACCGTTTTACCCCTACATCAGCTATAGAATTAACCCCTAAAAATAGAACTAATATCCAATAATACACTGATGGACAGACAGATTGACGGACTGACGGACAGTGAGATGGGGAGGTGATTGCATAATAGATTAATTATACAGGAGTATTTCTTATTTGTATATTTTTTTGGCGACCTCTGTGGCTCAGTGGATAGCACATTAGTAGCTTAAGTCGGGGGTCGCGGGTTCGAATCCCGCCGACGGAACAAAAAGTTTTCAAAGTTCCTGGGTCATGGATGTGTATTAAATATATTTATCATATAATAAAAGTCTTAAATATATGTATAGTATAAAAGTATTAAATATATTTCCGTTGTCTGGTACCCGTAACACAAGTCCTTCAGGTACTTACCACGGGGCCAGATTGACGTGGTGTGAATCGTCCATAGAATTTATTTATTATTTATTATTTCCGTTTCTGAGACTTTGCAGAATTAATACACTAGAAATTACAAGCATCTTTGTAATAAACTAATAACCAAGTTTTAAATTACTGCAATATTATGTTGATGCTAGAGGCAGCACCAGCCACACCAAAACCACAGACCAAAAGTTCAGCGGGGCTAAAATGGTCGCTTTGTGCAATCATGAGATGAATCACAATATGATTCATTTTTTAAAATCGCAAAATGCAACTCTGCTTGCAATTCGTTTCTGTATTTTTGTACTGATTTGACATTAATAATTGTTAGTGACAATTTTGACAATTCATTTGCTGAATTGATTGAGAGGAAATTGCTTAAATGTGATTATGTGACCATTTTAGCCCCGCTGGTCGACCTTTGACAACGTTTCTGCCAATATTCTGATATTAACCTACTGTTGTGATATTAGTTACTATACTGAATTATTATTTACTGTATGTGCTAAAAGGCTACCGTTTTCAATTACCACTTTATTTCTTGAAGCATATAACATGAAAGTATTTATTTTATATAATCTTCATGACAAAACTCTCAACTTTAACATTACTCTAACAATGCCCCAGTGCTAATACTAATCTAGGTTTAAACTGCGTTCATTTTAGCTGAGAACTTCAATACCTAAGTACTCACTGAAACTTTTCACTTAGTATTATCTGCGATCTACAGTACAAAGTTTCCTGTACGACGGAGAAGATTAAAATTTACTTTACACTGAAAGTTTTACGCGGCTCCCCGCTCCGCCCGTTTAAATAAGGATTTTTGCGGAAACCGTACATTTTCTCGCAATAAACAGTTAAACAGTAACTTTCCCCGTGATCTGGGCAAAATTACTTTAGGGTTAGTTCCCGAACCGGTGAATAGGCACCTTAGTATCGGAAAATAATTGAAAAAAAATTACTCTGAACAAAAACTATTTTGATTTGATTTAAAATCGGTCGAGTAGTTTGTGAGATTAGCATCACTTTAGTTGATCACGTTATGATGTAGATTTATGATTTACTATAGATTTTGCCCGCTTTTCTGTTCTCAAAAATACAATTAAAAACGCTACTTTTTTGGAATGAAAATTAACTTTGAAGTAACTGGGCTGATTTTAATAAAATTTTGCAATTTAGCAGCAGCTGTGATTTTTAATTCATTTCCAGATTTATGAGAAATGTTGTTCTCAAGAAAATAAGCAACCATTTCAGTCTGTGTGTGTCATTGTCTGATACATTGGGAAAACTCACATCACAGACAAAAAAAAATCGGCTAACTGCGAGTCGGACTCGCGCACGAAGGGTTCCGTACTGTTAGAGAGCAAACATAGACCAAAAATTATGTTTTTGTATGGGAGCTCCCCTTAATTTTTTTATTTTAATATTATTCTTAAATATAAGACCTTTGTGAAAATATCAAGTGTGTTGCCATTTTGCCATTATTGATATCGAGCAAAAAAGGCCAAAAAATCACGTTTGTTGTATAGGAGCCACCCTTAAATACATATAAATTTTATTTTGTTTTTAGTATTAATTTTGTTGTATAGCGGTTTTAGAGATACAGCCTGAAGACAGACGGATGGACGGACGGACGAACAGACGGACAGACATCGAAGTAATAGGGTCCCGTTTTTACCCTTTGGGTACGGAACCCTAAAACAGCGAAATTTTTATAGGAATATAATATATTTTAATAGTAAGGGAAGAAGTCAATAACAAAAGAAAATATATTTTAAGTCCAGCGAAGAAACTCAACCCTAAAATCAATATCACAAAAAGCCGTAACAGTAGACAATGTCTACAGGACAATTGTAACCGATAGCCTCCGAGAGTTGAGGATTAAGATTTCCTGAGGCTAAGGACCAGCACACACCATTAATATTTTAAACTAGATGACCCGGTTAACTTCGTGCCTACCACTTCCGTCCTAACATAATATTTTCTCACCGTATACACATTATATTTAGATTTATAAACCTACCCTGAATATCTACGAATATTTCATGACTAAAATTAGCAATATTGGCTTAGCCGTTCTCGAGTTTTAGCGAGATTTACAAAAAAAAATATTTTTTTAATAGAATTAAGTATATTTTTGTGATATCCGTACTATCATAATTTGAAAGTCTGTCTGAAAGATTATCACGGGGAAACCAAACAATTTCCGCAACAAAAACTATCCTATGCATACCCATCTAAAACTTTTCAGTCGTTTAAGCGTTAAGAGGTGGGGAAGACGGAAGCATTTGTTTATAATATTACAAAAATCTAAAACTTTTTAGACACACATTAACGTTTTATAAATAATATGACAAAAATCAAATATGTTTTATAATAATAATATAATATCTATCATAATATGGACGCTTCACACCACATCAGTCTGGCCCCGTGGTAAGTACCTGGAGGACTTGTGTTACGGGTACAGACAACGGAAATATACTTAATACTTTTATAATATACACATATTTAAGATATTTTTTATTATAATATGATACTTACACATATTTAATACACATCCTTGACCCAGGAATCAACTGCGTTGCCGGCTATTATTTGTATTTAATTTTTTGTATTCTAAGAAGAAAATGAACAGTGTGCGCCTAGCCTTACTCATTTTATTTGTTGGTATAAATGAGACCCGTATTGTTTTCGGAAAGTAATTTTACGTGTTCTGCCGATGAAGTGTTAACCCTCCGACGTCCGGACAGATAATTAGAGGGTATTTTTGTCCGCTCCAATCGCTGTGCACATTAAGGCTCAATTCCACCGCGGCGCACGTCAATTAGCGTGTCCGTGGGTTGCAGTGGACACAGTCACATAATATATTTTCTTACAAAGCGAAGCTTGACGCACGTGCGTATAGTCTCTCCGTGCGCCGCGGTGGAATGGAGCCCTTAGAGGGCTTATTCTCTCTTGATTTGGTACAGTAATTTTGTTGTGTTTCTGACCCATCAAACATGTAACTATAATGGATGTGTAGGAGTGTTATATTACTCGCATCCATCTAGTTAAGGACACCAATATCACGTATAATAGTTATATTATACGTGATATTGTGCTTGTCCCATAATATATTTAAATTATTTGTAACCTGTATTCTTACTAACATAGTTTTTAAGTAAAATATGTTTACTAACACTATATGGTCCACACACAGTGTGTGCTAGTTAGCGTTCTCTGTTCCGAACTCTGCTTCATAGGCTGGCCGCATTCACGCACGTTTTCCGTATTTGATTTCTTAATATGGAATTACGATTTAGAATTTGGTAAGACAAGCGCAAACGTTCGTTTTTTTCCTGCGCGAACGCGCCAGCTTGTATTTGAAACGAACGTATACCTACCTACCTACCACGGAAATAAATCAAGATTAATTATTTCTGTGTTATGTACTTAATTTTTGAGTTCGGGTAAAAAGCGGATGTGTGCGCCAGTTAATGTATTTTATACTGATTCCATACATTCAGATTTACGAATACGGAAAACTAATTTGGAAATAATGGACGGAAATGTTTCGGAAATGCTGAAGAATATGACATACCCACATATTTTCGTAGCTCATGATGATAACATATTATAACATACATTTCGTTCCTTCACTTTGGGGTCTGCGCAATATATTTTTATGCTTTAATAAAACCTTTATAGCAAGTAAAGTAGCTTGTACGTCATCAAAAGGGAATAAAAACTACATGATTAGGTCCCGAGCTTTCAGGTGGAAATCATCAAGATGGAATGGGCAATTTCGACAAAGTTACCGCTCAACCAGTTTCAAGAGTTTGTCTTTGCACGTGATAAAAATTACTGCAACTTCAGATGCGGCTGTACTGTCATTAGCAGGCTTTGTATTATACTTTAGTGCAAAAGCAAATTTGTCGATATATTAGCTCTTTTTCTCTTCAACTTTCTCTCTTTATTTTTACTTATTTTAGGGCTTGTTTCATCACTTCCTGATTAAGTGCCGGATAGGCTATCTACAATTTTTTTGACAGATTCTCCATACTCTATATTCTGTCAAGCTAACTGGTGGATAGCCTATCCAGCACTTATCAGGAAGTGGTGCAACATGCCCTAAGTGACGTGGATTCGTTTGACGGCAAAAGTGGAATTTTCCCGACACCCAAAAGTACTTATATAATATACCAAAAAATTAAATCGTTTCAACGTTTTCAGTATAGAGACACAATATAATATAATAATAATATTAGTTAATGTACAAACGTAATTTTAAGGGGAAAATTTAGTAATTTTTTCAGAAATACTACTTAAAGAAGAAAAACATTTTTCATGTGCTTTCGTATACGAAATGTAAATTATTGCTACAATAATATACCAATTCCTCATTCGAATAACTTTATATATTTGATCATAATTCTATGATTTTAATCGAAAATAATCGCTAAATTGGAAAATAAGAAGATGAATTGAAAAAATATACTTTATCTTTTTTATTTCTATAGTAATAAGGGTTCCTTGTTGACTACGGAACCCTAAAAATGATGACACGAAATACCTACGTTACTAAAGAAACGTAAAGTTAAAAAAAATCGGCCAAGTGCGAGTCGGAATCACGCACGAAGGGTTCCGTACCATTATAGAGCAAAATTAGGCCATAAATTGTGTTTTTTGTATGGGAGCCCCCCTTATTTTTTTATTTTATTTTAATATTATTATTAAATATTAAAGTACACATATAACTAAGAATTTTGTGAAAAATTCAAGTACCTACCTGTTGCCATTTTTGATATAGAACAAAAAAGGTCAAAAAATCACGTTTGTTGTATGGGAGCCACCCTTAAATATTTATTTTATTTTTAGAATTTGTTGTTATAGCGGCAACAGTTAAAAATAATCTGTGAAAATATCAAATCTCTAGCTATTACCGTTCTTGAGTCAGAGACAGACAGACAGACGGACGGACGGACAGACGGACAGACAACGAAGTCTTAGTAATAGGGTCCCGTTTTTACCCTTTGGGTACGGAACCCTAAAAATGGTACCACGTGCTTCTTTTTGTGCAGGAACCACCATCAAGTGTTGAAAAATAATTTTACATAATATTAACTAGATGACACCCGCATTTCGTAGCGATTCGTTTATCGCGCGGGAACCATACATTTTTCTGGGATTGAAAGTATCTTAATAAAAATATGTCTTTACTCGGGACTCAAACATAAATACTTTGAGTCTCAAAGTATATCTACGGTTCACGAGAACGAATTTGAGGGCAACGGAGTTGCGGGCGTTATCTAATATAATAAGGTATAACATAAACGTATCTCTGTCTGTCTGTCTGCTACCTCTTCACGCCCAAACTGCTGAACTAATTTTGCTGAAATTTGGTTTGGAGATACATCGAGTCTCGGAAAAGGACGATACTTTTTATCCCCCAAAAAATGGACGGTTCCCGCGAGAAAGAATTTTTACGCAGCGGAGATGCGGACGCGGCGTCAGTACTAATCTGAAGTGATTATAAAATATTATGAATTTCTGAGCAAATATTATCTTGTAACATACATTCATACATACATGAATATTTCATACAAGGTATAAATCAACATAGTGGAGTTGTATGACATAACCTGCGGACGTCGAGAACTATATCCATTACGACCCGAGAGGTGTCACAAATTACTACACAGATCACAAATTATAGATGTGCCATGAGAAAATGTTGAATGAAGTTGATTCTGTAGAGTAATAGATTATAGAGTATAGACTATTATAAAGTTTGGGGATTGACAGATTAAGAATTATATTGTGGCACTTGTATAAGAATTGTAAAATTATTAAATAAACCTTGCATGTGAAACAGTAAGTAGTGGAAAATAAAGGCTATTTTTATTTTATTTTATTAAAAGTTTGGGACAGCATCAAAACAGCAGCAGGTAAACAGTTTTCGTTTTATGAATTTTTGATCATGTCACGAGAATCTAAGGTGACGCCACATTAAAGTAAAAAACCGTGTTGGATATGTTTTTGATTGCTTGTTTCTCTCATAGAAAACAAGAAATGGAACATCAAGAAATGGAAAGGGCGTAAGCAACAAAATAGTTTTTGTTGCGTAATTTAAAAACCATAAATAATATATTTCATTGCTATGTACAAATGTACAAATTTTGGAAGCTTAAATCACCTCCTCTGTTGGCAAAATTAGAATCCCTTTTTCACAGAGGTCTTTTTGATTAATTATTCTGTTATAAAAGTTGACCAATCGTGTTATGCTACGAGTAATTCAAAGACAAAGACATGATGAATACTGACAGTGAACTTTAGTTTCTTAGCTTTTATAGTCATTGCTGAGAAAAAATCGATATCGCTACAGCCAAATTATCAAGGCGTCGCCTTAAAATTAATCCCAAAAAAGACAACGCTACAATAGGAGTTTTGATGGAGAAGTTTTTTCTTTTGAAGAAGACTATTTTATTTAGTGCATATTCTAGATTCTAGAACAAACCTAGCGCCATGTCATTGTCAGTTGTCGGTTTTTAAAATGGTACTTAAGGGCCCGGGTTACCCTCGAAATTTTCATATATTCTTAATACCAAAATCATTTTCTCATGCGAAAATATTTAACATGTTTGAGTTATTTTTCAGCTTAAGATAGTAATTACCTAGGGTCCTGAACAAATTTTTTTTACAAAATATTTAAATACTAAAAAAATTTTTTTTGTGTTTAAATATTTTTTAGTAAATTTACTACTAAATATTTAAACACCAAAAAATAGACAAAAACACTAAAAAATATATAAATAAATAGTAAATTTACTACAAAATATTTTAACTTTAAAAAATATTTTTTGTTATTTAAATATTTTGTAGTAAATTTACTATTTATTTATATATTTTTTAGTGTTTTTGTCTATTTTTTGGTGTTTAAATATTTAGTAGTAAATTTACTAAAAAATATTTAAACACAAAAATTTTTTTTTTAGTATTTAAATATTTTGTAAAAAAAAATTGTTCAGGACCCTCGGTAATTACTATCTTAAGCTGAAAAATAACTCAAACATGTTAAATATTTTCGTATGAGAAAATGATTTTGGTATTAAGAATGTATGAAAATTTCGAGGGTAACCCGGGCCCTTAAGGCCCGTATTCACCTTGATTAGTAACAAGTGCAAGCGATTAGTGCAGGTGATTTATAGTAATCAGGTAGATGTGGACAGCGACTGATTAGTGCAAGTCCTTTAATTTCTACTAATCACTATACACTTACAATCGCACTAATCAAAGAGAATACAGGCCTTTACGGTAAAACAGCCTTGTAGGTCTGTATGTCATATTTACCATGGCATATCTAGTGTGTACAGCTCTTTGGGCGTCGTTATTGAAAATAATTCAATTACTGAGTTCAGAGGGGAGTGCGTTTTAACACTTCTTGTTTTATTCGAATTTTCATTTTGTTCACGAATTTTACGTATTCAATGCACTTATTCAGGTGACAAAATACACTTAATCCTAAATATTTTGGCCATAAAAGGCACAAATACTGAATATTTTGTCGATAAAAGGCGCTACTTCTGCATATTTGATGATGAAAGGCTTGAGTAATGAAGAGATGCGGCCAACGAGGTAGGTTGAAGAGGTAACAGACAGACAGACACACTTTTGCATTTATATACTAATATTACAAACGCTAAAATGTGTATGTCTGACGCCTGTCTGTAACATCTTCACGCCCAAACCGCTGAACCGATTTTGCTGGGTATGGAAATACTTTCAGTCCCAGGAAAGGACAAAGGATACTTTTCGTCCCGGAAAAATGTGCGGTTCCCGCGTGATAAACGAATTTCGCCGCAACGGAGTTGCGGGCGTCATCTAGTATTATACAGGATGTAACAAAAATAACTGATAATACTTTAGGGTGTGTACGTGTTCCTTGTAGAGAGTTCATATTGAAAGTAGCAGCGCTGAAAGACCAAATTTTTTTTTCAATTCTGTATGGGGAAACTCGTGACGCTCGGGCCCTTGCCCATATAGTTGTAAACAAAAAAATTTGGTCTTTCAGCGCTGCTACGAGACAAGGAACACGTACGTCGTACACACTCTAAAGTATTATCACGTATTTTTGTTACACCCTGTATAATGACAAAATTATGATGATGTCATACCTAAAAGAGTGCACGTTTTAATTTTCCTGAAGCGTATGAGTTTGGGGAAAATTGCTTGCGAAAAACACGGTTTTTGCTGACACAGGCCTTGCATAATAACTTGCAAATTATGTCATGTTTTAGACCTAGCCTAGCCTGTACAATCTCTAGAAAATGTTGAACTTTGGAGAGTTTAATCCTAAGCAATGTACGGTTCCCGCGCGATAAACTAACATAATAATATTATGTTTTGTTTGTTTAAACTGTAAAGTTTTTTTTAGAATTAAATAGGTGATTACAATTACCTACTCAGTTTTTAGGGTTCCGTTTCCAAAGGGTAAAAACGGGACCCTATTACTAAGACTTCATTGTCTTTCCGTCTGTCCGTCTTTCCGTCTTTCCGTCTGTCTGTCTGTCTCCAGGCTGTAACTCAAGAACGGTAATAGCTAGAGGGTTGAAATTTTCACACATTATGTACATATCTGTTGCCGCTATAACAACAAATACAAAAAACAAAATAAAATTAATATTTAAGGGGTGCTCCCATACAACAAACGTGATGTTTTTTTGGCTCCGTGGTCTAGTGGTACAGAGCGCGGCTCTTGACTCGGAGGTCGTGGGTTCGATTCCCGCGTTGGAAACATGTTATTTCCAAGTTTGGTTAGGACAATGCAGGCTGATCACCTGATTGTCTGACAAGTAAGATGATCCATGCGTCGGATGGGCATGTAAAAAGTCGGTCCTGCGCCTGATCTCTCGCCGGTCGTGTCGGTCTGCCGTCCCACTGGGTTATGAGAGTAAAGGAATAGAGAGTGCTCTTGTGTACTGCGCACACACTTGGGCACTATAAAATTACTCCTGCGTAGCTGGCCTGGTTTCAATGAAACCGTCCACCGTCACCGAAACCGGTGTGGGAGCTATTATTACAATCTATGAAAATTTCAGGAGTCTATAATATAGGCTATAATATAGGCTTTGCGGTTCTTGAGATACAGCCTGGAGACATACAGACAGACGGACAGACGGACAGACATCGAAGTTCTTGATATACAGCCTGGGGACATACAGACAGACGGACAGACGGACAGACGGACAGACATCGAAGTCTCAGTAATAGGGTCCCGTTTTTACCCTTTGGGTACGGAACCCTAAAAACTGAGTAGGTAATTGTAATCACCTATTTAATTCTAAAAAAAAACTTTACAGTTTAAACAAACAAAACATATAATATTATTATGTTAGTTTAAAAACGGCAATTTTTAACTGTTACTTACCTGGTTCTTCCACTCGCTTCTTCAATTATTCAGCTGTATTTGCTAATAGCTGAATGATTAAATTCGTTTTGAAGATTAAAAATTTAATTAACATTAACAAGTGACACTTAATTATTCTAATCAAAAGCGTCTGTTGAAATTGGATCACTGATTGCGTTAAAGCGTTAAATTCGTGAAAATAACGCAAAATTAAATTGTACATTAAAATTAATGAATTTCGTAAATGCTCGTAATTAGGTGAATGTAAGAAACGACAAGCGAATGTATTTGGATGAATATTGGATGAAAGCTATGTAGCCTTAGGGTCTATCGTGTCAAACTGCTGTCATATGTCACGATATAGCTGTCAAGTGTCACGATATAGCTGTCAAGTGTCACGATATAGCTGTCAAGTGTCACGATATAGCTGTCAAGTGTCACGATATAGCTGTCAAGTGTCACGATATAGCTGTCAAGTGTCACGATATAGCTGTCAAGTGTCACGATGTAGCTGTCAAGTGTCACGATATAGCTGTCAAGTGTCACGATATAGCTGTCAAGTGTCACGATATAGCTGTCAAGTGTCACGATATAGCTGTCAAGTGTCACGATATAGCTGTCAAGTGTCACGATATAGCTGTCAAGTGTCACGATAATACTTGCCTAACGCTACATAAAGGCATCTGGTAGCAAAAACTCTTATTGAAAAAGTACTTTTTCATGTTATGGACTGCGCAGAACTTTAAGATCGTTCGCAGAAGATAGAGGGGCAAATTGACACGTTTAAATACTTATAACGTAACAGCCAATGACGTGTCAGCGTCTGAATGAGTTCCACCAATAACGATCCGTCTGATCTCTGATCACTAATCTACCAATAGCATGTCCCCACGAGTAGTCGCCAGTAAAAGCTACGCATAGTGACTTTGTGTGGCCCGACCCTAAAAGCCCTATACAGGAGTTTTGTACCCCGTGTGTGTACACTGTACACTGTACAGTCAGACCGGCAACGCACCTGCAACTCTCGTGATATTGCGAGTGTCCATGGGCGACGGTATATGAATTCCATCTGGTGACCCGTTTTATCGGTTGCCCCTAATTTTAGTTGAAAAAAAAAGTAAGATCGGCCTGCGATCAATCCAATCCGTTCCCGTGTAAGGTACAATATCAATTACAGTTTTACCTGCTAAGCAAAACAACTGAACTCTAACATTCGAAGTTTCTTGTTTATTTAACTAAATTAAGCTACACCTGTATAATTGTAGAAGTTAGACCATTCAAAATACTAATACTGTAACAAAACTAAGTGATAATACTTTAGGGTGTGTATGAGTCCCCTGTTTGTTGTGTGTTGTTTGCTGTGAAAGTAGCAGCTGCTGCTGATGATGAAAGTAACCTTTTTTAAAACTTTTGTAATAGGCAAACTCCTCCTCACATAAAAATGTTTTTTTTTTTATCTCTATTTTACACCTTGTATACTAATATTATTACAAATGCCAAAGTGTGTATGTCTATCAGTCTGTTACCTTTATAATTTGGGAAAGGACAGGCACAATTTTTGCGCAACGAAGTCGCGGGCGTCCGCGTCATCTAGTTTTTTTTTTCTTTTTCTTCTTTTTTCTTTTTCTTTTATCGTCATCTAGTTAATTACAAGTTATTTGTTGGGGACAAAAATCTTGTGCTACGCAAAATAGATTTTCATAGTCCCCAAGTGTGTGCGCAGTACACAATAGCACTTTTTCTTCCTTTACTCCCATATCCCCACAAAACCTGGAAGCAAAATTTTTCCAACGCGAGAATCGAACCTCGACAACTACTTTAAACCTATGGACCACAAAGACCTTATGAAATGGATGGTAATGAATTGTTACAATATGATCCTATTGAATTGTATCGTGTATGAAGCAAATCAATTTCATTCACTGCCCGGGGCGGAAGAATGTTTTAGTTTGAATGGACCAAAATATACATCCGTACTATGATGGTATATTGACATGTACCTACATTGTACATACGAATAAAAATTGGACGGAAGAGTAACTGAAAAAATGTTTTGCATTTCATGAGCAAGCGAGCTGTCACTATCAGTAACACTGCGTGGTAAAAAGAGACGTGTGATACATGACAGCAGAACTCTTTTTTTGACGTCCAGTCGGCACGTATCGGCACGTTGATAATTTAATCTCATAGAATTCATATTCGATCATGCTTGTGTAAGACGTAAGTGTATGTACGTAGACATATTTTACACACACATGAAAACCAATTTCGGTTTCGTTTGACAGCTCGAGGTTATAGCGGAATAGAGCAACAAACTCGAGCTGTCAAACGAAACAGAAATTGGTTTTCATCTGTGTGAAAAATATGTGTCCGTATACACTTACATAAGCATGATTGAACATGAATTCTATGAGATTAAATTGTCATCGGGCTGATCCGGGCTGACTGGACGTCAAAAAAAGAGTGCTGCTGTCATGTATCACACGTCTCTTTTTACCACGCAGTGTTACTGATAGTGACATCTCGCTTGCTCGGGCCTTTGTTTCTCTATTCCGCTAGGTATATTAACTTTATGCATCATATCAGAATATTGACAGACTGTTGTCAAACGTCGAACAAAACTTTTAATACTTGACACAGGCAGAATGTCGCAAAAAACGATGGTTCGCTGTAAATAAAAGAAGAAGAAGAACAAAACTTTTTGTTTTATACTGTCTATGCTGGTGCTGCATTTAGCGTGGAAACATTGCAGTTATATATTCTATTAATCAATTAAATTTGATACATTTTTATTGTAAAAAAATAGGAGACTTTTGTATGCCACTGGTATAATACAAATTTCCTTGCGTTCGACGATTTTTATAGAAATCGGTTCAGCAGGTTTCCAATCCATAAAATCCGTAAATCGAAATTTCTCCACGTACACAGACGAATAAAAATAAATATTTTATCGGGAATGAATTCTGAAATTTGCCGGGGGACAGTAGGGGTCAGGTCACACAGTGCGGTGCGGCTGCGGCGCGGCGGCGGTGTGAGGTGTCGCATAGTTTTTTTTATTTAAAAAAATTGATTCTTTAAATATAATTATTATGTCCCTTACATAGAGTTCGCTACGAAAGTAGCAAGGCTAAAGGATTACTTATTCCTTAATTATTGTTTGGGAAAAATCATGATCTCGTTTCATTTTTCATAGAATAATAGAAGTCAAAAGGAACTCTATCGGCATCGCTACTTTTACGTTGAACTCTACTTACCCTACTGGTAAATCCACCTGACGGAGTTTAGATTGGCATTAAGGGTCAAAACAAATATATAGGCAAGGAAACCATGATAGAAAACAAGTTATACCTTTATTAATAATAATTATGTTGTATCAAAATAAGTAACTTTTTAAGTTTCAAAGGTCAGTAACGGTGACCTTTGAATCTTAAATTAAACAGCACACTAGCGCTTCTTTGTTTTAATCTCGAAATTCTGCAGCGGTTTAACGGTGTCGCTAAGCCGTGCTGGTTGCGTGGCCACTAGTGCGGTGCGGTGACGCCGTGTGTATTCACCCTAAGCCCGAGCTTAAATTAGTTATTTTTACGACTTCATAAACTTTCAACTGTAAAATCCGTTTTATGCACGCCGAAATGAAAAATCTCGTGATCCATGCAAAACAAGAAATATCGGAAACCAAGTCATCCGCCGCTACCAGAAATTTTATGACTTGGTTTTAGTTTCGATATTAGTTTTTAAGGAAATTGATTGAAGGTACTTTAATACTTACCTTATTTTCGATCAATAAATTACAGAACTGTTATTTAAATAGCGTTTTAGAAAAATAAATATTGTTATATTACCTTTAAGACACCATTTTAGGGTTCCGTACTCAAAGGGTAAAAACGGGACCCTTTTATTAAGACTTCGTTGTCTGTCCGTCAGTCTATCTATCGCCAGGCTGTATCTCAATAACCGCTATTGCTAGACTTATGAAATTTTCACAAATTGTGTATATCTGGTGCCGCTATAACAACAAATACTAAAAACAAAAAAAATATATATTTAAGGGGGCTAAAATACAACAAACGTAAAATAAACTATATCAACAATAACAACAGGTATGTACATGAATTTTTCATAATATGATCCCTAATTTTATGTTTACTTTAATATTTAATAATAATATTAAATTAATATAAAGTTAAAAGGGGCTCCCATACAAAAAAACAAAATTTTCCCTTATTACTCTATAATGGTACGGAACCCTTCGTGCGCGAGTCCGACTCACACTTGACCGATTATTAGGTCCTACTTTGGGTCAAGATGCAGGATAGCCATATTTATGAAGCAGTTTTCATGCATACTTCACGTAAATCGTGAGAACTCATGGTGGAACATGCAGGCTCTTTGGAGACTTACTGCCGCACTCAAAGACGAATAATAATGACTGTATTGTAATTAAAGGAAGATCTAACGTCTTTAATTATTTTCTGTTGCAATCATTGCTGAAGCAACCAAAATATAATATTATAATGTAACTAAGCATCCATATTATCATGTTCAGCCAACATTTCATTAATTACGATATTATTATTATTATTATTATTATAAATTCAAGACGTGAGTGGAATAATAAGGTAAGTAACATGAAAAAACTTCCCGTTTTTTTGCTTTAATGGAGGCTTTAGGGCCGGAAAAATTATTTGAAATAGAAAAACTATGGATTATAATATGTGTAGCCAGAAATATTAGCTAGGTTACGAAGTAGATTAGTTACAAGTTTTATTAAAATAACTAGGGAAAAAATGAGTTATTGTCCGTATGTTACGAAATGTTACTTGTTCGATTCTTCCACTCACTTCTTCTATATTTTGTAACCGATATCACAAAAAAAAATACATTTCCGATAAGCGATCACCGATTTCATTACAAAAGCCAATTTTTTATGATTTTTTCCTAACGAATGACGTAAGTATAATATCTCGTCAATAAACTCGTCGTACGAATTTCCTTTATGATATAATCTAATAACGCCAGTGATCGATCGACTCATCACGGCAAATTGCTTCGGGATGCCACAGTATATTGCAGTAGTAGAGTAACTCCTTTCATGACTCATGAAAAAACGACCAGGTTAAAATATGGCCGCTGTTAAGCATTTGTGTCCTAATCTACTTTTTTTGTGAAACTATGAATGCAGTCTTGTTCTAAATGATCTAAAGAACATGACTGCATTCATAAGACTTGAATATTATATTAATTTTTCTTCTTGTTACTTGAAACAGACAGATGATAATATTTATTTTTAACTTTGTGATGACAGTACCGACGACTCCTCTGTCGACTTTCGAGGCGCCGGCCGATGGATGTGGTCTACCGAAAGTTCCGGGGGAGACGAAGTGGGACACGTCGCCGGCAACAAGTGACAGTGTTAGTTTATAAGTATATAATAATAAGAATATGTATGTTAGTTTTAAGGTATTTAATATATTATTAATAATTAATTATGTATGTTAGATTTAAGATATTTTTATATGGGCTTCTGATGCCCGAAATAAAGACGATATGATTTGATAATTACTCAATAGATAATTTTTGTGGGATGTTAATTTAAGTATCATGCCACAAAAAAATTGCAGCGATTTGATCGAATAAGGAACAAGCTGCAAAATATTGTTTAAAATTATTAGAATCGCGGTTAATATGTTTTACTTCCGTACGACGTGAATTTGCATTTTTAACTATTTCATGTCTCCTGAGATCATGCTGCACATGGGCTCTCCAAATGAAACACTCGAACGGTTTATTATGAAGATGCTCTACTATAAAAAAATGTAAACTGTGGTAACACCGAACCGAAATATTGCAGGTAGGTACTTGAAAATCGAGCCATGCCTTTATTTTCTTAATTTATAGCTTCATTTTGTGGATTAACGATCATTCTTGAACTAACCTGGATTACAGTGTAACTTTGCCCACTTTGTCCGCGTGACAAAGTATATTACGGCAAGTGGCAACAAACTTTGATCTTACTACAAAATTATTTAATTTTAATATTACACTAGGTGAACTTTCTATTACTTACATCCTAATATATCCCTTCCCTGGACTTCCCCTAATATTTCAAGACTTAAATCTCAATTAGTTTTAGGGAGACTAGCAAAATTTAAAATTCAACTATGAACAAAAATGATGAAACTCTAGAGTTACTTTGTTTTACGCCGGGGAGTTTCCGACAGAAACCTGGGTCTTTAGCCATGATGATTACGTCAATTTCACTATCTGATTTGAAATTAAAATGAGATTTAACCAATGCAACGTAAACGACTTATTGATATATTCTAAAGCTTTTTTGCCGTCTGTTCGCTTATATAAAAAAAAATTACTTCGTGTCTCTCTGTCTGTAACCTGAATACGAATTTCGAACCATATCTCGGGACCGTAAGTTTCGTATTAGACAGCTTATAACGATAATATCATGTAAATTATCTTCTGAGCATTTTCGACAAAATACACGGTTTTCTTCACCTTCTTTTGGCTTCGCCGTTGTCGGTTAAATAAAACACTAACGTAAACAATATACGCCAGATAATTTGTATACATTATACATGGTGTATACAATGTGTATACATCGTGTAAACAGACGAGCAGGTGTTAAAAGTGAAATGGACTATAATGGGTGTATTCTAGACGTATTACACCGATATTGTAGAGATAAGAAACAGCCAGATTGAACATCAAATAAAAACTATTTTTACTTCACAACGATACTTGAAATGAAAACTTCTTTTGCGGCATTGTTTGCTGAAACACGTGACCTGACCGGAAATTCGTAAGAAATGTAGACCGACGCGGCATAGGGTTCATCCATTTATGTCGTGCAGTATAGAGGGGTCCTAAGTTTTGTGACATCACATTCTTAATTTAATAAATTAAATATCGAAGCGGTTTCAATTTTAGATGTAAAATTGCAAATTCGTGACATCACACTTAAAGGTAGGGGGAGGAGGGGTCTCCTACATGTGAGCACCCCATCTAGTTTTAAATAATAAATCTTAAAATCCAATATGACATCCATTACAAAGTCGCAGATTATTAACATTGCTTCGAGTAGTAAACGTCATAGAGCTTAGCTAGTTTGTAACAATACTGTATGGTCATGTATTGCATGTGCAAGGGGCTTAAATCGTCTAAAATGTTCTATAAATGTTCAGAATTTTCCGTTTGAGGAAACATTGAACATGTTAGCGTGTGAACATACCTTTAGCTATGCTATTAGAAGTTATAAAAATTCATATCACACTTTTAAAAGTGGAAGGTTTAGGTTTAAGGAATTTATTCTTAGAAGACATACAGTCACTTATATGAGAACTTAAAATCAGGAAGGAAATTTGATTGAAATAAAATAATAATATATTTTATTTATTACATGTTTTTAAAATTAGGGAAATATGTTATTATTGCGTTAGACTGTCTGTTTGGCTACTAGCTTATAGACTTCAAGTTTCAACGGAAAAACAGACTTTGATGAAATTTTGCATGAATAAGTGTTAGGTACTTACTTTGCATTCCGGCTAAAAATATATTATAGTTCCTACCAGGGCCGGTTTTAAGCACCACCAGCGCCCTGGGCGAGATTTTTTCGCACCCAGGATCCTGGTAGTGCTAAAAAAGGCGGCGCCCCTTTCGTTTGCTTCCGGCGCCCTGGGCGGTCGCCCAGCGTTGCCTCCTATTAACGCCGCTACTGGTTCCTATGCAACAAGCTACAAAGTTAGGAGCAACAAAATTTCGATCAAAAGCTAGTTAAATATAATATTTTAGCTTTCAGTATTCCACCGAGTTATAATGATACGTCGGCTTGTACGGTCTATCTATCGTGCTATAGCGATGGCCGATAAGCTGCAGCTAACTTCCTTATTACTTTCAAGCTACATTTTTCACAAAGCACTTTCTAAGAAACTTCCAGCTAACATATTATGCTTTATGATTTTATCTATATAATATTACTTTTCTTTTCAGAAAAGCATTATTTAGTGATATTGTGTTACATAAAACTCATACGAATATTACAATACTAGAAAATTCCTTAGGGAACTGTACATTTTTCCGGGTAAATAGTATCCTATGTCCATTCCCAAGTCTCAAAGTATCTCCATACCAAAAAACAAAATTGTCAAGGGAAAAATAAAAAATTGTGTGAAGGGGAACAGCTAATTAATAAGTAAATAGACACACAGATAGATAGACACATTTTCGCATTCATAATATTAGTGTGTAAAAGATAATATTCAACTTTCATACGTCTAAATTGTATGTCCTATCCGAAACACTAGAAGTAGAAGAAGATGACTGGTGAGACAATACCGATACTTAAGGAGAGTATTATCAGTACTCGATTCTCATTATAATCATGTAATATAATTAGGTACTTAATTTTTGACCAAATTTTCCTTTAAACAAATGAATCATGGACACTTAGTAAATTACTACACGGCCGGCGCGGCGACGTGCGCCCCGCGCGCTACTCCTTCCGCGCGCGATGTCTATGCGTTGGGTAAATAATTATTTAACTTTAAGCTACATTTACTCAGTGATCAATCGATATTATTTATTTATATTTTTTTCCAACTAATATAATAGCCAAATATCACGTCCTCGAATATTGAACGTATGTCTCACCAGTCATGCTGTATATTAAACTTCTTCAAAATCGTTTCAGATTAAGCGCGAAGATGTAACAAAAGGTATTATCATATCAAGTAAGCTTTAACCCCAACGGTGAAACAGATTAATGTAAAATAATCACATAATATCTTATGAAATTATTCAAGAGAGAATATGAAGGCCGGAAGACGCCGATATAAACGATTTATCTTGTCTATTTTACAATATTATGTTTCATTAATGATGGAAGATTACAAGTGATGTTTTCAGGAAAACAATAAAACTCACAGCCTAAATAGAACCTCATTTTTCGTAAGTTGGTTATGGAAGACATAAAACATAGATCGATTTTGTTTTAGTTTTCTTTTGTTTGACCCGTTGATACGATGACACGGACAGACAGACATAATATAATATTATACTGAGTTTTATTATATAGCACCCTTGTTTTTATTGGGCGTTCAAAATGCATAGCATCGCCTCGTCACTTTACAATGTCAACTGACCCTTATAGTCATATTAATACTAGCTAAAATTGTAACGGCTCGCGTCGTTTTTCTGTATATGGTAACTTTCAGGCAGTTTTTATTTATATTTTAATAGTAACAAAACCTTGACTGACTGATGATAACACATAGATACATGTTTAAATAAAAATTACTATCAATAGGCGTGATATTTTTTCCGTAGTGTACTACAAAAGTGTTCAGTAGCTCTACCATAAGTTTAAAGCTATAGTATTTATCGATACTCGATACCGACTATGTAAATATTTAGTATGGCGATTTTAGTTCCGCAAGTGACCGCTAAGAGGCGCTGTAAAATTTGCCATACTAAAAATGTACGTAGTCGGTATCGAGTATCGATAAATAGCTTTAATGGTAGAGCTACTGGTTATGGGATATAATGGGGCTCACTTCGCTCGCCCTGATAATGCCATGATGCCCGTACCACGTTCAGACGTGTCACACAGATACGAAAAACTTGAAACTTCCCTTTTTTTCGTAGGGGGTAAAAAATTTAAAAGCATCGCGTTGTCTCTCTTACGATCATTGTTATAGGCCTGTGTTCAAAAGATATCTTCATTTTCCAACTTTGAGATTAGCTCTCGACAAAGATTAAAGTGTGGATTAGGGAAGTTAATAAAAGTATATCTTAAGCCAAAATTTCATCGCTCTTTAAGAATTAATTCTATTTTAAGATTATTAAGTGATCCCTCGAAGACAAAGCTTAGGAAGGGGAAATTATTATTTTTAATTACTTCGATCGAAGCTTTATTTAACATTTTGGTAATTTTTTTGCGTAAATATAAGGTAACATAAAATATGAGTGATGCAAAAATATTTCCTTTATGTACAGAGTAAAAGCGGTTCTCCAACTATTTTAGTGGCGGAACCATTTTAAGTAATTGAAATTTTAGATGCACCCCTAAAAGTTCCATGTCCTAAAAATCATATTTTCAGCTAACGCTATATCAGTAAATTGTAAAAAACATAAGAATTAGATTTTAATAATCGGCCAAGTGCGAGTCTGAATCGCGCACGAAGGGTTCCGTACCATTATAGAGCAAAATTAGGCCATAAATTGTGTTTTTGTATGGGAGCCCCCTTTAATTTTTAATTTTATTTTAATATTATTATTAAATATTAAAGTACACATATAACTAAGGAATTTGCGAAAAATTCAAGTACCTACCTGTTGCCATTTTTGATATAGAGCAAAAAAGGCCAAAAAAATCACGTTTGTTGTATGGGAGCACCCCTTAAATATTGATTTTATTTTATTTTTAGTATTTGTTGTTATAGCGGCAATAGATATACATAATCTGTGAAAATATCGAATCTCTAGCTATTACCGTTCTTGAGTTACAGCCTGGAGACAGCAAAAAGGCCAAAAAAATCACGTTTGTTGTATGGGAGCCCCCCTTAAATATTCATTTTATTTTATTTTTAGTATTTGTCGTTATAGCGGCAACAGATATACATAATCTGTGAAAATATCAAATCTGTAGCTATTACCGTTCTTGAGTTACAGCCTGGCGACAGACAGACAGACGGACAGACGGACAGACGGACAGACAACCAAGTCTTAGTAATAGGGTCCCGTTTTTACCCTTTAGGTACGGAACCCTAAAAAAGTTACTTACCACTTTTATTGCTTTTATGGTGACTTGCTCGATATCTGAAATGAAAGAAGATACGTAAGTACATACATAATATACATATTGATTAAGTTAAAAGTAGGTCCTTTTTCTCTGGTCATCCATTATACTCATACCTAAGTATTTTTTTTTGTCTTTCTGTCTGTTTTTCTGTAGCCTCTTTACGCCCAAACCGTTAAATAGATGTCGATGGATATAAAGATACTTCGAATCCCGGGAAAAGACATTGGATATTTTTCATCTCGAAAAATGTACGGTTCCCGCGCGATAAACGAATTTAATCCCAACGGAGTTACGGGCATTAACTAGAGTTAGAGAGAACAAGTTGCTCTAAAAGTTACACGACCTTTTTCTCTGGTGATATTTCATAAGGGCTAAAAGGTCCGGCCCATTAGGAATTATCCCTCGATCACTTAGAGACGACAGTGAGGAGAGCCCATCAGGTGCGACACCGTTCGTCAATCATCCCAGTAAACTATCACGTGACATAAAAGGATATTGTACGATAGAAAATACCTCCATTTCGGTCTAGTCTCTCTCTGTCTTAAATTATCATTTATCACGTTTCCAAACACAATTTTTAGGGTTCCGTACCCAAAGGGTAAAAACGGGACCCTATTACTAAGACTATTCGTTGTCTGTCCGTCTGTCCGTCCGTCTGTCTGTCTGCCTCCAGGCTGTAAGAGCCCCCGCAGATATACAATTTCTAGTTGTACAACTACAGTCAACTATAATTTTTAAATGAAAAAAATAATATGAGAACTTTATTAATTCGAGATAAAAATGTGCAAGGTGACAATATTTAAAATGTAATAAGCGTTCTCTGTAAAAATACAAAGAAAACAATACACCTTTTAAGCGTGATTACGTTTAGAAAATTTTTCCGCCTGTCATGACTTTCTTGACAGACTGTAGTTGTACAACTAGAAATTGTATATCTGTGGGGGCCCTAACTCAAGAACCGCTATAGCTAGACTTCGGAAATTTGCACAGATTGTGTATTATCTGTTGCCGCTACAACAACAAATACTAAATATAAAATAAAGTTAATATTTAAGGGGGGCTCCCATACAAGAAACGTGATTTTTTTGGCCTTTTTTAACCGACTTCAAAAAAGGAGGTTATTGCTCGTAATTATTAATGGTAACAGCTAGGCACTTAAAATTTTCACAAAATCCTTAATTATATTTGTACTTTAATAATTAATAATAAAATTAAAATAAATTAATTAAAAAAAATGGGGGCTCCCATACAAAAAACACATTTTTTTTTCTACTTTCGCTCTATACCGGTACGGAACCCTTCGTGCGCGAGTCCGACTCGCACTTGGCCGATTATTTTTAAATTTTCACCAATCCCAAAAGTGTGCACTACACCGCTAAATATAAAACGACGCCGTGTTTTGAAGAAAATGAAATACGTTTTCTCGTTCAGTCCACTTTTCTTGGCAATATAATCCATACCTAATTTTCAGAGTACAATGAACTGAGCTAAAATAGGACGTACTTACGAGATATTTTGTCAGAAATTGCGCAACGCAAAATTGAAAAAGACGGTCCTATTGTGGGTATTTTGAAGAGATCTCCATTGGATATTGAGGTAAAATTGGAATGCCTTTATTAAGATCTCCGAGGCTTACAAGAATTTACTGCCCTCGTCAGTATTATAATATCCTGTAAAGCTTGGTAAGGCTTCAAATTTAATTGTATGAAATGTATAGATAAATAATAATAATAATAATAGATTTTAAACTTTATAAATGAGCAACAATTTATTATAATTATTATGTTATGTTGAGTGACAGTCGTATTGCATCCTTGTAGTTATATTTTTGTTTACAAAAATGTAAATAATATTACTCTGAACAAATACAACGTTAAAACAAGGTTTAATAACGATTAATTTACTCTAGCAAAGGCAGAATATATCAACCTTGGTTTGTATGATTATCGTCCTTAGGTAGTCGTCATAAGATTCTGTCAGAGGTAAAATAATCCTGAAATATCTGTATGTAAATTGACGGAAGGCTCTTTACCAAAACGTTAGTGGAGCAGAATTAAGTGACAGGTTTTACAGTCATCATAGATACAGCAAATGTAGACATGACAAAGCTTAGACCAAGGCAGTGTTTTTCAACGGCGAACCCCCTACAGAAATTTTGTGACCCATAGTCACGAAACTTCTGTAGGGGGGTTCGCCAGAGGTCGAGAGATTTTTCAGTAAAAAAATTTATAAAGATTAAAAATATATTATATTGAATATGCAGAAGAATTTTAACAAAATGATATATTAATAAACATACAATGACATACTTACATGATAAAAAATCAAAGGACGTGGGGTCGCGAAAATATTTTTATACCAGGTGGGTCACACTCACATAATAAAAGATTGAAAAACACTGGACTAAGGAGAAACTTATCAGTTGATCAGATAATGATGATGATAAATAATTGGTTTCGAAGAATAAAAATGATATTATTATGAATATATTTTTTCCCGTAATCCAAGTCTGTTTTAGCACGAGCTATTTTTTGTCGCTCTTATATCCCTTAGTTTTTTTAACGGAAAAAAAACGATGAAAATTTAACTACGAGCTGCTGGTATTGCAAGCGTAAAAATTTAATAGCACTAAAAATACAAGACTACGCTTAAGCTATATAAAAAATTTAGCACAATATGATTTCATTTTACAACTGAAAAAGGAAGACACTGGAATGCTTAAAATAGTTGATGTTTATAAATGAGATATACGTGGGAGAGCCATGCTTCGGCACGAATGGGCCGGCTCGACCGGAGAAATACCACGTTCTCACAGAAAATAGGCGTGAAACAGCGCTTGTGCTTTGTTTCGCCGAGTGAGTGAGTTTACCGGAGGCCCAATCCCCTAAACTATTTCAATCCCTACCCTCCCCTAATCCATCCTTTCCCATCCCTACCCGCCCCTATTACCCTATTCCCTCTTAAAAGGCCAGCAACGCACCTGCAGCTCTTCTGATGCTGCGAGTGTCCATGGGCGACGGAAGTTGCTTTCCATCAGGTGACCCGTTTGCTCGTTGGCCCCCTTATTTCATAAAAAAAAATGAAATATATTTATTTTGATAGAAAAGGATATTATTTTAGTTTGATTTATCATAATATTTTACTCTGAGTATTTTTTAGGCCATTAAAATATAGCTTTTATCGCAGGCTTTGATCGCGGACACCGAATTGAGAAATTCAGTAACGAAAATAAACCTAACACATCGTCGTCTGCAGAAATTGACACGGTGTTTGTGTGTGTGCGAATTATAATGCACAAGTTGATAAAAATGCTTCGCAATTGCTTTACCGCGGCAGTTCCCGAGTGCCATTCTTTTTTTTTTGGCAGGTCTCGCCATTTCTAAGCATTCGTCGAAACATTTCGTTTTCGGTAAGATAATTGAATGAAACAGGACTCCGAAGCTCGTTTGAATTAACAAACAAAATGAAAGAAACAGGAAAAATACATTCCCGAAAATTGTAAATGTCCGACCTGAATACTTTACAATAACATTATAACTAATAATTAATTTCGAGATATTTTGACTTTGGAATCATTATTTATATATGTATTAGGTAATACGCGAGCGAAAAACTTTGGATCCCTTTTGACGGAAAATGGGGAAACGTTATAGGTGAATGAAATTTTGCACAGTTATAGTTTATATGGTGAAGGAGTGCATCGAGCTAATATTATTTTGAAATTATGCTTTTATCAATAATATCATACATTTTATTAACAAATAAAACACATACTACAACACACACACATAGGAGATGACAGATTTTTGAGTGACATTAATGTCACTCAAAAATCTGTCATCTCTGTCTGTCTGTCTGTATAATTCGTATGTATAGGCCTAAGCCTATACATACGAATTATACTCTTTTATTTATGGACTATGGTTGAAGTCTGTTGACAACAAGTTGACAAATTGAAAAATATATATATTATAGTTTTTTTGATTGAATCTTAGATACTATGAAACAATGCTTACACGGCCAATCTGAGTCCCAGAGACAAGAGTTGAAAAAAAAAATGATAGTCAATATTTTTTTACAAAATATAGGTAGTACCTAGTCCTAATGTCGTTGAAACTAAGGTCGAATTTCGACCATTGGGCGATCTATAGTTATATCTTTATCAGTCTGCAAAAGAAACATGTTTCCATTAAATCCATACTAATATTAAAAATCCAACAAACCGCAGAACAAATTTTGCTGAAATTTAGTACGGAGATAATTTTTATTCCGGAAAAATGTGAGCTTCCCGCGCGATCAATATAATAATTATTTTTAGTGCATACTAGCAAAAGTAAGCCTTCTTTATTTCTTCTATATTATAGAAGAGATAAAGAGAATTGCTGAAAATGTTTAGAATTGACATGACATAATGCACCGTATGCCGAGTTCCTATTATTATCGAACGATTATGGCAATTCCATAATTATCTGTATAAAGAAGTGATAAAGAAAGTGTTGGTTAAGCCCTCTGAAACTATACTTATGACCTATGTAGTTACCACAGACATAGATCAAGATAGATACCGCATGTCCCTCCATTTGTATGAAAACGAGCGTGCCGCTTTTTTCCTACTTTCTGTGACGTACCGATGATAAGAAACGTGTCCATTATCTGGACCAACGTTTCTATTCGAATTTCTACAGATCAAGACGGCACAATCAGGTATTTAGGCAATTTGTAAATTCCGATTGACGTCCGATTCCGATAGCAGACTAAAGAACAGACTTTCGAATGACGAGCATTGCTCGTTTGGGAACGATATGGCACGCAAAGTGCACACAATATGCGGTATCTATCTTGATCTGTGTCTGTGGTAGTTACCTACAGTAAAGGCCGTCACAGACTTAGCTATAATATATATTAATATACCTTAATATACCGTACTAAACACACTGAGACCAGAAATATATATTATAGCTAAGTGTGTGGTCACGCGAAAATTGTATAGAAAATATATATTAATATGCCTAGCTATAAATATATTAATATATATTATAGCTAGGTCTGTGACGGCCTTAACCTTCGATTGTGTACGACCGTTACCTATTTCGCACTTACATCTACAGTCTACACCAGGGTTTCTCAAAGTGGGGTACGCGAACCCTTAAGGGTTCGCCATTCGACGGCAGGGGGTTCGCGACAAGATTTACGTAATGGTGGCAACCGGAGTCATTATTAGAAATACCCGTAGATGAAACTCTTGATAGATTTTTGGGCAGCTAGACAGGCAGAATATTTCGAACTCTCATACAAAGCAGTGAATTTCCTTTTATCCTTTGCTACAATATACTGAGGGGAGGGGGGGTGTTTATTAGTAAGGGGTTCGCTGTCACCTGGAAATTTTAACAAGGGTTCGTGGAGCCGAAAGTTTGAGAAATCCTGGCCTACACCATCGGAAACGCATAAGATTGTAATCTCAAGCTGTACTCT
The DNA here is from genome assembly GCA_905404155.3 of Plebejus argus. NCBI lineage: Eukaryota > Metazoa > Arthropoda > Insecta > Lepidoptera > Lycaenidae > Plebejus > Plebejus argus. Next base: position 3,616,448 of record FR989947.1, on the reverse strand, counting down.
GTAGGTAATCACTGTAATATCACGTATCACGTAAGCGTTTACGTTGACATACCCCGTGACATGATTGATCGACCGCCATTATACATTAAATACCCATAGGCCATCAGCCATGTATATATGTATATATATATGTATATATGTATATTATATACGGGGTGTACCGTGTAACAAATCAACGTGGTAATACATACTTTCGAGAATATCCGATCGACGGATTAAAAGTGCTCACTCACCGGGAGCATTCGCGTGTAATGTAATATTATAGACTAGCTGTCCCGGCAAACGTTGTTTTGCCATATAAAGTATTTCTACTTCATCAGTTGATACAAAATCTTACCCCCTCTTTTGTCCTATAAGAGAGGTGGGGGGAAAATTTTATGCACCAAATGTTAAGTTGGAAAACACAGTAAATAATATAAAGTAAGTCCATTATAGAAAAAATTTTGATACAAATATGACCCCCTTTTTGGTGCCCTTAGCGGGGTGGGGGGAAAAAATTTTATATACCAGATGTTGAGTTCGAAGAAGACAAATATATCTGCCAAAACCGTTTGCAAATCGGATCAGTAGTTTTAGTGTTAAAAAAAGTTTGATACAAAATCTAACCCCCTCTTTTGTCCCCTTAGAGGGGTGGGGGGAAAAAATTTATACACCAGATGTTAAGTTGGAAGAAGACAAATATATCTGCGAAAATCGCATTCAAATCGGATCAGTAGTTTTCGTGTGATGCTGGAACAAACATACAGACAGACAGACAGACAGACAGACAGACAGACAGACAGACAAAAAACTAACCACAGTTTTGGCTTCTAAAGCGATGTAGTGACACCCTCCGCTTATTATTTTTTGATTATCTTTAATGTACAGAATTTTCATTTCTACAGTTTTATTATATGTATAGATTCGACTTTGAGCAATAATGTAATAAATACAACACCGACGAGCGTTCACGTGTAGTGTAGATTCGACTTTGAGCATTACACAGCAAGTTGACTGCACTGTCACGTAGCATTGATGTTACAAGTTGTATCAAGATATTACACATTCTCCTCCCTTACTGATGATCGACTCTGTAAGGTTACATTACAAACGAATGCTCCCGCTGAGGGGGCACTAGATGTAACAAAACAAAGTGATAACATGTGTATGTATCCCTTAAATATACTTTAAAAGTAGTAGCGCTGAAAGAGTTACCGTTATACTTTCGTATGCAACTTTTTTCTCAGTGAAATCTGTATAAAAAACAAATATTATACACCCTAAAGAGACATACCTTCCTTTTGTTACTCCCTGTATACATCCTAACCTAAGTACTTATATAAAATGGGGCTTAGTGCCGTGCGATACCTTATAGACTACAATCTACATATTGTTATCAGATCTTTACATGAATATTCATATTTTCGGTTACTTTTGCCGTTTCTAAGAATGATAAGATCTACAAAGCTTTTTGCGTTTTATTGTGTAGTTTGCGTACTCAATAAAAGGCAACTTAACTAGAAATAACAATATTTTCTAGTTAAAATCACTAAAGTCAGATGACTAAACTTCAGCACTGGTGGGGGCCGAGGAGGAGGGCGCACGTGTTGTGCGCCCATCGTGGAGTCTTTGGACCGCTGGCGGGGTCGCGGGTGTGTGTATCGTTCCCGTGGCCCCGTCAAAAGGCGGCGTGGCGGAAGATGGGGAGGGGTTTTAGTGGGTATACCGTGGTCTCATTAGCCACGGGAGTCCCACATCACCGCTCGGGTCGCCCCCTGCGCCTGGGTGGTATGCGTAATGCATTTCCCCCTCCGGGAAAAAAAAAAAAAAGATGACTAAACTTGAGGCCCGCATTTTCCACGAAACTTTTAGACATATTTTTATGACTCACTTCGAATATCTATCTCTACAGTCTACAGTCTACGCTACGGATGCAAAGCTGAGTTCTGAGAAAGGAAGGATGAGGAAGAAGAGGAAAGAGAAAATAAAGGACATAGAATAGTTTATTTATATAAACTGCTAGCTGTCCCGGTGAACTTCGTGTCACTTTAAAACCTTCCCTGGACTTCTACGAATATTTTAAGACTAAAATCAGCCCAATCTGTTCAGCCGTTTTCCAGTTTTAGTGCGACTAACACATTTGAAAATCCATTTTCAGTGTGTCTGTCTGTTCCTCTTCACGCCCAAACCAATGGACCAATTTTGCTGTAATTTGGTATGGAGGTAGTTTGAGTTAGTAGAGTTGTTGACCCGAGAAAGAACGAAAGATACTTTTTATCTCGAAAAAATGTACGATTCCCGCGCGATAAACGAATTTGGCGCAATGGAGTTGCGTTTATCAACGAGTAATCTATCCATTATAATTCTAGTAATATTTTTGCGTTGTAGTAAAAACTTGATAAAGTATTCTCCATTTCACTATTTTACTACCTGCCTCTATTTCGATCCCTGTGGGAAATTGGAAGGAAACTAAGGAAAAACACGCTCTAGATATTCCTACAAGTTATAGTTTAAAACAAGAATAAAGTAAGAAGGATTACGTATAGTGAGACTTTTGCTAATAGTTTTAGGTTTTCCGTAAAAATACTATCAATTTCGTCTTTGTGGTCAGACTGTGTATTTTCCAACTAATAAATAAGCTATTTAAACAATAAGCCCAGATTGTTTCTTTCTCTAGTAAAAATAAGACTGTTAAATGTAGCCAAGTCAAGCGATGTATCTAAAATTATTATACCTACTTCAATATTTTGGTGGTCTTATAAATAAACTATAAGTCTACAAAAATAGGTTACTAAATTTTAGAATATGGGTCGTCCAAAAATAGGACCTTTGTTTTATTAATGTACTCAAGATACAAAGAGAAGATTTTTCTTTTGAATATTTAAAAAGATTTGTTCAGATAGTTTAGTTATTTAAATTCTTTTACACTAGCTATACTACTATAATATATTATATTCTATAGTATCCCAAAATAAAAACTTTTCTATGTCCTTGATCGAAACTTAAATTATTTTAATTACAAAAATTTTATAAAAATCGATTTTTATGAAGCAAAAAGTAGACATACCGAAGACCGATGCACTTTTACATTCTTAATGTTATTATTTAATTCAAATTTAATTTGATTCCAAATAAATAATATTAAGATTTATCTATGACCTAAATATTGTTATTCTTAAACACGTTAAACGTAACATATTAATACTCGTAATACCAAGTTTTAGATGGCAAGAAATTAACAGAGACTTGGCTATTACGCTAGCCTGGCCCCGATCGCCATCTTAAGAACTGTTAATAACCAAGAATAAATGGGGATAGACGCTTTTTGTCTGAACACAATATATTTTCCTACCCATTTTCTTAATTAATGTTAAGACAGCGAAAAATTGCTTTTTTTGTTCCCTCCATGAGATCGGAAACGTTATTATGGACAGAATTAATTAATATCCTAAACAATATACTTAATTTAATTTTAAAGAAAAAAAATATAAACAATGTATTGAATATGTCTGTCTCACCACTCACCAGTCATGCTGTATATAGATTTACCAGAATCTGATGGCAATTTTTGACAGCAGATTTTTAAAAAATATCCTTGATCATTGGATTAATTTTTATATTTGCATGTTTAACACACAGAATCAGCCGCTATTTAGAGAAACAAGGATCAAAATGTTTTATTACAATCACCCCGGTATTGCTAGAGCTAATTTTTTAATTTTTCCCTTTTTGCCATCAGATTCTGGTAGACCTATAGTAATGTTCTTTTATTACTTGTTGATGCTGGCAACTCCATTGTACAAACATTACCCGCGATAAAAACTATCCTATGTTCAATCCCGTCTCTCAAAGTACCTCCTTAGTAAATTTAATCACAATCGATTAAGCTCTTTAAGTGTGAAAAGGCAACAGACAAACAGAAGACAGATTTTGAATTATTACTTTACGTCCCGGAAAAAACACAGGGGTTTGTGTTTTTACATTTATAGAAAAATGCACGGTTTCGGACGCACAAAATACATCTACTGCGAAGTTGTGGGCTACATCTAGAAGTAAAGGTCATTGTTATTATGATTCATAGCTGTCAACATAGTTTGTGTCTCGTTAGTGAACGAGATAATTATAATTTTAAAAATTGGCACATTGCGCGGAAAAACTCCCTTGGAAGAACGCCAATGTCACTTCATAGGGCAAACCACAGAAATAAATCAAGATAGAACGGCTAAGCGGGTGGAGTACGCGTGTTTCAAACTTGCACAAGTGGGCAAAATTCGTTGAACATTTATTCAGTCAGCGCGCACGTCTCGACTTGATTACACCGGAGGGGTTGTGCAAAAATGCCTCATTGTGCAGTGTCTAATTGTAAAAACAGAAGTACGAAAGTAAATCGGTTAAAAGGAGGTATTTTTTTCCACGGGTAAGTTATTTGTTCTAACTAAAAGCAAAGCAAAAATTGACACGCGCGATTCCTTAGCAACGGACGCGTGTGGCCGTTCTATCTTGATTTATTTCTGTGGGGCAAACATTATAATATTACCCAAAGGTCGGAGTAGTGGGCGCTTTTAGCACGTACAGTAGTACTACGTACAGTACTTAATCTACTACTTTGTTGTAAGTATTTTGTTAACAATTAATGTTCACAAAATACTCGAGTATTTTGTGAACATTTGTGGCTACCTGTTGTCATCATTGATACCGAGCTGCAAAAAATGTTTAAAAATCACGTTTGTTGTATGGGAGCCTCCCTTAACTATTTTATTTATTTTGTTTTTAGTATTTTTTGTTATAGCGGCAACAGAAATACGTAATCTGTGAAAATTTCAACTCTCTAGCTATTACCGTTCTTGAGTTAAAGCCTGGAGACAGACAGACGGACAGATGGACATACGGACAGACATCGAAGTCTTAGTAATAGGTCCCGTTTTTACCCTTTGGGTAGGGTAAAAACTACGTTATTATTAATCGATTTTAATACTATACCCTACGACGCCCTGCAACGCCTTACGACGCCCTACAACCCTTCACTTAAATAATTTATCAAGTAACTTATGACATGGTCTTGATTTGCCTGTTGATTTTACATATTCGGGTCCTCCATTATAAATGAACCTTCAAGACGATGGGTAAGACGTAGGGAAGGGTCTGACGTTGTTATTATATTATTCACTAGTTTTAGCCCGCGGCTTGTAAACCGCTGTATCCCACGGCACGGAAACAACACTTTCTGACCGACTTCAAACAAAGGAGGTTATCAATTCGACGCGTATGTATGTAATATTTCCAGAACTGCCCAGTTTTTGCATATGTTAGTCTATATCAGCATCTGAACAAAATATGTGCCAAAAAGTGTGTGCCAAAAAATGTATGTAAGTATGTTTTTATGTTTGAATTCGCATACCTCCGGAACTGCAAGTAATTATTTTTTGTTGTACTAGGTTCAAGTAAGAGAATACTGTAAGTTTCAAACTCGGTTTAGAATAGAACTTTGATTCTCAATTACGTACGATTTTGAAGTTGTTTTTATCTGTACAATATCAATAGAAGAAGCGTATGTTTACTGCGAATCAATATTTTCGAAACATTTTTCAACAAAACCAAGTGATAATAATTTAGGATGTGTATGGGACACCTGTACAGAATTAACTGTGAAAGTAGCAGCGCTGAAAGAGTAACTTTTGTATGAGAAAATTCATGACGAACGGCTTGCCCGTACAAATCACAAATATATTTTGCTCTTCCAGCGCTGCTACTTTCACAGTGAACTATACATTAGGGAAATATATAGTATTGTTACACCTTGTATAATATGAATCCCGGCTTACACAAAAATGTACGGTTTCTCATAGACGTGTTACGTTAACACAGAGGTTCCCAATCTTTTTCAGCCTGCGGCGCAGTTGCACGTAAAATATTTTGTCACGGCGCCCCTACTCTACCCAGCTATTAGAAAAAGATACTTATATATAAACACCTTTAACGATTATAGTTAGGTTAAGCAGGTAAATAGTAATAAACAAATGTTTTACCATCTACCAGCTTTACGTAATTTATATTATTGTTTTTTAACGGGCAAAAGGCCCACCACACATTCCCACCACTACAACTCCTGGATCAACAGTGGTAACTGGTAACCAACCACGAAAACCATTTGATATGATCTCAGGGATGCCCGTAATTCATATTAAGTATAATTTAATTTTATAATATTTGTGGTTTCGGATAAGGATGGAGGACTGACTCACGGCGCCCCTCTTGCCTTTCCACGGCGCACCAGGGCGTCGCGGCGCACAGTTTGGGAACTCCTGCGTTAACAAGACAAACAACTTTACACTTAATCTGAGTGTACCACAGGGGTATTAAACTTAGACTTTTCTAGTTAGCTAAGTCTAAATCGTAAACAGCTTGAAAACTTAGATTAATTTTATTTAATTAGAACTTTATGGTGGTGGTTCTGTCTAATGGCAGTTGGGACTTTTTAATGAAGTCTATGTTTGTACTGTCCTTATTCATACACGCATTCATACTTCCTTACTAGTAATAACTTCCTTCCTTATTAATTATTATAATATAATGTTTGTTATCCCACAGGAAAATTGCTTAACAGTTTTCTTTGAAAAACTTACTACAAATCTTATATATATAAAAATGGATTTTCAAATGTGTTAGTCGCGCTGAAACTCGAAAACGGCTGAACGGATTGGGCTGGTTTTAGTCTTAAATTATTCGTAGAAGTCCAGTGAAGGTTTTAAAGTGACACGAAGTTCACCGGGACAGCTAATATATTATGTTGAGGCCCGGGAAATGACATAGGATATTTATGGCAAAAATGTACAGTTCACGAGCTAGAATTTAATTTTGGCTTTAGAAGGTCTTATGTTACCAGCTCTTCACGCGTATGAAACTAAACTAATTTTGAAGAAATTTGGTATGGAGGTACTTTGACTCTCGGGAGAGAATAGCCAAAAAACACTTCTAATTAATATAATATTATGATATTCTAAATAATAAAAGAAATCCATAAACGAATTTCACCTCTTTTTACTAGTGATGCAACGGAAGTGTCTTAGCGGAACCAGAAACGGAAACAGATATCATAAGTAATAACCATGAAATATCATGAGTCATGACGTTTTTAATGGCATTTTTGTTTAATGTTTATAGGTGTTAACTGTTAACACAATCACGCCAACCGAACAAACAACGAAAAACAAATACTAGTTGCCGGGGGAAATACGGGGAAGTAGGTCGTTTAAGGCGAGAACACAACGCTGAATATGTGGTTAGTAAAACGCTGCGATATTTTCTGCATCTAAAGACAATAATTATAATTTACAAAATTATTTTGTGCTAAAATAAGATTTTATTTCGACAATCAAAGGCTTAAGGCCAGGTAGACGCAATTTTACATGACTTTAAATCAATAATATACAAACAACATAATATTATAGTTCATTTTTGAAAGCCAAAAAAAAAATACACATTGTTTACATATGTACTTTGACAATTTGTGGTTCGAAACATAATATTGAAAACTTCACTCGATCAAAAATAACTCCGATGAGGAGGCTAAATTTGAATATTTTGTGATATTTTTATTATGTTTCATAAAGTTTATGATAGAAACTACTTTCAAAAATCATATCTACGAAAAGTTCATAACTTAAAGAAGAATTTTATGTGGTTACATTTTGCATTTCGAAGTCAGGTCCATGTGAAAAGTATAATTTTCTCCTAGTTCGCCCTAAAAAGGACGCGGCGAGCGTCGTAACCGCCGCGCTGATATGAATGTTATTATAATATCCTTTACGTCGATATTCGTACTGACAGACATCGACCTACTAATTTTAGGGTCTACTTGGCCTTAACAAGTTTCAGATCAGCATTGGAACATTGATTACAACATGGAACATAATATTTAGCTGTTTTCAGAACGCAACGTCGCGCGTCAGTTGTAGTTTTGTGTACACAGCCTTACAACCACTCTCCGAAACGGTTGAGTGATCAGTGCAATAAGGTTTTGCAAAAATATTGGTTGATTCTGTATTGGGATGAGATATACGAAAAATATTACACGCAGAAATTAACTAGGCACCTCGTTCTAAAGTAACTTAAGCTTAAGCAATCTTGGAAGCATTCTGTCGATGGCCTAGTCCATACCTAGCTGTCGCAAGATATTCGCTCTACCAGTTAGTAATTTAAGCGCGAATTATTATTATTAGTCTGGAAAAATCCGAAGTAAACAACCTAAGTGTGCCTTTCCAATCCTAGCCGCAAGCGACCGCGAGTGGAAAAAAAGCGTCACTTTATGACGTAGAGCCTGTCCAGATGAGGCGTTTTACGCGCGCACTCGAGATACTCGAGCTACATAATATATCACGTCCAAATGCCAACGCGCGTTTCCTTGTTCGCGCGTAAAACGCGTGCAATAAGCCCGTTTAACGCGCGAGCGACGCGCGAGTCGAGATACTTGGGTGCCATTGCAGCGTAAAGTACTACGCGCGAGTACGTTGCGATTGGAGCGTGATAACTTCCGAGTCCATGTTTGTAGCGTAAAATGCCTCATCTGGACAGGCACTAAGGGTCAATTCAGACCGCAACGCGACGCGTAGATGCATTTCTAGATTTGTACCGAATTGACAGATTTTAATTACGTGAGACGTCTTGCAAATCTAGAACTGCATCTACGACTCGCGTTGCGGTCTGAATTGACCCTTAGTGCCTGTCCGGATGAGGCGTTTTACGCGCGAAGTCCATACACGCGTTTAAATTTCTATTGCGTCCAGATACCGCGTTTTACGCGCGTGGCTATGTTTGCGTGGTTTCATTTTCTACCGATAGCGGTCTAGCGACCCATGCTGCCGCTTCTTTGTAGTGGCGTAGAGCATAATGAAACCTATAGTTTAGTAATTTTTTGGTCGGTCGCTGTCGCTTGCGGTGAGGATCGGAAAGGCACCTTTAGGTAAAATAAGTACTCACTCAAATTACAAAAGTTTGTACAATGCTTTATAATTATATTCGAAACCTGAATACTTTGATAACTTCGAAGAAAACATTCGTAAAGATATTCAATACGATCAATTGATTGGAAAGTTTTTGGGTATAAATAAATTGAGTTATATTTAGTAGGACTAAGGACAGGCCCGTTTCCGTAAAATTGTCTCCTACGAGAGTGCCCTAAACTCGGCAAAGTCATTTACGTTGCGTAGAGTCTAATGTGTGACATTTTGCCTAACTTTCCTCACAGTTTTATAATGCTCTATTTTTGTGTATGATTATTGATAATTTGAAAAAGACTTACAACATATTTAAAGTATTTAAAAGGATAAGGATTAATGCTGTATTGGATTAGCCATTATTTGCAGTTAAAAGTAAATGACAAAAAATGTTAATGTGGGATATATCCATAAGAGATAGACATAACATATACCATCGCGAAGTTTTCTGTAGACCTTAATTTTATTGTGTACAATACTTTTTATTTATTTATTTATATTTATTTATGTATACAATACTTAGTACATTATTTTGATAAATCTCGTAGGGTTCAGCCTGCGTTGCAAACGCATGCTGAACCCTACGGAAAACCCTATGTAAGCGGAAAAAATGTAATTATTTACGACATCACATTAGAAACCCTAAAAATAACAGTATTTCTCCACTATTTAATGAATGTTTTTATACTTATAAACCTTCCTCTTTAATCACTCTATCTATTAAAGAAAACCGCATCAAAATCCGTTGCGTAGTTTTAAAGATTAAAGGGAACAAAGGGACATGAGGGGAAATAAAGCGACTTTGTTTTATAATACGTAGTGAAGTATGGATTGAAATGACAGCAATGGATGGATGGACGTACCGTCAATACCCTGCTTATTTTAGTGTATTTGGGGCATAAGCGTCGTGTGTGTGGGGCATAAGTGGGGGTATTAACGCCAGGCGAATCCTTTTAATATACCAGATATTTATATTGGAGTGTGAAGCGTATTGGAATGTATTGATCTTTATAAGTCGAGTGGTATGCGATCTATATTTCCTGATATTTCTGTTTTGACCGTAGACAAAAAAGAGGGTATCTGTCTATCTCTCTCCCTCTTTTCTCTGACTCTCTCTCTGTGTGTGTGTTCGTGGCGATATAGTATCTAAACGCGAAGAACGATTTTGACTTAATTTTTAACACGCTTAAATTAGCTTCACTTGTAACTTTTTCACTTTCTTAATTTAAAATTATTTAAGTAACCCATTTAAAATTGCTACAGGTTGAATTTTCAAAGGCTAATTAAGAAATATTGTATGTATCTTACGTTAGATTATTTACCTAAAGTCGCTAACAAATTTTCCAAACCTTCTAGTTAATTTAAGGCCTTGGCTCATTCAAAAACTTCATTAATGTAATGACACCAAGGCTGGCTGATCCATATTCAACAGACTTATCTACATAGCGCTTTATCAAATAGTTTTACAGATTAGTTACACCGGAGTGACACTGCGGTCTCGCTAAAAAAACAAAAGATTTCGCTGCGTTTCTTTCATAGAGTGGGTATTTCACCGTGGGAGAGCCATGCTTCGGCACGAATGGGCCGGCTTGACCGGAGAAATATCACGGGCTCACAGAAAACCGGCGTGAAACAGCGCTTGCGCTGTGTTTCGCCGAGTGAGTGAGTTTACCGGAGGCCCAATCCCCTACCCTTTTCCATTCCCTACCCTCCCTTATTTCCTTCCCTACCCTCCTATATTCCCTTCCCTACCCTCCCCTACCCTATTACCCTATTCCCTCGAAAAAAGCCGACAACGCACCTGCAGCTCTTCTAATTTTGTGAGTGTCCATGGGCGACGGTAGTTGCTTTCGTTCAGGTGACTCCGTTTGCTCGTTTGCACCCGTATTTTATATTTTAAAAATGGAAGCTTTTTCACAATATTGTGCAGCTTTTAAAATGGGTAAAAAATATTAATTCGCGTAAGGACATCTCACCTGATCAAAAATTCGTAAAATCGTTCGGAAAATAAACCTCTGGTCACAGAATATATTATAATTAGTACCTTATGCTCTGGCTTAGTTCAGATGAGCAACTGGATAGGAAAACTGTAGAATAAACCATAATAGGTGATTATTTTTATTTCCACCACCCCGCTGTGTGAACTGCGAACAGACAAATAAATAACCCAGTTTGATATACGGCCATTATTCGGAAGATTTATTTCATAATATACACACCTGTCTTCTGGCTTAGTACATAAGTACGAGTAGTGTGAGAACTGAGAAGATAATATCATGGTCTATTTTTAGTACGGTACATCATCTTTATGATAAAATGATAAGTATTTTTTTTTCTTTTTACTGTGTACATAATTATAGTTAACTCCTCAGTGGTTCAGTGGTTTAGAGCGTAGCTCTTGGCTAGCATGACTCAGAGGTCGTGGGTTCGATTTCCGCGTTGGAAACATATTATTTCCAAGTTTGGTTAGGACAATGCAGGCTGGTCACCTGATTGTCTGTTAATTAAGATGATCCATGCGTCGGATGGGCATGTAAAAAATTGGTACTGCGCCTGATCTCTCGCCGGTCGTGTCGGTCGTCCGTCCCACTGGGTTATGAGATTAACCCTAGAACCGTACCCATCTTAAACTTTATCTAACGGTACCCTGGGGTACTAGTACACCCCAGCAATAATAACACATTTTTAGAAAGATAGTAAAGTTTTTACTATCAAATCAACTTACATAGACTTTTTAACATTTATTTCAGTCTTATTGAACGTAATTAAATCACATTAATTAGCAACTACAAACAATTTTGGCATATTTTGTTTTGGTGATCAGTACAAATGAAAGTTTTGCGCGTCGCACATTGCGTACGTGATTTGCGGTCTTTGGACCTCGGGCAGAAAAAACACCTTCCCGATTTTAAATTAGGAGAAGCTGTAGAAGGTGTTGGTCGTTTTTTCCCCAGTATATCACTAATACTTATTTGTAGGGACGTTGGCAAAGTTCGGTATTGAAATCAGTCTTCTAGGTGCAATTTTATGAGATCAAAAGCGAGAGTCTTCAACTTGCTCATTAGCAGCATCTGAAGAATGTAACAGTATCATAGAATTGATTCCCACAATATTTAATATTCCATAGAATACACAGAATTACGTCTAGAGTCTAGACGCCATCTGAAAAAAGGAAAATAAGTTAGGAGTGCGTAAGCAGTCCTATAATGTCATCAGAAACAAATAAACCTACAATATAAAAACTGCTTGACCAACCTCGATAAATTTTATGTCGGTTTCTTAAAAATTCATAACAAAAAAACAAGAAAACGATGAAAATGTTCAAAGAATAATACTTACGTTTAGCGTACCCTGGGGTACTGCAGTACCCCACAAGCAACGTACCGAGTCCACTCGCAAGTAGGACCACCGTCCGATTGAGGTATCGGCTCGTCCCCCCGCCCCGTGTAAATACACGGACGCGCGAAACAAACCGTCGAACAGTAAAAAAATTATAACGAAATTTTAGTTTTTTTTTTTCATTTGTACCCCAGGGTACGGTTCTAGGGTTAAAGGAATAGAGAGTGCTCTTGTGTACACTGCACACACTTAGGCACTATAAAATTACTCCTGCGTACCTGTCCTGGTTTATAATTATTATACTACTTTCCATCACAATCGGTTCAGCGGTTTTAAAGGATACAAATACGCTGTCTGTCTGTTTGTTGTCGTCCAATAACCTTAATACCAATATTGGCAAAAATTTTTGAAAAAGTTATGTACAAGCGACTAATGACTTATGTGTAATGACTACAAATACGCTGTCTGTCTGTTTATTATCGTCCAATAACCTTAATACCAATATTGGCAAAAATTTTTGAAAAAGTTATGTACAAGCGACTAATGACTTTCATAAAAAAGATGAATGTAGTAACCCACAACCAGTTTGGATTTCAGAACGACAAGGGAACGGTATTAGCAGCGTCAACTCTGGTGCATACCGTAGTTTCTGATCTAAATAAAAATAAATCGGTTGTAGGTATTTTCTTTGACATGAGTAGAGCATTTGATTTTGTATCACATAATATCCTAATAAATAAATTAGAAAATTTAGGTATAAGAGGCCCAGCTCTAAACTGGATTAAATCCTACCTCGCTAATAGAAGACAATATGTGGAAATAAAATCTATAAATAATAAAAATATACTGCAATCATATAAATCACAACATAAAGTCAACGATATAGGAGTTCCACAAGGAAGTGTACTTGGTCCACTGTTATTTTTATTTTACATAAATGATCTACCTGACATTACTAACTATGAAAATATTCTATTTGTAGATGACATATCAATAATAATAAATAGTAAAGAAAATATTGACATTGAAACTAATAATACAATTAAAAAAGTAGTAGAATGGCTTGATAAAAATAACCTAAATATAAACTTGACTAAGACAAACTATATACAATTTCATAACTACGGTACTAAACTAAATGATTTGAATATTAATTACAAAGATAAATGCATTCAAAAAGTGCACAACACTAAGTTCTTAGGTATATATATTGACGAAAATCTTAACTGGAAAGCCCACATAGAGCATGTATGTAAAAAATTAAATAGTTACGTGTATGTCCTACATAGACTGAGGCAAATAGCAACCTTACCAACTGTTCTCTCGGCATACCATGGATATGTGGCCTCAGTACTCAGATACGGACTATTACTTTGGGGGAACTCAACTGACATTAATAAAGCATTTGTAGCGCAGAAAAAATGTGTACGGGCCATATGTGGTAAGCCCTCATATGAGTCATGTAAGCCTCTATTTAAAAAATTAAATATTATGACGCTTCCTTGCCTTTATATATATGAACTAGTTAACTTCGTAAAAATTCACTATAGTTATTTTACAGAGGCAAGTGAAATTTACCCGAGAACTAAAAGGAAACCTAAACGTTTAGTATTAAATATCATTCCCAGAACTAATCTTTATCAAAAACAATATTATGCCATGTGTATAAAGGCATACAACGCTACACCAACAACCATAAAATCCCTACCTTATAATAAATTTAAAAAAGAAATGATAAAATGGCTTAAGGTAAAAAATTATTACTCTATTACAGAATTCCTAAATGAGTAGTACATTACACAACTAATTGATTATAACACTGTTGACATTAAAAATTATTGTTACAATGTATTAAATATTATTGCTGACATAGAATTATTATTTTGAAATCATCTTATTATTGACATTGAATTAATATTTTGAAATCAATTGGAAATGTAATATTAGTGTAGCTCGTAAGATTAGAGACATGTAAGGGTTTATTATTTTGAATGTTGTATTCCTAAATCAGTAATAAAGTCTTATGATTATACTTTGACATTAAATACTATTGTTAAAATATTGCTTAATTATATTATTGACATTGAATTACTATATTGAAATCAATTGAAATTTGAATTAATATAATATTAAATATTAATATAGCTTGTAAGATTAAGACATGTTTAAGGGTCTATTATTTTTAATGTTGTATTTTTTTTGTACTTTATTGAATTAATTATAGTATGAAATGGAATGGAAATTAATGTATTTAGAATAAGTGCCCAAAATTTTGCATGCTATATTACTAGTGAAAAGTGTGAAGGCTATCATAACTGTAACACCAAAATGTACCACTTTTGAAGCAAATAAAGAAAATATGAATATGAATATATGTCTCTTCACGCCTAAACTACTTAACCGAGTGTGCTAAAATTACGTTGAATTCTCTTCATTCGAAAGAATAAAGATACTTTGATTCCCAGGAAAGGACATAGGATACTTTTCATCCCAGAAAATGTACGGTTCCCACGCGTCAAACGCATATTCGTGCAACGTAATTGCTGGCGTCATCTAGTAATTTTTATAATATTATATCCGGATTACTAAACTTCCATGACTAACAGACAAAATATTTATAATGAATATATGTGTAGTATCGGTGTAGGTGGTGGTTGATACTTAATGTGATGTTGGGTAAGGAAACGCAGTCAGATCGATCATCAGTGTATTAACTCACATCAACTTACAACAATTACAAGTTACAATGGGCACAACTTGCCTCCGTCTTAACTACGTACTTTAACAACTCTACAAGACTATATATGCACTTCTCTACTCTGGGACTATATCCTCTCTCTAAGGCTAGCTTGGGACTACTTCACCTCTCTATAGCTAGCTTGGGACTATATACGCACTTCTCTACGGATAGCTTGGGACTATATCCTCTCTCTAAGGCTAGCTTGGGACTAACTCTATACAACTAAAGACATGATATTTATACTCCGGCTTACACCCCTCAATTCTCATTTCCCACGCTATCAAAATAAGAACAAACACTTCTTAGAATTACATAATAACAGGTGAAAACAAACCAAAACAGTAAACAATTCCTAAAATTACACAATAGTGCCATAAAACGGCGGCTCGTCTTTAAAAATACTCTAAATATTAAATAACTAATTTCTAACAATAGGTAACTTATTATTTATGACCCTGTTTACATCTTACGGCGGCTACTTCTAAGAAGACGGCAACAATAGACAATTGCTAATAAAAGTAATTCTTAAAATCAAAACTTAAAAACAACAACTGTGTGAACCTACCTAATACAGGATTCCCATGATCCTACATATGTATTTACAATAATGATTCGCAAGTCGGAAACTGTCCATCTTGGAGCGTCGAGTTGGCGCGCTCTCAACAGCTCGTTAGTCTCAAGTTTGAGCTTTTGTCTAATTACTGTAAGGATAGGCTACGCTACCGTTATGATGTCTTCACTAATAGTGCCCCAATGGAAGTAAAAGAGTCATAATATCTTGTAGATGTAAGTAAAGAGGGATGAATTGTATTAAGCAACACTAATCTTGTTAGCTCTACGTCTAAGATCTCGACTAATATTATAAATGCATGTCTATCTTACCTCTTCAAACCTCAACAACCAAATTAATTTTGATGAAATTTCCTGTAAATATTATACTTTAAATCCCTTATGCCAAATTTGGATATATTGATCCTTGTTAAAAATAAAATACACGTATTTTTTCTTTTATAATCACCCAGTACTAAAATGTTGAGAAAAAGCTTCCGAAAGGTATCCTAAAAAACACTACAATTAATGGACACTACGCGTCGCCTGCGCGTGACGTGCCACCGCGCGCGCGCCTCCTCCCGCGTTACCCCCGGTCATACACACCGGCGCGAGTGAGCATTCTGCATTTTAAATGGGATAAAATATGTCATTAACAAAAAATAGCACCCAATTTTTTTTGGTTAAATGGATTCTCCTAGTGATACCTAAGCCCTGGAAAAAATTTGGCAGGAAGGTTTAATTGCACCCTGTATAAGCTTCGATGTCATTCATTCATTTGTAAGTCAATAATCATTATACAAAGTTGTATGTCATTATAACGATAACGACAAGTCTGTAACATACAA